>JAWZYU010000008.1:73065819-73607819 GCA_038380435.1 Ryuthela nishihirai | reverse complement strand
TTCTATCTACTTGGGGGAGCTAAAACCCTCTCGTCTTATACTAAATTTCAAATTTTCTATCTACTTGGGGGAGCTATAATTCTCTCGTCTTACACTAAATCTCAAACTTTTCTATCTACTTGGGGGAGCTAAAATCCTCTCGCTTTATACTAAATCTCAAATTTTCTATCTACTTGGGGAGCTCTAATTCTCTCGTCTTACACTAAATCTCAAACTTTTCTATCTACTTGGGGGAGCTAAAATCCTCTCGCTTTATACTAAATCTCAAATTTTCTATCTACTTGGGGGAGCTATAATTCTCTTGTCTTACACTAAATCTCAAACTTTTCTATCTACTTTGGGGAGCTAAAATCCTCTCGTCTTATACTAAATCTCAAACTTTTCTATCTACTTGGGGGAGCTATAATTCTCTCGTCTTACACTAAATCTCAAACTTTTCTATCTACTTGGGGGAGCTAAAACCCTCTCGTCTTATACTAAATCTCAAATTTTCTATCTACTTGGGGGAGCTATAATTCTCTCGTCTTACACTAAATCTCAAACTTTTCTATCTACTTGGGGGAGCTAAAATCCTTTCGTCTTATACTAAATCTCAAACTTTTCTATCTACTTGGGGGAGCTATAATTCTCTCGTCTTACACTAAATCTCAAACTTTTCTATCTACTTGGGGGAGCCAAAACCCTCTCGTCTTATACTAAATCTCAAATTTTCTATCTACTTGGGGAGCTCTAATTCTCTCGTCTTACACTAAATCTCAAACTTTTCTATCTACTTGGGGGAGCTAAAATCCTCTCGCTTTATACTAAATCTCAAATTTTCTATCTACTTGGGGAGCTCTAATTCTCTCGTCTTACACTAAATCTCAAACTTTTCTATCTACTTTGGGGAGCTAAAATCCTCTCGTCTTATACTAAATCTCAAATTTTCTATCTACTTGGGGGAGCTATAATTCTCTCGTCTTACACTAAATCTCAAACTTTTCTATCTACTTGGGGGAGCTAAAACCCTCTCGTCTTATACTAAATTTCAAATTTTCTATCTACTTGGGGGAGCTATAATTCTCTCGTCTTACACTAAATCTCAAACTTTTCTATCTACTTGGGGGAGCTAAAATCCTCTCGCTTTATACTAAATCTCAAATTTTCTATCTACTTGGGGAGCTCTAATTCTCTCGTCTTACACTAAATCTCAAACTTTTCTATCTACTTGGGGGAGCTAAAATCCTCTCGCTTTATACTAAATCTCAAATTTTCTATCTACTTGGGGGAGCTATAATTCTCTTGTCTTACACTAAATCTCAAACTTTTCTATCTACTTTGGGGAGCTAAAATCCTCTCGTCTTATACTAAATCTCAAACTTTTCTATCTACTTGGGGGAGCTATAATTCTCTCGTCTTACACTAAATCTCAAACTTTTCTATCTACTTGGGGGAGCTAAAACCCTCTCGTCTTATACTAAATCTCAAATTTTCTATCTACTTGGGGGAGCTATAATTCTCTCGTCTTACACTAAATCTCAAACTTTTCTATCTACTTGGGGGAGCTAAAATCCTTTCGTCTTATACTAATCTCAAACTTTTCTATCTACTTGGGGGAGCTATAATTCTCTCGTCTTACACTAAATCTCAAACTTTTCTATCTACTTGGGGGAGCTAAAACCCTCTCGTCTTATACTAAATCTCAAATTTTCTATCTACTTGGGGAGCTCTAATTCTCTCGTCTTACACTAAATCTCAAACTTTTCTATCTACTTGGGGGAGCTAAAATCCTCTCGCTTTATACTAAATCTCAAATTTTCTATCTACTTGGGGAGCTCTAATTCTCTCGTCTTACACTAAATCTCAAACTTTTCTATCTACTTTGGGGAGCTAAAATCCTCTCGTCTTATACTAAATCTCAAATTTTCTATCTACTTGGGGGAGCTATAATTCTCTCGTCTTACACTAAATCTCAAACTTTTCTATCTACTTGGGGGAGCTAAAACCCTCTCGTCTTATACTAAATT
Source organism: Ryuthela nishihirai (assembly GCA_038380435.1). Lineage (NCBI taxonomy): Eukaryota > Metazoa > Arthropoda > Arachnida > Araneae > Heptathelidae > Ryuthela > Ryuthela nishihirai. The sequence goes on along the minus strand of JAWZYU010000008.1, from coordinate 73,605,813 downwards.
TCAAATTTTCTATCTACTTGGGGGAGCTATAATTCTCTCGTCTTACACTAAATCTCAAACTTTTCTATCTACTTGGGGGAGCTAAAATCCTCTCGCTTTATACTAAATCTCAAATTTTCTATCTACTTGGGGAGCTCTAATTCTCTCGTCTTACACTAAATCTCAAACTTTTCTATCTACTTGGGGGAGCTAAAATCCTCTCGCTTTATACTAAATCTCAAATTTTCTATCTACTTGGGGGAGCTATAATTCTCTTGTCTTACACTAAATCTCAAACTTTTCTATCTACTTTGGGGAGCTAAAATCCTCTCGTCTTATACTAAATCTCAAACTTTTCTATCTACTTGGGGGAGCTATAATTCTCTCGTCTTACACTAAATCTCAAACTTTTCTATCTACTTGGGGGAGCTAAAACCCTCTCGTCTTATACTAAATCTCAAATTTTCTATCTACTTGGGGGAGCTATAATTCTCTCGTCTTACACTAAATCTCAAACTTTTCTATCTATTTGGGGGAGCTATAATTCTCTCGCTTTATACTAAATCTCAAATTTTCTATCTACTTGGGGGAGCTATAATTCTCTTGTCTTACACTAAATCTCAAACTTTTCTATCTACTTTGGGGAGCTAAAATCCTCTCGTCTTATACTAAATCTCAAACTTTTCTATCTACTTGGGGGAGCTATAATTCTCTCGTCTTACACTAAATCTCAAACTTTTCTATCTACTTGGGGGAGCTAAAACCCTCTCGTCTTATACTAAATCTCAAATTTTCTATCTACTTGGGGGAGCTATAATTCTCTCGTCTTACACTAAATCTCAAACTTTTCTATCTACTTGGGGGAGCTAAAATCCTCTCGCTTTATACTAAATCTCAAATTTTCTATCTACTTGGGGGAGCTATAATTCTCTCGTCTTACACTAAATCTCAAACTTTTCTATCTACTTGGGGGAGCTAAAACCCTCTCGTCTTATACTAAATCTGAAATTTTCTATCTACTTGGGGGAGCTATAATTCTCTCGTCTTACACTAAATCTCAAACTTTTCTATCTACTTGGGGGAGCTAAAATCCTCTCGCTTTATACTAAATCTCAAATTTTCTATCTACTTGGGGAGCTCTAATTCTCTCGTCTTACACTAAATCTCAAACTTTTCTATCTACTTTGGGGAGCTAAAATTCTCTCGTCTTATACTATATCTCAAATTTTCTATCTACTTGGGGGAGCTATAATTCTCTCGTCTTACACTAAATCTCAAACTTTTCTATCTACTTGGGGAAGCTAAAACCCTCTCGTCTTACACTAAATCTCAAATTTTCTATCTACTTGGGGGAGCTATAATTCTCTCGTCTTACACTAAATCTCAAACTTTTCTATCTACTTGGGGGAGCTAAAATCCTTTCGTCTTATACTAAATCTCAAACTTTTCTATCTACTTGGGGAAGCTATAATTCTCTCGTCTTACACTAAATCTCAAACTTTTCTATCTACTTGGGGGAGCTAAAACCCTCTCGTCTTATACTAAATCTCAAATTTTCTATCTACTTGGGGAGCTATAATTCTCTCGTCTTACACTAAATCTCAAACTTTTCTATCTACTTGGGAAAGCTAAAATCCTCTCGTTTTATACTAAATCTCAAATTTTCCATCTACTTGGGGGAGCTATAATTCTCTCGTCTTACACTAAATCTCAAATTTTCTATCTACTTGGGGGAGCTATAATTCTCTCGTCTTACACTAAATCTCAAACTTTTCTATCTACTTGGGGGAGCTAAAATCCTTTCGTCTTATACTAAATCTCAAACTTTTCTATCTACTTGGGGGAGCTATAATTCTCTCGTCTTACACTAAATCTCAAACTTTTCTATCTACTTGGGGGAGCTAAAACCCTCTCGTCTTATACTAAATCTCAAATTTTCTATCTACTTGGGGAGCTATAATTCTCTCGTCTTACACTAAATCTCAAACTTTTCTATCTACTTGGGGGAGCTAAAATCCTCTCGTCTTATACTAAATCTCAAATTTTCTATCTACTTGGGGGAGCTAAAATCCTCTCGTCTTGCACTAAATCCCAAACTTTTCTATCTACTTGGGGGAGCTAAAATCCTCTCGTCTTATATTAAATCTCAAACTTTTCTATCTACTTGGGGGAGCTAAAATCCTCTCGTCTTATACTAAATCTCAAATTTTCTATCTACTTGGGGGAGCTAAAATCCTCTCGTCTTGCACTAAATCCCAAACTTTTCTATCTACTTGGGGGAGCTAAAATCCTCTCGTCTTATATTAAATCTCAAACTTTTCTATCTACTTGGGGGAGCTAAAATCCTCTCGTCTTATACTAAATCTCAAATTTTCTATCTACTTGGGGGAGCTATAATTCTCTCGTCTTACACTAAATCTCAAACTTTTCTATCTACTTGGGGGAGCTAAAATCCTCTCGTTTTATACTAAATCTCAAATTTTCTATCTACTTGGGGGAGCTATAATTCTCTCGTCTTACACTAAATATCAAATTTTCTATCTACTTGGGGGAGCTAAAATCCTTTATTTTATACTAAATCTCAAATTTTCTATCTACTTGGGGGAGCTATAATTCTCTCGTCTTACACTAAATCTCAAATTTTCTATCTACTTGGGGGAGCTAAAATCCTCTCGTCTTACACTAAATCCCAAACTTTTCTATCTACTTGGGGGAGCTAAAATCCTCTCGTCTTATATTAAATTTCAAACTTTTCTATCTACTTGGGGGAGCTAAAATCCTCTCGTTTTATACTAAATCTCAAATTTTCTATCTACTTGGGGGAGCTATAATTCTCTCGTCTTACACTAAATCTCAAATTTTCTATCTACTTGGGGGAGCTATAATTCTCTCGTCTTACACTAAATCTCAAACTTTTCTATCTACTTGGGGGAGCTAAAATCCTCTCGTTTTATACTAAATCTCAAATTTTCTATCTACTTGGGGGAGCTATAATTCTCTCGTCTTACACTAAATCTCAAATTTTCTATCTACTTGGGGGAGCTAAAATCCTCTCGTCTTACACTAAATCCCAAACTTTTCTATCTACTTGGGGGAGCTAAAATCCTCTCGTCTTATATTAAATTTCAAACTTTTCTATCTACTTGGGGGAGCTAAAATCCTCTCGTCTTATACTAAATCTCAAATTTTCTATCTACTTGGGGGAGCTAAAATCCTCTCGTCTTGCACTAAATCCCAAACTTTTCTATCTACTTGGGGGAGCTAAAATCCTCTCGTCTTATATTAAATCTCAAACTTTTCTATCTACTTGGGGGAGCTAAAATCCTCTCGTCTTATACTAAATCTCAAATTTTCTATCTACTTGGGGGAGCTAAAATCCTCTCGTCTTGCACTAAATCCCAAACTTTTCTATCTACTTGGGGGAGCTAAAATCCTCTCGTCTTATATTAAATCTCAAACTTTTCTATCTACTTGGGGGAGCTAAAATCCTCTCGTCTTATACTAAATCTCAAATTTTCTATCTACTTGGGGGAGCTATAATTCTCTCGTCTTACACTAAATCTCAAACTTTTCTATCTACTTGGGGGAGCTAAAATCCTCTCGTTTTATACTAAATCTCAAATTTTCTATCTACTTGGGGGAGCTATAATTCTCTCGTCTTACACTAAATCTCAAATTTTCTATCTACTTGGGGGAGCTATAATTCTCTCGTCTTACACTAAATCTCAAACTTTTCTATCTACTTGGGGGAGCTAAAATCCTCTCGTTTTATACTAAATCTCAAATTTTCTATCTACTTGGGGGAGCTATAATTCTCTCGTCTTACACTAAATCTCAAATTTTCTATCTACTTGGGGGAGCTATAATTCTCTCGTCTTACACTAAATCTCAAACTTTTCTATCTACTTGGGGGAGCTAAAATCCTCTCGTTTTATACTAAATCTCAAATTTTCTATCTACTTGGGGGAGCTATAATTCTCTCGTCTTACACTAAATCTCAAATTTTCTATCTACTTGGGGGAGCTATAATTCTCTCGTCTTACACTAAATCTCAAACTTTTCTATCTACTTGGGGGAGCTAAAATCCTCTCGCTTTATACTAAATCTCAAATTTTCTATCTACTTGGGGGAGCTATAATTCTCTCGTCTTACACTAAATCTAAAATTTTCTATCTACTTGGGGGAGCTATAATTCTCTCGTCTTACACTAAATCTCAAATTTTCTATCTACTTGGGGGAACTATAATTCTCTCGTCTTACACTAAATCTCAAACTTTTCTATCTACTTGGGGGAGCTAAAATCCTCTCGTCTTGCACTAAATCCCAAACTTTTCTATCTACTTGGGGGAGCTAAAATCCTCTCGTCTTACACTAAATCTCAAACTTTTCTATCTACTTGGGGGAGCTAAAATCCTCTCGTCTTATACTAAATCTCAAATTTTCTATCTACTTGGGGGAGCTAAAATCCTCTCGTCTTGCACTAAATCCCAAACTTTTCTATCTACTTGGGGGAGCTAAAATCCTCTCGTCTTATATTAAATCTCAAACTTTTCTATCTACTTTGGGGAACTAAAATCCTCTCGTCTTACACTAAATCTCAAATTTTCTGTCTACTTGGGGGAGCTAAAATTCTCTCATCTTACACTAAATCTCAAACTTTTCTATCTACTCGGTGAGGGGGAGCTAAAATCCTCTTATCTTACACTAAATCTCAAACTTGCCTACCTGTTTTGAAATGCAAAACAATTGTCTTTCCCTAATTTTATTTTAGCCCCGTATGTATTATGTCCGACGCTAAAAACAGATTAAAAAGAATACACACTATAAAATCCTATTCTATTTATAATATAAATTTAGCCTTTCGTCTTCGGTGGAATGGTTTAGAAATTGGAAATCCTACTCAAATCTACAGAATTCCCCCCCCCCCCCCAAAAAAAAAATCCTGAGAAAAACAAATCAAATCCCCCCCCCCCCAAAAAAAAAATATATATATAAAATAAAAAATAAAAAACTAAATCCTGCATACGCGCCTGGTAGAAAGTGTTGATTTCGAGCCGAACAAAGTGATATCTCGAGCCGAATTCTTGCCGGCTAAGTGAGCGTTGAGACCCCCCCCCCTCCGTATTCTAACAGGAACGCTGCTTCAGCAAAACTTATAATTTTGTTCTCTCTTCTTCTCGACTGTTCAACTGAAGTGGGAGCAGAATCCGACGAGTGCTGAAACGGAATTGTTCCGACTGCTTTTTGGGCGCCAAAGTTAACACGCGTGACTTTCTTATTTGGCGCGAAGTTTCTTAGAGTTGCGGAGATGCCCGAAGGAGACAATAAATTTCCTTGCTCGGTAGGGGGTGCTGCCATTCCTGATCCCGCCTCTGGAGGAAGTGTGGTTGTTGAAATGGGTACAAAAAATAAAAGAGCTACTCTCTGGGTAGCAGCGAGAACTAACGGGTAATTGATTTACAATGGAGATATTCGAAATATTCAAAACAAGTCTTTGATTTCAATGCAGCCAATCGTGAAGCGTCAATGTTTGAGACAATGGGACTGCTTGGTTGACACGCCAACAAGTCTCTTACATCACTGGTGGGCAAATATTTTTTGTGAGAAGGGTTACATAGAATATGCCAATCTTTTGATGAGGCCAGGTTTCAAGAATAGCGTAAGAATCAGGGTCCATAGGTCTGAGATTATCATATTGCCATTCTAATAACTTTATTAGTAAACATAAAAAATGCATTTTCGTTTAAATATAATTAAAAACATGCTATAAAAATTATTTTAGCATAATTTTATTCTTCAATTTACAATGGTTGTTTTACCTATGAGAGGGCGGGGGTGGCTCAGTCGGTAGAGCGCCAGGCTCGTAATCTGCAGTTCCCAGGTTCGAGTCCCAGCTGGGTCAGCGTTGAGACTTATCTCTGCAAAACTCCTCGCCCTGCCCTCGGTCAGTAGGGTACACCGATGAACTTGGAAAGGCCGCCGTCCGTCTAATACGACATTAAGCCGTGGCCCGCGTGCGGGAAAAATTAAAGAACACACTGGATGGCCTTGACGGGAGGCTACCATCTGTCTCCCAACAGCTGTTCCAGTTGGTCCCCTCCCCCAACCTTCCCTGAGCCTTCGGGGTTCTTGTGACCTGGACATTTAGCCCATGGTGTGCAAAAAAGTGCCGCTTAGAGGTAAAACGACCAAACTTTAACCCTGAGCGGCATTTTTTTTTACACATAACGGGCTAAATGGCCAAATCACAAGAACCCCGAGGGGAGAGGGGACCCACTGGATAACTGTTAGGAGACAGATGATAGTTTCTCGTTAAAGGTTATTCATCGTGTCCTGTAAATTATAGAGTATGGCTGCACACACACAGGACCACGGCTTAACGTCCCATCCAACGGACAGCGGCCGTACCAAACCCATCAGTGTCCCTTACTGACCGAGGGAAAGGCGGAAAGCTTTGCGGAGACAAATCTCGACAACTGATCTAGCTGGGACTTGAACCTGAGAACTGCAGCTTACGAGCCTAGCACGCACTACCGACTGAGCCAACTATGGCCCCATCGCTGTGAATTTCACATATTTGTTTTGTCGTTAATCAGAATCCGGTACAACACTTAATGGCAGAAAATGGAATACTAAATACGCCTCTTTATAAAAAAATCTATAGGCCAGAGATCAATACGTTTGTTGGGTTGTTTTACCTCTGAGCGACACTTTTTTTGTACACCATGGGCTAAATAGCCAGGTCACATGGACCCCGAAGGTTCAGAAAAGGTTGGAGGAGGGGACCCACTGGAGCACAGTTGGTAGTCTCCCGTCAAGGCCATCCAGCGTGTTCTTTAACGTCCACGGGGTACGGCTCTCCCGCACAAGGGGCCACGGCTTAACGTCCCATCCGACGGACGGCGGCCTTTCCAAGCCCATCGGTGTCCCCTACTGACCGTGGGCAGGGCGGGGAATTTTGCGGAGATAAATCTCAACGCTGAGCCAGCTGGGACTCGAGATTACGAAGGGACTGCAGATTACGAGCCTGGCGCGCTACCGACTGAGCCACCCCCGACCCAGATCAATACGGTATATTGGCGTTAAGGTTTGGAACGACGAGATTTTAGAGGATACTGCCGCAATGGAACAATATAGAACTTTTAAATATAAATGTAAACTATACTTATTATCAATGCAATGATAGTGTCAGACTACAAAAATTCACGTGCTCAAATAAATGCATAAATTAAAGCCACCTGCAATGTTTTAAATTTAAGTGAAACATTTATTCAAAAGCTACGGCTTATTATGTTCTTTTTCACCTTGAACTTGTCTGTGTTTTATGTACCAATATATGCATGTTTCGGTGAAATAAACTTATTCAATTCAATTGAATAATTCTAAAAGCTTCATAAATTTGAAAAAATAGTAATTTCCATTTTAAAATACTTTAAGCCTTATTAGCAATCAAAGGATTTGAGCTGGCCTGGGTCTAGATTTGAATATTTTGAAGGATATGTTTTTGGCCAAAAAAAATTTTTTTAAGTAAAAAATATAATATTTTGAGACACCTCTTCAGTAAGGCCAATAAAAGTGCGGGAATCTTGGGAGAGAGAGAGGAGAAAGAAAGAAAAAGTAAAAAATAAAAAATATCAAACCATCAACCGCAGAGAAAATAAACAACAAACCAGGTGAATTGCAACGAAGCATGTTGACCCCGAATCAGCGACCGGTGGTTTATTCGATGCCTAGATTAGATTACAGCTTCGTAGATCCAGTAATTTCACTACGGAGAGCGATCTGTGGAAAATGCCGAGAGTTGGAGATCCCCGAGGAGGAGGGACACAATTTTCTTCTCTCCTGTTGGTCCCAGAGGATGCTTGTATCTTCTTCGGTACTCGTATGACCCCAGAAGAGCAATTAATTGGGCTAATGAGAAAGTATGGAATGGTCAACGGATAACCACAGCACAGCAATGGTCAAGAAAAAAACTCAGAGAATAGTGCAACAGAGATAACAGAGAGGAAAAAGCAGACACTTCCAGAATCCTTAGAGAAATCGAGTCTGTAGCTGTTTCTCTTGCTTATAGAGAGAAGTGGTCACGCAAAAGTTATCTTCAATTCTGCAGACTCAAGAAGTTAATATAAGGTACTTTTGTTCGTCTTTTAACACGGATAAAAATTCTACGAAATTAAACGCCAAAATTTGGGAAGTGCATTTTTACGATATTGCTTTGTTACGCATCCTACATATTTCTTTCAGTCTTGGGTTTTAATGTGCCAACAGACTGATTGGTAAAGCAATAATAGCACTCCAAGGGACTCAAAATTAGGTTATATATTTTAACGATATTGTTTTGTTGTGCCCAGTACATATTTCGTTCAGCCACCAGTTTTACCGAGTTCGGCCAGTAGACTGATTGATAAGGCAATAACAGCACTCCAAGTGCCTCAAAACTAAGCTACTATATTTTTACGATATTCTTTAGCCGTCCCATGGCCGAGTGGTTAGCGCGCTTGGCTACTGATCTAAGGGACCTGGGTTCGAGCTCCGGGTAAGGCATGGATGTGTGTGTGTCGTTTTTCTGCTGAGGTCCTTCAGATGAAAATCCTCTCAGACCTTCTACTATGGCATATAAACTGACAGGCTCCTGTCAGACCACTGTGACAAGCAGCTGCTTGAGGGGGTATTTATTTATTTTTTTTTTTTTTGTCCCTCGTACATATAAACCACTTTGTAACTAATGATGAGGTTAGGAAAAGGAGTCTGCAACCTCCTTTAAGCAGCATATTGTGCAGAGAAAGACTCCGCTGGTTTGGCCATGTTGCCCGTATGGATAATTATAGATTGGCGAATAGGGTTATGAACAGTGTGCCTAAAGGCCTCAGAAAGAGGGGGAGGAGACCTAGGATGCGGTGGGCAGACAATGTCAAACAGGACCTTGTTAGAGTTGGTGTGCAGTGGCCAGATGCAGCTGATGTAGCTCAGGACAGATATGCTCGGAGAATTAAACTGCGCGGTCTGGTTGGACCTCCGAAGCCTATGGCTGCTTGATGATGATGATGATGATGACGTACATATTTCGTTCAGTCATCAGTTTTACTGAGTACTGCCAGTAGACTGATTGGTAAGGCAATAATAGCACTCCGAGGGCCTCAAAATAAGGGATCGAGATGAGGAGGATCAGGAGGGCCTCAAAATAAGGCCCCCTTGATCAGAGCTATACCACACAGCCAACTAACTTAGTATCTAAAAGTTGCCACGACTTCTCTCTTACCTTTGCATGCCTTCCTCTGCGTGATGGGTTTCGTGACGTCCCTGTAATATCCTTCTTTGCAGTAGTGGCAATGTCGTCCTGCAGTATTGTGTCTGCACTTGAGGCAGACGCCGCCGCTCGTTCTGCCAGACAACTTGTACAATTCCATGTTGAATCGGCATCTTCTGGCGTGAAGATTACAGTTGCACGCTGCGAAGGAAAAGAAACATTTCAATTAGATGCGAACTCTTTCGTCGAAACAAAATAACTAAAATCGTCTGATAATTAGTGGTGAGATTGGATAAAATTATGCTAGAAAACTATGCTTCTATCTTGAGCAGGGACGGATTTAGGGGGGGGGGGGACCAGGGGCCTACCATCCTTTCAGAATGCGAGTAAGAGTAAAAGAGGCAAAATTTTTTTATTAAATTCATTTATATTTCACGCATTTTTGAAGAAATTTTTGGGGCGGAGATGGCTCAGTCGGTAGCGCGCCAGGCTCGTAATCTGTAGTTCTCAGGTTCGAGTCCCAGCTGGGTCAGCGTTGAAATTTATCTCCGCAAAATTTCCCGCCCTGTCCACGGTAAGTAGGGGACACCGCTGGGCATGGAACACCGCCGCCCGTCGGATGGGACGTTAAACCGTGGCACCGTGTGTGGGAGAGCCATACTCTATGCACATTATAGAACTCGCTGGATAGCCTTGATGGGAGGCTACCATCTGTCTCCCAAAAGCTGTTCAGGAGGGTCCCCTCCCACAACCTTCTATTAGACTTCGGAGTCCATGTGACCTGGCCATTTAGCCCATTGTGTGCAAAAGAATGCCAACTCAGAAGTAAAACAACCAACGTTAAAGAACACGCTGGAATACCTTGACCGGAGACTACCACCTGTCCCCAACAGCTGTTCCAGTGGGTCCCCTCCCCCAATCTTCTCTGAGCCTTCGGGGTCCATGTGACCTGGCCATTTAGCGCATGGAGTGCAAAAGAGTGCGAATTCAGAGGTAAAACAACAAACGTTAAAGAATACGCTGGATGGTCTTGACGGGAGACTACCATCTGTCTCCCAACAGCTGTTTCAGTGGGTCCCCTTCCCCAATCTTCTCTGAGCCTTCGGGGTCTTTGTGACTTGGCTATTCACCCCATGGTGTGCAAAAGAGTGCCAATTCAGAGGTAAAACAACCAACGTTAAAGAACACGCTGGATGGCCTTGACGGGAGACTACCATCTGTCCCCAACAGCTGTTCTAGAGGGTCCCCTCCCCCAACCTTCTTTGAGCCTTCGGGGTCCATGTGACCTGGCCATTTAGCCCATGGTGTGCAAAAAAAGTGCCGCTCAGAGGTAAAACAACCCAACGTTAAAGAACACGCTGGATGGCCTTGACGGGAGGCTACCATCTGTCTCCCAACAGCTGCTCCAGTGGGTCCCCTCCTCCAATCTTCTCTGAGCCTTCGGGGTCCTTGTGACTTGGCTATTTAACCCATGGTGTGCAAAAAAACTTCCGCTTAGAGATAAAACAATCCAACGTTAAAGAACACGCTGGATGGCCTTGACGGGAGGCTACACCTGTCTCCCAACAGATGTTAGAGTGGATCCCTTCCCCCAACCTTCTCTGAGCCTTCGGGGTCCATGTGACCTGGCCATTTAGCCCACAGTGTGCAAAAGAGTGCCAATTCAGAGGTAAAACAACCAACGTTAAACAACACGCTGGATGGCCTTGACGGGAGGCTACCATCCGTCTCCCAACAGCTGTTCTAGTGAGTCCCCTCTCCCAATCATCCCTGAGCCTTCGAGGTCCATGTGACCTGGCCATTTAGCCCATTGTGTGCAAAAGAGTGGCAATTCAGAGGTAAAACAACTAGCGTTAAAGAACACACTGGATGGCCTTGACGAGAGATTACCATCTGTCTCCCAACAGCTGTTGTAGTGTGTACCCTCCCCCAATCTTTTCTGAGCCTTTGGGGTCCATGTGACTTGGCCATTTAGTCCATGGTGTGCAAAAGAGTGCCAATTCAGAGGTAAAACAACCAACGTTAAAGAACACGCTGGATGGCCTTGACGGGAGGCTACCATCTGTCTCCCAACAGCTGTTCCAGTGAGTCCCCTCCCCTAATCTTCTCTGAGCCTTCGGGGTCCTTGTGACCTGGCCATTTAGCCCATGGTGTACAAAAGAGTGCCAATTCAGAGGTAAAACAACCAACGTTAAAAGAACACGCTGGATGGCCTTGACAGGAGGCTACCATCAGTCTCCCAACAGCTGTTCCAGTGAGTCACCTCCCCCAATCTTCTCTGAGTCTTCGGGGTCTTTGTGACCTGACCATTTAGCCCATGGTGTGCAAAAAAGTGCCCCTCAGAGGTAAAAGAACCCAACCTTGTGACCTGGCCATTTAGTCCATTGCGAAAAAAAGGTACCGCTAAGACAGCCAACAAATGTATCAATGATTGCTATCTTGGCGTGCTGACAGCTTCATCTATTAATCAAGCCTCAAAGTAAAAAAAAAACAGCAGAAGCTCCCGAAATGAAAAGGAGCGAAGAAGAGGAGCAGTTTCTATGAATCAGAGATCATTAAAAAGTCATTCAGTTATAAGTCAGCCACTTCTGAGTAACGTTAGCGAACGAAATTAAGTCGAACTCTTTAACAGCTGAATTTCACTCGAAGACGATGGTACCGTTACTGAAAGCATTTCCAATTAATATGTAATAAAGACGTTTATGAATGAGTACTACTCAGGATGTTTGTTAATGTGGCATTTATAAGGAATTGAAAACATCATCATGTGTTTGGCAATGTATCTTATTATTAGCACGAAACTGTTGTCTCAGATCAAGCTTATATTAGCGGAGCGAATTGTTCTTCAATTCTGTCTCGAGTCATAATCAGTGCTCGATAGATCTGCTTCATTTGATGAAACTCGGTACAGTCGCTCAAAAAAGTATCCGAACACTATGGGTTGGGTTGTTTTACCTCTGAGCGGCACTTTTTTGCACACCATGGGCTAAATGGCCAGGTCACAAGGACCCCAAAGGCTCAGAGAATGTTTGGGGGAGGGGATCCACTGTAACAGCTGTTGGGAGACAGATGGTAGCCCCCCGTCAAGGCCATCCAGCGTGTTCTTTAACGTGCAAGGGTATGGCTCTCCCGCACACGGGGCCACGGCTTAAGGTCCCATCCGACGGGCGGCGGCCTTTCAAAGCCCATCGGTGTCCCCTACTGACCGTGGGCAGGCGGGCAATTTTGCGGAGATAAATCTCAACGCTGACACAGCTGGGACTCGAACCTGGGAACTACATATTACGAGCCTGGCGCGCTACCGACTGATCCACCCCCGCCCCCCGAACACTATGATTGATTAGAGAATTCAGAAAAAATATCTGGCAACGATTTTTTTTTAGAAATTAGTGATCTGGCAACCTTCGTGTACGAACACGAGTGTTCACACAGAAGTCCGCACAAAACCTTGACGTGTACGTACACGAAGGTTGCCAGACATTTTTTCTGAATTCTGTAATCAACCATAGTGTTCGAATATCTTTTGAGCGACTGTACAATAATTTAAAAGTTTTACTTAAAGTGTACAATATTTTAAATAAAACCTTTAATTAATGAGTACAATAATCTAACCCTCCCACCCAATGAGTATAATGATAGTGTTTTTAGTTAATAAATAGAATTTTTTAAAGCTTAATCAATATATAAATATTTTAAAATCATTTAAGTATGTTATCTTAAATGGTAGATAGGTAGTCACTGGAAGGAGAGCTATGCACCAATCCCCTGTGATGATGCATAGAACCGGCCAGGCCTAGCACCTAATGTCCGATCCCGCCTTCTCGTGGTGCAGACCGTTAGTTGGGTTGGGTTGTTTTACCTCTGAGCGGCACTTTTTTTGCACACCATGGGCTAAATGTCCAGGCCACATGGACCCCGAAGGCTCGGAGAAGGCTGGGGCAGGGGACCCACTGGAACAGCTGTTGGGAGACAGATGGTGCCTCCCGTCAAGGCCATCCAGCGTGTTCTTTAACGTGCACAGGGTATGCCTCTCCAGCACACGGTGCCACGGCTTAACGTCCCATCCGACGGACGGCGGCCTTTCCAAGCCCATCGGTGTCCCCTACTGACCGTGGGCAGGGCGGGGAATTTTGCGGAGATAAATCTCAACGCTGACCCAGCTTGGACTCGAACCTGGGAACTACAGATTACGAGCCTGGCGCGCTACCGACTGAGCCACCCCTGTCCCTACAGACCGTTGGTACCTTTCAAAAGAGATACTCTCTTGTGGAAGTGAACGGAAGGGGAGGACTGCCCGATTAGTGTGACCTACTGATCTGGACAACTATGGTTACTTTTCTTTTTTTTCTACCCTGCTGAGGAGTGGTCAAGTAAACATGGGTTTCACCCGATGGGCTGCATAAGAATATGATTAATTATATGTTAATTAACAGCAAATGGGCTAGTTTTGTTAGGAATACCAGGTCATATAGGGGAGCTGAAATTGGATCTGACCATTATCTTGTTAAAAGTATCTTGCAACTTAAACTTAAAAAGTATTGTGCTAGGGTTAAAAAATTTGCTTTTAATACTGAAGCTCTGAAAGACCCAGTTATAGGCAAAGCTTACCATGATAGGTTACTTAGTCATTATGACAGTCATGGTTTGCTTACTACTGAAGTTGAGGAAGAATGGGATCATTTTAAAAGGCTTTTTTGGACACTAACAGTACTCTTTTAGGAAAAAAGGAGCAGAAGAGACAGAATTATCTGAGTGATAAGGCACTTGAGCTTATTTCAGAAAGAAAGAACTGCAGGAATGTCCTTAATCAATACCCTACTAGTCCTAATAGAAAGCATTACAGAGAACTTAATAAACGTGTAAAAGATCAGTTAGCTGCTGATAAGAATCTTTGGCTTGATGGTTTGGCTGACAAAGCCGAGGAAGCAGTTAGACAGCAAAACAGCAGAGACCTCTACCAGATAGTTAATGTTTTGTGTGGTAGAAAACGGACAGGTATACAGGGATTGAAGGATAAACAAGGTAAGGTTATAGAAAGTGAGGATTCTGTAATGTCTAGGTGGGTTGAGCATTTCAGTGATGTTCTAAACAATGTGGTTAGTTCTACTCCCATTGTTTGCAATGGTGATAGATGCATTGGTGGCTTTAATGTTGGCCCTCTAACACAATCTGAAGTTATTTTGGCTATTTCTAAAATTAAACTTCATAAATCTCCAGGGGTAGATGAAATTACTACGGAAATGCTTAGAGCTGGGAATGTTTCTGTGTGTTATTATATTACTATATAATTATATATATATATATTAAAAAAATGTCGAAAAAAAATATTCGTAGTTTTCAGCATCCCTATGGCCGAGTGGTTAGCGCGCTTGGCTACTGATCTAAGGGACCTTGGTTCGAGACCCGGGTTAGGCATGGATGTGTGTGTCGTTTTTTTTCTGTGAGGTCCTGCCATCCTCACACCTTCTACTGTGGCATATAAACTGACTGTCAGACCTCTGTATGGGTATTTATTTCCATTTTAAAGGAAAGAATCACTGCATCCGTTGCAAAATGTTACACGAGATACGCTGAGCTCGAATATGGACGGAAGTGACCTGCATTTACAGTGACCCTGCATAACCTAAGTATATAATATGCATGAAATCAACTAGATTAAAAAATATGTATCTAATAATAATTACCAAATGTAAAGTGGGATATACAGTCGCTCAAAAAAAAGTATCCGAACACTATGGTTGATTACAGAATTCATAAAAAATATCTGGCAACGATTTTTTTTTCACAAATTAGTTATCTGGCAACCGTCGTGTCACGTGATACCAGATCACTAATTTCTAAAAAAAATCGTTGCCAGATATTTTTTATGAATTCTGTAATCAACCATGGTGTTCGGATACTTTTTTGAGCGACTGTAGGTGGTCATATTATTTTGATACTAGATCGTGTGGGCTCACTCACGGAAATATTGAGCGTGTGCAGTTACCGTTCACAGCAAAATATGGAGCGTGTGCAGTAACTGCACACGCTCCAGTTTGCTGTGAACGGTAACTGGAGCTTGTACAGTTGCTGTAAACGCTCCAGTATTTTTCCTGAATTCTGTAATCACGTGACACGAAGGTTGCCAGATAAATAATTTCTAAAAAAAAAATCGTTGCCAGATATTTTTTCTGAATTTTGTAATCAACCATAGTGTTCGGATACTTTTTTGAGCGACTGTAGGTGGTCATATTATTTTGATACTAGATCGTGTGGGCTCACTCACGGAAATATTGAGCGTGTGCAGTTACCGTTCACAGCAAACTGGAGCGTGTGCAGTAACTGCACACGCTTCAGTTTGTGTGAAGGTAACTGCAGCGTGTACAGTTGCTGTACACGCTCCAGATATTTTTTCTGTCTTCTGTAATCACGTGACACAAAGGTTGCCAGATAAATAATTTCTAAAAAAAAATCGTTGCCAGATATTTTTTCTGAATTTTGTAATCAACCATAGTGTTCGGATACTTTCTTGAGCGACTGTACGTATTTTTCTGAACCCCTGATAATCATTACGTTATGAATAATCAAATGCTGCTTCGATCCCATGTCGGAACCAAGCGTTAAAAAATAAAAGAGCAACGGCAGATTCAATAATCGCCATCGATCTCTTCCATCTTCTTCCAAGGCTCATAACGAGTTCAATTAACCGATGCGGAGGGCGGACCGCCGCCATGCACTTGCACCTACCAGGTGCGAATTGGATCAAGCAGTGGGCCTCGAAGAGATCATTAACTCGACCGCTAAATTAGTGTTATCGAGTCAAATGGGAGATGTGATGCATCAGCAAAGACTGCCTCACCCCCCCCCCCCCCCACGCCTCATTGAAGGCGTGGGTGGTCGAGCGCGAGAAATCTTAATTCATCATCTCTCCTGTTCGATGGATGTGAAGAGGCAGGACTTCCGAAAGGACATCTTGGCATGCTAAAGAGCACAGAAAAATCGAAGGAGTTGGAGGCCACTTCACACTTCGGTGTTGTTATTTATTATTTATGAACCAATGCCATTCTCATCAAGTCAAATAAGGTGCTGAAGGTGGGTAAGGTTGTTTTACCTGTAAGTGGGAATTTTTTGTGCACACTGGGCTAAATATCAGAGTCACAAAGTCTCGGAGAAAGAAGAATCACTGGACAGCTGTTATCAGACAGATGGTAGCCTCTCGTCAAGGCCGTCCAGTTGGGTTGTTTTACCTCTGAGTGGCACTTTTTTCCACACCATGCACTAAATGGCCAGGTCACAAGGACCCCGAAGGTTCAGAGAAGGTTGGGGGAGGGGACCAACAGAAACAGCTGTTGGGAGACAGATGGTAGCCTCCCGTCAAGGCCATCCAGCGTGTTCTTTAACGTTGGTTTGTTTTACCTCTGAGTGGCACTTTTTTTGCACACCATGGGCTAAATGGCCAGGTAACAAGGACCCCTAAGGTTCAGAGAAGGTTGGGGGAGGGGACCCACTGGAACAGCTGTTAGGAGACAGATGGTAGCCTCCCGTCAAGGCCATCCAGCGTGTTCTTTAACGTGCACAGGGTATGGCTCTCCCGCACACGGTGCCACGGCTTAACGTCCCATCCGACGGACGGCGTTCCTTCCAAGTCCATCGGTGTCCCCTACTGACCGTGGGCAGGGCGGGGAATTTTGCGGAGATAAATCTCAACGCTGACCCAGCTGGGACTCGAACCTGGGAACTGCAGATTACGAGCCTGGCGCGCTACCGACTGAGCAACCTCCGCCCCAAAGCTTAACCAAGGCTTAACGTTCCATCCGACGAACGGCGGTCACTCCAATCCCATTGTTGTCCCCTTTCTTACCGAAGACAGGGCACGGGGTAGCGGAGATAAATTTCAACGCATGCGCAGAGAGAACTGAAACCTGCATTCATAAGATTACGAGTGTGGCGCACTACCGACTGAGCTAACCACCACGACTGAGGTGAGCGGTAAGTTAGCTCTGTCAAAAGCGCACTAGGCTCGCGATATGGAGTTCCAAGGTTCGAGTCCCAGTGGCATAGTCCCCCTCCCCCACATTTTAGAGCTGAAATATTTTACATTTTCCAAACGCAGTCAGCGAAAATCTGACTCGGGCGGTGGTTGACTTCGCTGGTAGCGCACCAGACTCATAATCAGCAGTTCCTACGTCCGACTCTCAACTTTGCCAGCACTGATAATTTACTCCGCTAAATCCCCCCCCCCCCATTCTGCCCGCGGTCAGTAGTGGACACCGACGGGCCCGGAAAGACTGCCGTCTGTCGGATGAAATGTTTAGTCGTTGTCCCGTATGCAGGAGAGCCATACCCTGTGCACTTTAAAGAACACGCTGGATGGCCTTGACGATAATCTTCCGTCTGTCTCTTAAAAAAAGGTCCATTGGATCCTCTTCCTGAAACGTTTTTGAGTCCTTGAGGGTCTTGTGACCTGGCTATTTAGCCCCTTATATGCCAAAAAAAGTGCCGCTCAGATGTCAAACTACCAAACCTAACTTTGTTTAAGTTCACCAAAATTAAAACCCAATTACACACATACATTTGGGGCAGGGGTGGCTCAGTCGGTAGCGTGCTAGGCTCGTAACTACAGTTCCCAGGTTCGAGTCCCAGCTGGGTCAGTGTTGATATTTATCTCCGCAGAATCCCCCGCCCTGCTCACGGTCAGTAGGGGACACCGATGGGCTTGAAAAGGCCGCCGTCTGTCGGATGGGACGTTAAGCCGTGTTCCCATGTGCGGGAGAGCCATACCCTGTGCACATTAAAGAACACGCTGGATGACCTAGACGGGAGGCTACCATCTGTCTCCCAACAGCTGTTCCAGTGGGTCCCCTCCCCCAACCTTCTCTGAGCCTTCGGGGTCCATGTGACCTGGCCATGTAGCCCATGGTGTGCAAAAAAGTGCCGCTCAAAGGTAAAACACCCCAACCGACTTCTAAAGTTAAAAGCTAAACTGAAACGTCAGTTCAAAGGACGAGGAATTTTCCTCACATCCCGTCTCCATAGCAACGAGATGTCAACGGGTACGCCCCCCTCCAGAGTTGCACAAACAAGTTGTAAATCGTGATTAGGACACGGCTGCACCTATCCAACGAACACTTCCAGTGTCCGAGTATTGTCTTGAGAGATATAAACGACCGACTCGGCCAGGCAATACCCACCCAATAAACCAGCGGTCTCTACCGAGTTGTGCCGGTTTATACGAACCACCACCCTCCATTTTGGACCCGTATTTTCCCGTACACGCGCCAGCTGCGAGCAAGCAAATAGATCTGGGATGGTTTTCGCTCACCGTGGGGGGTGGAGACGATGAAAGGAATTGCTTCCAGCTATGGCTGGTTGCCACAAAGACCCAGCAAACTTTGTGTCGTGTATGTTGGTCTTTTTTTGTTCTCTTTACACACCAAGCATTGTACGTTTCTGTGCTCTTTAGCGTGCCACGGGTGAATGGGACTTTATCGTTCAGTTTCCTCTGTCAGGTCAGTGAACGTCTCAGGTAGCGGGTTCAAAGCATTTTCGTTTCTAGAAATTAACCGTAACTGCAGGCATACATTGAGAAAATGTTCTCATTCGTTCAAATCGTCTGATCAACAGCAAATACAGTCACATACAGTCGCTCAAAAAAAGTATCCTAACACTATGGTTGATTACAGAATTCAGAAAAAATATCTGGCAACGATTTTTTTTAGAAATTAGTGATCACACGAAGGTTGCCAGATCACTAATTTCTAAAAAAAAACCCGTTGCCAGATATTTTTTCCGAATTCTGTAATCAACCATAGTGTTCGGATACTTTTTTGAGCGACTGTACTATTTTACACGAAGGTTGCCAGATCACTAATTTCTAAAAAAATCGTTGTCAGATATTTTTTTTCTGAATTTTGTAATCAACCATAGCGTTCGGATACTTTTTTGAGCGACTGTACTATTTTACACGAAGGTTGCCAGATCACTAATTTCTAAAAAAAATCGTTGTCAGATATTTTTTCTGAATTCTGTAATCAACCATAGTGTTCGGATACTTTTTTGAGCGACTGTACTATTTTACACGAAGGTTGCCAGATCAAATTTCTAAAAAAATCGTTGTCAGATATTTTTTCTGAATTCTGTAATCAACCATAGTGTTTGGATACTTTTTTGAGCGACTGTACTATTTTACACGAAGGTTGCCAGATCAAATTTCTAAAAAAATCGTTGTCAGATATTTTTTCTGAATTCTGTAATCAACCATAGTGTTCGGATACTTTTTTTGAACGACTGTACTATTTTACACGAAGGTTTCCGGATCACTAATTTCTAAAAAAATCGTTGTCCGATATTTTTTCTGAATTCTGTAAGCAACCTTAGTGTTCGGATATTTTTTTGACACGACTGTACACGAAGGTTGCCAGATCACTAATTTCTTTAAAATAAAAATCGTTGCCAGATATTTTTTCTGAATTCTGTAATCAACCATAATGTTCCGATATTTTTTGAGCGACTGTATTTTCACCCAGAAAAATTTAATTCTCTAAAATAATGGTTGCATTTTACAGTCAATCTACACGGTATATAAATTACGGGAGCAGATATCTTGTGCCTCGTGTGAATATCGGAGTTATCTGTAAAGGAACAGGTGACATTTTTTTTACCCTAATAATTTCGTATAATAGCCCGGACCACTAATCTTTCCACATGGAAGTCCACCACCAACCCCTCCCCAACATTTTGTCATCGTCACACTTTTGTCAGGATCGTCGCCTCTCACGAGATGGCGCTGCTGACGCCACGAAAAAAAACTGACGCATAAGGGACGAAACGTTTGACAGGTTGTTTTGCGGAGTGTTATTTGATCCCAGAGTATGATTCCCAGATTGCACATGATGCGGCAGCAGAAAAGCACGCGCCCCGTCCCCGATCCATCACCGCCTGGTGGCGTGAAATACACATGAGAGCTGTCTGCATCCCCCTCCTCCTTCCACCATGCCCCCCTTTCCACCCCCCAAAAATCTTTCGCCAACAACGCACACAAATACACACTCAGGTAGCCCGAGCATCCCCCCACGATTATACACCGTTGCCAAACATTAGCCTCCGCATCTAACGGCTCGTTGCCACGGCAACAGGGATCAACATCATCCTCCCTCCCCCCTCATCTCAGGTTTCTGGTTGCGCTGTTATTACACAGTATCCATCAATATGTCACCATCCATTGGCGGCAAGAGCGCCGAATTCGCGCCATTACACCGACGATGTCCGGATAGGCAGACCAATGTGAGGGGGGACGCAGTGATTTCGCCCTGCTGACAAATGGAAACGGACATTGGTCAGTGGACGCGCCATTCCGTTGGGAGCTCTCCCGACATCAAACTTACAAACGCCGACAAACGGAACTGGCGAACGATGCCGTTAATATTACGAGCTACCGTGCCCTCGGCTGCATTAATTACCGGACAAATGGGATGCCAGCATCACCATCGCATCTTGAGCTTCTTTCATCCCTCACACTCTGACCTCGGGATTTGGTGACTTCCCGAGAAATGGCCACGACCCTCGCTCGATTGTTAATGCACGTGATAATACATTTCAGCATTTATGTTTTCATATTATTTTCAAAGTAACATCTACCTCCGTGTTAGCAAGCGCGCACATGAGGGCAGCACCGTTCCGCGTTAAGCTAACCTAAGCTAATGGTAAGTATATAGAGATCTGGTCGAAGTCATATGGTAAAGAATCAACAGATGGCTAATCAAAGTTCAGTAAACAAGAATCTTTCTCAGAGATACAAACGGGAATAATGAATCCTTAAATAGTAGACGAATGCTGTTGATATTCGAGATTTAAATAGATAAAATTATAATCTTGAATTTATAGTAAGATTCCCATTCACATAACACAGAAATTCTCTAATATTTTGTTAGGGCAGTTCCATATATTGTAAAGGTTTCTGCGATTACAAAATATTATTTATTCAAAAGTGATCTCAGAATTTTTTTCCCAATTACTCATGTCATTGTTACGTTGCCGACATATTGATGCAGTCACCTGTCTCGCAGATCCAGTTGGGAATAGATTCGATAGAAACTGAGTTTCGCTTCTGCAAAACATCACACAATACTGCATCGTCGTTCAGACGTAGTAAAAAAAAAAGCAGAAAGTAGACGGAATAATAAATAATTACTTAGGAACAAATCCTTATCAGAATCCAATTTTGAAGCAAGCGGTAAACAGCGTAATAACCTAAACTGCTACGAAGCAAAAAATAAATAAAATAAATACCCCCTCAAGCAGCTGCTTGCCACAGAGGTCTAACAGGAGCCTGTCAGTTTATATGCCATAGTAGGAGATCTGAGAGGATGGCAGGACCTCAGCAGAAAAACGACACACACATCCATGCCTAATCCGGGGCTCGAACCCAGGTCCCTCAGATCAGTAGCCAAGCGTGCTAACCATTCGGCCACGGGACGAAGCAAGTAACAAGCAAAACAGCGGATCGCCAGCGCCAAATATTACGGCCAAGCGGACGAAAATGTAACTACCGCTGTTGCCGCTCCATATCTTGAAATCGGCAGGCATTCCCATTACGTAGGCAACGCATCTACACTAGGGGTTCTCAACGTCGGGTACACGTACCCTTTGAGGTTACGTGGTAAATTTTTACGGTACGCCGTGAGAGCTCAAAAGTTGATAGATCTAGTAATAAAGTAAAAATAACCATTGTTATACTATAACTATAGTTTAACAGCCGTCCCATGGCCGAGTGGTTAGCGCGCTTGGCTACTGATCTAAGGTTTCGAGTCCCGGGTAAGGCATGGATGTATGTGTCGTCTTTCTGCTGAGGTCCTGCCATCCTCACAGACCTTCTACTGTGGCATATAAACTGACAGTCTCCTGTCAGACCTCTGTGGCAAGCAGCTGCTTGAGGGGGTATTTATTTTTTTTTATTTATAGTTTTAACTATCTATACAAGGGGTACGCCAGTTACATACACATTTCCAGGGGGTACGTGAAACATAAAAAGTTGAGAACCACTGATATATAATTTGAAATAAAAAAATACCGCTAAACTATGGTGACCATTGGTCCTAGATTTCAAAAGAGTGTCCTATATTTTAGGAAGATGTCCTATATATACATAAAAAATTCAGAAACAAGGTTAGGTCCTATATTTTTGATTACCAAATAAAAATCGATCCATGTTGTCACTAATTTTGATAATTTTTTCTTATTATTATCGATGTGACTGAGGAAATTAATAACACATGATTATATTTTTAATTCATGTTATTATTTAATTTAACAAAATTATTAAATAATTCTTCCAATAGTGTGAACCGCCGACAAATTAAAAGTTATTTCATTAATCTGTTTATTCTTTTTCACGTTTTTCATTATTTTTCTTTTGCCTTTTAAATAAAACCGATGAATTCTTAATCAATTGTTTTATCCAAGAGCTTTTCAGAACATTTATCATTTTTCAAGGATAGCCATGCTAGACATAGCATAAAATTAATAACATTATGACAAATATTGACAAAAAAAGATTATATTATTGAAAAATATATTTTCTGGCAATTTTTTTCGTTAAGTGACTTTTATTTTTCTGGAAAAAAAATTTGTCGCCGTACACTAAACTAAAACTTATCAGCGGGAATGTATATATATTCATTTACCTCTGTGGCTGGGGTGGGGGTGGTTCAGACGGTAGCGCACCAGGCTCGTAATCGGCAGTTCCCAGGTTCGAGTCTCAGCTGAGCCAGCGTTGAGATTTATCTCCGCAAAATTCCCCACACTGCCCACGGTCAGTAGGGGACACCGATGTGCTTGGAAAGAACGCCGTCCGTCGGATGGGACATTAACCCGCGGTCCCGTGTGCTGGAGAGCCATACCCTGCGCACGTTAAACAACATGCTAGATGGCCTTGACAGGAGGCTACCACCTGTCTCCCAACAACTGTTCCAGTGGGTCCCCTCCCCCAACCTTCTCTGAGCCTTCGGGGTCCTTGTGACCTGGCCATTTAGCACATGGTGTGCAAAAAAGTGCCGCTCAGAGGTGAAACAAACCAACGTTAAAGAACACGCTGGATGGCCTTGACGGGAGGCTACCATCTGTCTCTCAACAGCTGTTCCACTGAATCCCCTCCCCCAACCTTCTCTGAGCCTTCGGGGTCCTTGTGACCTGGCCATTTAGCCCATTGTGTACAACAGAATTTAGACCCACTGGAACAGCTGTTGGGAGACAGATGGTAGCCTCCCGTCAAGGCCATCCAGCGTGTTCTTTAACGTTGATGGTTTTACCTCTGAGCGGCACTTTTTTGCACACCATGGGATAAATGGCCAGGACACAAGGACCCCGGAGGCTCAGAGAAGGTTGGGGGAGGGGACCCACTGGAACAGCTGTTGGGAGACAGATGGTAGCCTCCCGTCAAGGTCATCCAACGTGTTCTTTAACGTGCGCAGAGTATGACTCTCCCGCACATGGGGCCACGGCTTAACGTCCCATCCGACGACGGCGCCCTTTACAAGCCCATTTTTGTCCCCTACTGACCGTGGGCAGGGCGGGGAGTTTTGCGGAGATGTGTCAATTCTGACCCAGCTGGGACTCGAACCTGGGAACTGCAGATTACGAGCCTGGCGTGCTACGGACTGAGCCACCCCGCCCCATAGATCTCGGGAAAAATCCGAAATTTGACCTCTGACGCGTCCTTCGAGGTCAAATAGAGGTCACGTAGAGATCAAACCGTGATCTAGGATACGTGCTAGATCACGGCTAGATCCATGAAAATTGGTGTTTGGAGGTGTTACGAAATTTCGGATTGGAATCCATCCTTCAAGGTCAAAGGGCAAATTTAGATCTATCAGTGCTAGAGAGCTAAAAGTCGACTCTTGGGGTTAATCTCAGTCGCAGATCTCAAAAATTTTGGGAAAATTTGGATGCGGTTCACAGGTTCGAGTCCCAGGTGGGCCAGCTTTGAGATTTATGTCCGCAAAACTCCCCGCCCTGCCCACGGTCAGTAGGGGACACCGATGGGCTTGGAAAGGTCGCCGTCCGTCCGATGGGATGTTAAGCCGTGGATAAGTCTCTACCCTATGTACGTTAAAGAACACGCTGGATGGCCTTGACAGGAGGCTACCATCTGTCTACCAACAGCTGTTCCAGTGTTGCCTTCTCTGAGCTTTGGGGATCCTTGTGACCTGGACGTTTTTCCCATTATAGATAGATATATTTATTCATCATCATCATTGTCATCTCGCTAAACACAGATAGAGAGAGATTTTTTTTACATTTAATCCGCAAAGCTAATAACTTATCTGCAGGAAATATAAAAAATAAATATCCCCTCAAGCAGCTGCTTGCCACAGAGGTCTGACAGGAGCCTGTCAGTTTATATGCCAGAGTAGGTCTGAGAGGATGGCAGGACCTCAGCAGAAAAAAACACAAACATCCATTCTTAGTCCGGGGCTCGAACCCAGGTCACTTAGATCAGTAGCCAAGCGCGCTAACCACAGATGAGCATTATTTTCATACATAAAATGTTATGACGGTAAGGTCGCTCAAAAAAATATACGAACACTATAATTGATTACAGAATTCAGAAAAAGTATCTGGCAACTTTTTTTAAAAAAAATTAGTCAAATTTTATTAAAAAATCACTAATTTCTAAAAAAAAAACGTTGCCGGATAATTTTTTCTGAATTCTGTAATCAACCATAGTGTTCGGATACTTTTTTGAGCGACTGCATATCGTATATCGAAATGCAACAATTTAATCGAATGGAACAATTTCATTTTACAGTTAAAAAAGAAACTGTGCTGAAATGGAAATTAACATCAAAAAATGAACACAAAAAATATATAAATTCAGGGTTTTTCAGGATTACTGATTAAAAGACATTCCTGAAATAATTTTTGACGTTTAACGTGATCTCAATAAAACTTTTTAGATGTATGATTTCTCTTGGTAACTGGTTAAATGATTGTTGCTCGTAGATTAAATAAACGAAGGCTCAATTGTTAAGGCGTTTTTCTCTCTTGTAAGAAAGTGCATTATTGTCCGTCATGAGACGAGGACGGGGCCATTGTTACGGCCAATTGAATCTCTCCGCAGCAGATGGCGATGCGAAAGTGGGCGTCGCCCGTTGAGGCGGCAAATGACCGCCACTTTGGACACTACTCGTGACTGCTCAGGTGTCAGACTGCCGAAATGGACGCGGACACTTCACCGACTCGTCGTTAATCTCTCAGCTATATTCATCACGAAAAAAAAAATAAAAAAAATAAATGGTTTGCTTCTTTTTTAGTCCGTTACAAAAAAAATATATTGCTTCTTCGCTTTTCTGTCCCTTCAATTGATATTATACTTTTTTCTTTTGCAATAGAAAAAACGAAAAAATTCTTTACATGTACAGAGGTACAGTCGCTCAAAAAAGTATCCGAACGCTATGGTTGATTACAGAATTTAGAAAAAATATTTCGCAACGTTTTTTTTTAAGAAATTAGTTATCTGGCAACCTTCGTGTTACGTAACACGAAGGTTGCCAGATCACTAATCTGTAAAAAAATCGTTGCCAGATATTTTTTCTGAATTCTGTAATCAGCCATTGCGTTCGGATACTTTTCTGAGCGACTGTACTAAATTAAATATTACTCTTAGCTACTTTCGATCCCTAAAAAGTTAGATTGTAAGAAAAAATAATCTCTACATACAGTTAATAGATAAAATAGAAGAAAACCTAAATAGAGTAATAATGTTAGTAAAATTCATCGCGAAGCTTGGTGTTAAATATATGCAGTTACAAATAGTTGCTATACATCGGTCATATATTTGCAACTCACGCCATAAGAATTTCTAATACATATGGGGCGGAGGTCGCTCAGTCGGCAGCGCTCCATGCTCGTAATCTGTAGTTCCATGTTCGAGTCCCAGCTGAGTCAGCATTGAAACTTATCTCCGCAAAATTCCCCGCCCTCCCCACGGTCAGTAGGGGACAACGATGGGCTTGGAAACACCGCCGTCTGTCTGATGGGACGTTAAGCCGTGGACCAATGTGCGGAAGAGCCATACTCTGTGTACGTTAAAGAACACGCTGGATGGCCTAGAGGGGAGGCTACCACCTGTCTCCCAAAAAAATGGTACAGTGGGTCCCTTCCCCCAACCTTCTCTGAGATTTCGAGGTCCATGTGACCTGGCCATTTAGCCCATGATGTGCAAAAAAGTGCCACTCAGAATAAAGCAATATAAGGTTAAAGAACACGCTGGATGGTCTTGACGGGAGGCTACCATCTGTCTCCCAACAGCTGTTCCAGTGGGTCTCCTCCCCCAACCTTCTCTGAGCCTTCGTGGTCCATGTGACCTGTCCACTTAGCCCATGGTGTGCAAAAAAGTGCCGCTCAGAGGTAAAACAATCCAACGTTAAAGAACACGCTGGATGGCCTTGACGGGAGGCTACCATCTGTCTCCCAACAGCTGTTCCAGTGGGTCCTTCCCCCAACCTTTTCTGAGCCTTCGGGGTCCATATGACCTGGCCATTTAGCCAATGGTGTGCAAAAAACTGCCACTCAGAGGTAAAGCAATCCCACGTTAAAGAACACGCTGGATGATCTTGACGGGAGGCTACCATCTGTCTCCCAACAGCTGTTCCAGTGGGTCCTTCCCCCAACCTTTTCTGAGCCTTCGGGGTCCATATGACCTGGCCATTTAGCCAATGGTGTGCAAAAAACTGCCACTCAGAGGTAAAGCAATCCCACGTTAAAGAACACGCTGGATGATCTTGACGGGAGGCTACCATCTGTCTCCCAACAGCTGTTCCAGTGGGTCCTTCCCCCAACCTTTTCTGAGCCTTCGGGGTCCATGTGACCTGGCCATTTAGCCCATGGTGTGCAAAAAACTGCCACTCAGAGGTTAAGCAATCCAACGTTAAAGAACACGCTGGATGACTTTGACGGGAGGCTACCATCTGTCTCCCAACAGCTGTTCCAGTGGGTCCCCTCCCCCAACCTTCTCCGAGCCTTCGGGGTCCTTGTGACCTGGCCATTTAGCCCACGGTGTGCAAAAAAGTGCCGCTCAGAGGTAAAACAATCCAACGTTAAAGAACACGCTGGATGGCCTTGACAGGAGGCTACCATCTGTCTCCCAACCACTGTTCCAGTGGATCCCCTCCCCCAACCTTCTTTGAACCTTCGGGGACCTTTTGACCTGACCATTTGGCCCTTGGTGTGCAAAAAAAGTGCCGCTCGGAGGTAAAACAACCCAACCCTGATATATATATATAATTACAAATACTAATTAATATTAAGTTAGGAAAGAGCTCATCGTGTGTAAGGAAAAAAGTGCCGCTCAGAGGTAAACAAACTCAACTTACACTCTCATTTAATCAACACCGAATAACATCTACCCATTTCTTCGTTGTATTGTCTTTCAGTGTACTTCCGGTGGCGATAATTCGGTGACCTGTCGAAACGTTGACCCAATAATTGGCCAAACACTCGCCTCAAATCCTATCACAGCAAACAATTTGTTCTTCGTAATTGGAGTGCCATATTTCATCGGCAATTGCTGCGTCACCTGCGAACAATACTTGCAGAGCCGAAGGATATAGTTTCGTCCCTTGTATTGTTGCTGCAGGTCATTCACTGGTTGAACTTTCAGAGGAACGAAGAAGGGGCCGCATCTCGAAAGTTGGAGATTTCACGTTTACGACGGCGAGAACTTTTCACACAAATTGAAGTTGGGTTGTTTTACCTCTGAGCGGTACTTTTTTGCACACCATGAGCTAAATGGCCAGGTCACATGGACCCCGAAGGCTCAGAGAAGGTTGGGGGAGGAGACCCACTGGAACAGCTGTTGGGAGAGGGATGGTAGCCTCCTGTCAAGGCCATCCAGCGTGTTCTTTAACGTTGGTGTTTTACCTCTGAGCGGCATTTTTTTGCACACCATGTTTCACCCCCCCCCCCCCCCAACCTTCTCTGAGCCTTCGGGGTCCTTGTGACCTGGCCATTTAGCCCATGGTGTACAAAAAAGTGATGCTCACAGGTAAAACAACACAACATTAAAGAACACGCTGGACGGCCTTGACGGGAGGCTAACATTTGTCTCCCAACAGCTGTTCCAGTGGGTCACCTCCCACAACCTTCTCCGAGCCTTCGGGGTCCTTGTGACCTGGCCATTTAGCCTATGGTGTGCAAAATAGTGCAGCTCAGAGGTAAAACAATCCAACCCAAAAAGGGGTGTGAATAAATAAACATAAACAAAAAACCTTCGACATCCACATACACTTGAAACCAAAACAGACGTGAAAAAAAAAACATCCTGGTTCCCTTGGTAACGACCCATTTCTCATGGAGGCAAACTCCTCCTCTGAATCG
This sequence comes from Ryuthela nishihirai, assembly GCA_038380435.1. Lineage (NCBI taxonomy): Eukaryota > Metazoa > Arthropoda > Arachnida > Araneae > Heptathelidae > Ryuthela > Ryuthela nishihirai. The sequence continues at coordinate 73,577,234 of JAWZYU010000008.1, read as the reverse complement.
CTGGAAGCGGAATTAAATAATCCAATTCTTGAAGACCTGCTGAATTCGAGGGTCTCGAGTGTCCGCACAAAAGTCTGACATCAGGGTAATTAGTAGCTGTTGACAGTCACTTGAGTCGAGACACATCTCACTTCGTCTCTCCAGCTCTTTCAGCATCACTTCTTTTTTTGCTGCATCACTTCTTTTTTAACTAGAAACTGTTGCTGCCATTTCAACATAGAATAGCTCCAGTTTTTTTTCTACGTAAATGCTTCTGCTCTTACTAAGTCTTTGGGAAGCTGTAAGAGACAACTTCGTTCAATGAACGTCAAAAGTGCTCTTCATTCGGTTTAAGAGAGAAAAAATAACACTTCGCAACATTGTGTTCAACTGACTTATTGCGTTCCGCTTGTTTCGTAATAATTGCATTAAGTTGCTGTTTGTCTCCAATTATTACGTTTCTTTCGAAGTGTTAAAGCACGTGGGAGAAGGAATAGTTCTTTCAACTATGTTAATAGCGGTGCAATAAAGATTATTCCGCTTATTTTAGGCGAGTTTATTTCGGGACGAAGAACTTGCAAATTATTGCTCGCTGACAGAAGAGAAATTTCCCTAAATTATCTGTGAGACAACAAGAATACAGTTCGCTCAAAAAAAAAAGTATCCGAACACTATGGTTGATTACAGAATTTAGAAAAAATATCTGACAACGATTTTTTTTTTAGAAATTAGTGATCTGGCAACCTTCGTGTAAAATAGTACAGTCGTTCAAAAAAAGTATCGGAACACTAAGGTTGATTACAGGATTCAGAAAAAATATCTGGCAACGAATTTTTTTTTTTTTTATAAATTAGTGCACTGGCAACTTTCGTGTAAAATAGTACAGTCCCTCAAAAAATATCCGAACACTATGGTTGACTACAGAATTCAGAAAAAATATCTGGCAACGATTTTTTTTTTTTTTTTTTTAGAAACTAGTGATCTTGCAACCTTCGTGTAAAATAGTAGTCGCTCAAAAAAGTATCCGAACACTATGGTTGATTACAGAATTCAGGAAAAAATATCTGGCAACGATTTTTTTTTTTTAGAAACTAGTGATCTGGCAACCTTCGTATAAAATAGTACAGTCGCTCAAAAAAAAGTATCCGAACACTATGGTTGATTACAGAATTCAAGAAAAATATCTGGCAACGTTTTTTTTTTGTAGAAATTAGTGATCTGGCAACGATTTTTTTTTAAAAGAAATTAGTGATCTGGCAACCTTCGTGTAAAATAGTACAGTCGCTCAAAAAAATATCCGAACACTATGGTTGACTGCAGAATTCAGAATAAATATCTGGCAACGATTTTTTTAGAAATTAATGATCTGGCAACCTTCGTATCACGTGACACGAAGGTTGCCAGATCATTAATTTCGGAAAAAAAAAAAAATTTTGCGAGATATTTTTTCTGAATTCTGTAATCAACCATGGTGTTCTGATACTTTTTTTCGAGACTGTACATTACGCCACAAAGGAGCTATTCGCCAGAAAGGCAAGCCCTCAGCAGAAAGAAAACATTCTGCTTCCTTTCTTCTTCCAGGGCTCTTAAAACTCTTTGATGTGCATCCAAGCACTTCTTAATTAAAATAAACTCATTTTTCCAGCACTCTTAACTGCGGAAGTTCCAACTAAGGGGAAATTCGAAGTGCGAACAGCAATATTTTACAAATGCTTAACCAACCCAAAAATTTTTTGATTTATATCTTAAAGCAGAAAATAAAAAAAAAAACAACAATTAAATATCTGGTACAAAAATGCTGAAAAAAAATTGAAATTAAATTTCAAGTATCATCTTTCGTATGGGGGGGAGGGGGGTAAAAATAATTTAGCGAAAAGGAAAAAAAAAATAGGGATTAGTTTGTAGAGCCATCATTTTAATTCCTGATCTCTGAGCATCAAAACTTGCGCGCCATTCACTCCTAAAGTACGTCACGGCGATGTCAAAATATATGCAAATATATTCGGTGCACTATCATCGTATAATTAGACTCTTCCCTCGTCTGGTGAGAGCGCGTGTTCTAAGGGGGATGCGCAGGATCAGCGAGGTTGCCTTCCATTGTAAACAGAAGGCATCAGTGGATGGAGCTCATTTGAACATCCCTTTATCTCCTGCTGCCCTCTGTTCTTTCTAAGGTGGATAAAGGCATTTTGTATTTGCTTTCGACTATCTCGATGAGAACACCCTCGCCTTCTCAGTAATTAAATCGGAGGGTGGGTTTGCTCACACTCCGTACGGTAACCTTTGGAAAAAGGGTGCCATCGTTTCATCCAAACACTACCCCACTATGAGTTGTGGTGTTCACCTCTAACGGATACTTTTCTTCCACACAATGGGCTAAATGGATTTGCGCACACTCCGTACGATAACCTTTGGCACAAGGGTGCCATCGTTTCATCCTAACACTACCCCACAATGGGTTGTGGTGTTCACCTCTGACGGATACTTTTCTTCCACACAATGGGCTAAATGGGTTTGCGCACACGCCGTACGGTAACCTTTGGCACAAGGGTGCCATCGTTTCATCCAAACACTACCCCACAATGGGTTGTGGTGTTCACCTCTGACGGAATACTTTTCTTCCACACAATGGGCTAAATGGCCAAATGGGTTTGCGCATACGCCGTACGGTAACCTTTGGCACAAGGGTGCCATCGTTTCATCCAAACACTACCCGACTAAGAGTTGTGGTGTTTACCTCTGACGTATACTTTTCTTCCACACAATAGGTTAAATGGCTAAAAGGGTTTGAGCACACTCCGTACGGTAACCTTTGGCACAAGGGTGCCGTCGTTTCATCCCCACACTAGCCCACTATAGGTTGTGGTGTTTACCTCTGACGGATAATTTTCTTTAACACAATGGGCTAAATGGCCAAATGGGTTTGCGCACACTCCGTACGATAACCTTTGGCACAAGGGTGCCATCGTTTCATCCAAACACTACCCCACTATGGGTTGTGGTGTCCACCTTTAACGGATACTTTTCTTCCACACAATGGGCTAAATGGATTTGCACACACTCCGTACGATAACCTTTGGCACAATGGTGCCATCGTTTCATCCAAACACTACCCCACTATGGTTTGTGGTGTTCACCTCTGACAGATACTTTTCTTCCACACAATGGGCTAAATGGATTTGCGCACACTCCGTACGGTAACCTTTGGCACAAGGGTGTCATCGTTTCACCCAAACACTACCCCACTAAGGGTTGTGGTGTTTACCTCTGACGGATACTTTTCTTCCACACAATGGGCTAAATGGCCAGGTCACAAGGACCCCGAAGACTCGGAAAAGGTTGGGGAGGGGACCCACTGGACAGCTGTTGGGAGCCAGATGGTAGCCTCCTGTCAAGGCCATCAGAGTGTGCTTTAACGTACAGCTGTTCCAGTGGGTCCCCTCCCACAACCTTCTCTGAGCCTTCGGGGTCCATGTGACCTGGCCATTTAGCCCATTGTGTGCAAAAAAGTGCCGCTCAGAGGGAAAACAACCCAAGCTCTCTATTATTCTTGTATTGCAGTGCATATTTACAAAGTACAAACAACAGCTAATTTTTTTTTAAATCCCCTAAAACTCATAACGAGAACGATTTACTTAAACCTCTTAAGAATTGTCACAAAACTGACTCTAATAAATGTCCCAGCAGAATGCGATCTGACGAATGTGGCAACATTTGGTGTCGCTGTTCTGTGCCCATTCACAGCTGCCGCTTCGATGCTCAGGAGCACGCGCCATGTGACAGACAGATGGCAGACAGATCGCCAAAGACAAACCGCTGATGATGATCCGCCAGCATCAGCCTCGTGCTGCAAGTGAGAGCTCTCTCTCTTCTCAACATTGGACCCGTATCCGAAACCCAAACAGTGTGACACATTCCGTACAGTCATTCGCTCAGCCAACAGCAGGGAAATGCCACCCAGCCCCGCATGATTCATCAGATACTTCAGCCCAACATTGGAAGCGACGATGAAAGACAACAGACGGAATGGGAGTAAAGTTGGGGGGGGGGAAGAGAAGAAGGCAAAGATTAATTACACTGCCGATCTGTTGACCCACCCCTGCACTACACAGCTGGCTGTAAAGGGGGTTGAGAGTACAGACATCGTGCATTGTTGCAGCATCTTGAAATTGAGAATAAGAAAAAAAAAATGCATATCAAAATTAAGTGGATTCAGTTGGGTTCTTTTACCCTGACCGGCACTTTCGTTTTGAACACAATGGGCCAAAGAGTCAAGTCACAAGGGTTGGTTGGTTGTTTTACCTCTGAGCGGCACTTTTTTGCACACCATGGGCTAAATGGGCAGGTCATAAGGACCCCGAAGGCTCAGGGAAGGTTGGGGGAGGGGACCAACTGGAACGGCTGTTGGGAGACAGATGGTAGCCTCCCGTCAAGACGATCCAGCGTGTTCTTTAACTTTGAATTGTTTTACCTATGAGCGGCACATTTTTGCACACCATGCGCTACATGGCCAGGTCATAAGGACCCCGAAGGCTCAGGGAAGGTTGGGGGAGGGGTTGGGTTGTTTTACCTCTGAGCGGCACTTTTTTGCACACCAGGGGCTAAATGGCCAGGTCACATGGACCCCGAAGGCTCAGAGAAGGTTGGGGGAGGGGACCCACTGGCACAGCTGTTGGGAGACAGATGGTAGCCTCCCGTCAAGGCCATCCAGCGTGTTCTTTAACGTGCACAGGTATGGCTCTCCCGCTGTACACAGGGCCACGGCTTAACGTCCCATCCGACGGACAGCGGCCTTTCCAAGCCCAGCGGTGTCCCCTACTGACCGTGGGCAGGGCGGGGAAATTTTGCGGAGATAAATATCAACGCTGACCCAGCTGGGACTCGAACCTGGGAACTACAGATTACGAGCCTGGCGCGCTACCGAATGAGCCACCCCCGCCCCTGGGGGAGGGGACCAACTGGAACGGCTGTTGGGAGACAGATAATAGCCTCCCGTCAAGACCATCCAGCGTGTTCTTTAACTTTGAATTGTTTTACCTATGAGCGGCACATTTTTGCACACCATGGGCTAAATAGCCAGGTCATAAGGACCCCGAAGGCTCATGGAAGGTTGGGGGAGGGGACCCACTGGAACGGCTGTTAGGAGACAGATGGTAGCTTCCCGTCAAGGCCATCCAGCGTGTTTTTTAACGTTGGATTTTTACCTCTGAGCGGCACTTTTTTGCACACCATGGGCTAAATGGCCAGGTCACATGGACCTCGAAATCTCAGAGAAGGTTGGGGGAAGGGACCCACTGTACCATTTTTTTGGGAGACAGGTGGTAGTCTCCCGTCTAGGCCATCCAGCGTGTTCTTTAACGTACACAGAGTATGGCTCTGCCGCACATTGGTCCACGGCTTAACGTCCCATCAGACAGACGGCGGTGTTTCCAAGCCCATCGTTGTCCCCTACTGACCGTGGGGAGGGCGGGGAGTTTTGCGGAGATAAATCTCAACGCTGACTCAGCAGGGACTCGAACCTGGGAACTGCAGATTACGAACCTGGCGCGCTACCCACTGAGCCACCCCCGCCCCAGGTCACAAGGGATCGAAGAAGTTTGGGGGGAGGGGATCCACTGACAATTGTTAGGAAACAGATGGTAGCCCCTCGTCAAGGCCATCCAGCGTGTTCTTTAACGTGCACAGGGTATAGCTCTCTCTTATGCAAACGGGGCCAAGGATTAAAGTGACCTTTCCAAGCCCATTGGTGTCCCCTACTGACCGTGGGCAGGGCCTTTTGATTCCAGATGCTTACGCGGTATCTTGGGCATTAGGTGGTTCCAACTTTGTAACTAATGATGAGGTTAGGCAAAGGAGTCTGCAACCTCCTTTAAGCAGCAGATTGTGCAGAGACTCCGTTGGTTTGGTCATGTTGCCCGTAGGAATAATTATAGATTGACGAATAGGGTTATGATCAGGTGTGGCTAGAGGCTTCAGAAGGGGGGGGGGGGAAGACCTAGGATGCGGTGGGCAGACAATGCCAAACAGGACCTTGTTAGAATCAGTGTGCAGTGGCCAGATGTAGCTCAGGACAGATATGCTTGAGAACTAAATTACACAGTCTGGTTGGACCTCCGTAACCCATGGCTGCTTGAGGATGATGATGATGAAATCTCAATGCTGGCACATTTGGGTGTCGAACATTGGAACTGCAGATTGCGAGCTTGGTGCGCTACCGACGGAGCCATCAACCGTCTCAGTAGTACCTAAGCATCTTCAATTCAACGACAAGGAAAATTATATAAGAATTTACTGGATGAATTAGTAATTTGATAAGCTAAATTGGAAGAATAATACATTGGCCCTGGCAAATAGGGATGCTCGTTTTCCGAGAGAACTTTCTTTTTTAAATACATATTTCGCCTTTAATGCCATCAACAGTGCGAATTCATAAAAAAAATTGGATATTTTCGGAAAATGCAAAGAGTAATATTTTATTAGTAGAGTCTCTCAAAAAATATCCGAAAACCCTATGGTTGATTACAGAATTCAGAAAAAATATTTGGCAAAGATTTTTTTTTTAGAAATTAGTGATCTGGCAACGTGACACGAAGGTTGCCAGATCACTAATTTCTATAAAAAAAATCGTTGCCAGATATTTTTTCTGAATTCTGTAATCGACCATATTGTTCGGATATTTTTTTGAGCGACTGTACCTACGGAATAAAACAATTTTATCTGTTAAAACAAAAAAAAAGTTGTTATTTTTTTTCTTATCCCCTCACCCTTTTCCCCAGAATTGATGGGCGAAATCATTCACCAATACTTCCATCTTCTCAAAATTATTTACAAAGCCTGAATAAAATCTTATTTAAACTATGGACTTCTGTGCTGTGGGTGAGATTATGACAAACACATAAAACCACTAGAAGGAGTTCAAAATCATATAATTAGATGTATAACGAAAAAAAAAAGAAGAGACAATGCAAATCTATGTTACAGGTCACTAGAAATTATGAAATTAAGAGAATTATTCGCATTTAACTCAATGAAACATTGCGGCGGGGGAGGCTCAGTCGGTAGCGCGCCTGGCTTGTAATCTGCATTTTCCAGGTTCGAGTCCCAGCTGGGTCAGCGTAGAGATTTATATATGCAAAACTCCCCGCCCTGCCCACGGTCAGTAGGGGACACCGATGGGCTTGGAAAGGCCGGCGTCCGTCGGATGGGACGTTAAGCAGTGGCCCCGTGTGCGGGAGAGCCATACCATGTTCACGTTAAAAGAACACGCTGAATGGCCCTGACGGAAGGCTACCATCTGTCTCCCAACAGCTGTTCCAGTGAGTCCCCTCTCCCAACCTTCTCTGAGCCTTCGGGGTCCTTGTGAAAAAAGTGCCACTCAGAGGTAAAACAATCCAACGTTAAAGAACACGCTGGATGTCCTTGACGGGAGGCTACCATCTGTCTCCCAACAGCTGTTCCAGTGGGTCCCCTCCTCCAAACTTCTCTGAGCCTTTGAGGTCCATGTGACCTGGCCATTTAGCCCATGGTGGGCAAAAATGTGCCGCTCAGAGGTAATACAACCCAAACAAATAATAGAAATCAAAAAGTAGAAAACAGTCACAAAATCTAAGGTCATATAAGTCAACGAATATGAAAACACAGGAAACAAAATGCTCCATAAACGATATTCTTTTTTAAACAACAGAAACACAAAATCATCTTCCTCCGAAAAACATCGCAGCATTCCTTCCAACCTCCCAACCCCCCACGCAGGCTCGACGGCGCCACAGCCTGGTTTCCGCGGTGCGGTGGTGGCCAGCAGCAGGGATTCCCTCGCCAGCCCCACTTTTTTTGTTGATGAAGTCGCCGCATCAAGTTGACGCTTAACCCTTTTCCTTTACTCGTCATCGTCGCTCTTGACCTCTGACCCCAGCAACACTTCTCCCTCTCCCAGCACTAGCATCTTTCCAAGAGTCGCAGTCAGTTTCTCGGCTTCCTTTTCGCAAACGTTTTCGATGATTTGCCAAAACACGTATCAACTCTTCAATTATAAGCGATGCGAACTTCCAATGCCAACTTTTTGTGGTGTGATTTTGAATCGCGATTCTTTTCAATTTCTGCGGTTTTCCAAGAAGGTGTTTTCCTGTTAGACTCTTCGGTCTTTCTCTATTTTTTCTTTTTTATATTTGATTGCTTTGAAATTTCGTCGAAAATCGGGGAAGATTAATTAATTCCGCGGTTAATAATAGGCGCCGAAGATTTGGCGCTAAAATATCATCTTTTTCGGCTGCTTGACTTAACTCCCAGGATGTCTGACTCCGTACTGTCGGTGGGTTGGGTTGTTTTACCTCTGAGCGGCACTTTTTTTGCACACCATAGGCTAAATGGCCAGGTCACAAGGACCCCGAAGGCTCAGAGAAGGTTGGGGGAGGGGACCCACTGGAACAGCTGTTGGGAGACAGATGGTAGCCTCCCGTCGAGGCCATCCAGCGTGTTCTTTAACGTTGGATTTTTTTACCTCTGAGTGGCACTTTTTTGCACACCATGGGCTAAATAGCCAGGGCACATGGACCACGAAGGCTCAGAGAAGGTTGGGGGAGGGGACCCACTGGAACAGCTGTTGGGAGACAGATGGTAGCCTCCCGTCAAGGCCATCCAGCGTGTTCTTTAACGTTGGGTTGTTTTACCTCTGAGCGGCACTTTTTTGCACACCATAGGCTAAATGGCCAGGTCACAAGGACCCCGAAGGCTCAGAGAAGGTTGGTGGAAGGGACCCACTGGAACGGCTGTTGGGAGACAGATGGTAGCCTCCCGTCAAGACCATCCAGCGTGTTCTTTAACGTTGGATTGTTTTACCTTTGAGCGGCACTTTTTTGCGCACCATGGGCTAAATAGCCAGGTCACAAGGACCCCGAAGGCTCAGAGAAGGTTGGGGGAGGGGACCCACGGAACAGCTGTTGGGAGACAGATGGTAGTCCCCCGTCGAGGCCATCCAGCGTGTTCTTTAACGTTGGATTGTTTTACCTCTGAGCGGCACTTTTTTGCACACCATGGGCTAAATGGCCAGGTCACATGGACCCCGAAGGCTCAGAGAAGGTTGGTGGAGGGGACCCACTGGAACGGCTGTTGGGAGACAGATGGTAGCCTCCCGTCAAGACCATCCAGCGTGTTCTTTAACGTGCACAGGGTATGGCTCTCCCCGCACACTGGGCTTCGGCATTCATTGTCCCTTTAATACGAAAGCTATGGCTGCAAGAGACGCACACATCTTTAATTATTATAGATGATGATTGCTTTGACGATTACATATACCGTACATATTTATTCGTGTGTACATTTTTTTATACAACAGATGATGAACTTGCTTCACTTATAATATAAAAAATGACGATGTTGCTCGTGCGTGAGGGGAGGGGATCATCCTACTAATCTTCTTCTGAGCCGGTACTAATTTCGTAAACCCCTGTGTGTTAGAATTATAAATGGGAAATTCTGTTGTTTACTATGAAATACGTTATTTACATATAACGTTATTATAAAAACGTTATTTCGATAAAATACATGTTTATCGCTAACAAATTAGCCAACCAAATTATTTCTTTTTATTATGGGTCTAATAGTGACTTTAAAACAATTATTTGATGACAAAAAAAATCTGAATTTTAATTGTCTGTGCCAGTGTATTGATATTTTGTCACAAGATTAAAAGTAGCGGTGTTCAGGGGTGTAGCGAAGGACTATGGTTGAGGGAGGGGGGGGGGGGGGTTAAATCGAAAACTTTCCAACTAGGAAATAAAATTTTGCCAACTAGGAAAACAGTGTCTCTTTCTGTACCTAGTTTTTTGCTCCATGGGGAGGGGGGGGGGTTTGAGGCAATTTTCGCAACTCTCCTACATTTTATTCATTTGACTTCCAATTTTGCCAACAAGCTATATTTTCACAGAAATAATCCCAAAATTTACGTCTCGCCTGAATTGTAACAAGTCAGTGTGAATTTTCCCAACTCCCCTTGATTTTGGACAACTTTCCTTAATTACACAAAACCAATCCCAATCTTTACATCTCTCCTAAATTGGCCAAGTCACTTCAAATTTTTTCAAACTCCCCAAAATTTTGCCAAATTGCCTCGATTTTGACAACTCCCCTTAATTTTACAAAAAAACGATTACAGATTTTCACAACTCACCTAAATTTTACGAAATTTTGCCAACTACGAGTTACTTTGGGGGGGGGGGGGGGGGTGAACCTCCCATTCCCCCATGGCTACGCCCCTCAGCAGGAGGACGTGCAGTGTGAAATATTAACTCGGTTAGTTCAATAGGCAGTTGGAAATCGGTATATTAGTTAAAACGTCTTTCTCTCCGTTCTGCATTCCTAACTTTTTTTCATTCGCAAATTCGAATCGAAAAGGCCACCAATATTTGCTAGATCCCTCACATTCAAAAAAAGGCATTACTTTATCAAAGCGTCCCATTGCAGTTAGGGACCAATTTTTGATTTGGGTTGGTTGGGTTGTTTTAACTCTGAGCGGACTTCTTTGCACACCATGGGCTAAATGGCCAGGTCACAAGGACCCCGAAGGCTCAGAGAAGCTTGGGGGAGGGGACCCACTGGAACAGCTATTGGGAGATAGATGGTAGCTTCCCGTCAAGGCCATTGAGTGTGTTCTTTAACGTTAGATTGTTTTACCTCTGAGCGGCACTTTTTTTGCACACAGTGGGCTAAATGGCCAGGTCACAAGGACCCCGAAGGCTCAGAGAAGGTTGGGGGAGGAGACCCACTGGAACAGCTGTTGGGAGACAGATGGTAGCCTCCCGTCAAGGCCATCCAGCGTGTTCTTTAACGTTGGATTGTTTTACCTCTGAGCGGCACTTTTTTTGCACACCGTGGACTAAATGGCCAGGTCACAAGGACCCCGAAGGCTCAGAGAAGGTTGGGGGAGGAGACCCACTGGAACAGCTGTTGGGAGACAGATGGTAGCCTCCCGTCAAGGCCATCCAGCGTGTTCTTTAACGTTGGATTTTTTTACCTCTGAGTGGCACTTTTTTGCACACCATGGGCTAAATGGCCAGGGCACATGGACCACGAAGGCTCAGAGAAGGTTGGGGGAGGGGACCAACTGGAACAGCTGTTGGGAGACAGATGGTAGTCTCCCGTCAAGGCCATTCATTGTGTTCTTTAACGTGCACAGGGTATGCCACTCTTTTTCACACAATGGGCTAAATGGCCAGGTCACATGGACTCTGAAGGTTCAGAGAAGGTTAAGGGTGGAGACCCACTGGAACAGCAATTAGGAGACAGATGGTACCTTCCGTCAAGGCTATATAGCTTGTTCTTTAACGTGCACAGGGTATGGCTCTCCCGCACACATGGCCACGGCTTAACGTCCCATCCGATGAAGGGCGGCCTTTCCAAGCCCATCGGTGTCCCCTACTGACCGTGGGCAGGGCGGGGAGTTTTGCGGAGATCAATCTCAACGCTGACCCAAGCGGGACTCGAACCTGGTAAGTGTAGCTTACGAATCTTGCACGCTACCGACTGGTGTCTGCCGTGCTTGAGAGGGGTAAATTAAATAAAATACCCCCTCAAGCAGCTGCTTGCCACAGAGGTTTCACAGGAGCCTGTCAGTTTATATGCCATAGTAGAAGGTCTGAGAGGATGGCAGGCCCTCAGCAGAAAAACGACACAAACAGCCATGCCTTATACTCGAACCCAGGTCCCTTAGATCAGTAGCCAAGCGCGCTAACCACTCGGCCATAGACGGCTGAGAGGGGTAACGCAAACAAAATTATCTGTTAATCTCTTAAAAAAACAAAGGTGCGTTCTATCACCCTCTCACTGGGGTTAAAGGATCTAATCGCTGTTGTCAGTTTCTTTGACTATCATGCGTGCCGCCAAAATTCCAAGTTTCTAGCATAAATAGATCATTTGCAATAATCGTTTAAAATCTGACCATTTTCCAACTACTGTTATCGTTAGAGGGCGCTGTTAAAGGTTTTGCGAGTTTCTGAAAGATCGAATCGCGATATTTCATCAATAATTGTTGAAATCTAAAAATTTTTTTTCATTTATCCCGAAATTCAAAAGAAGTTGACTGAATGTATGCAAACGACAGAATGAAGACATCATCGCTTTTTTAAAAAACGATCTAAAACTGAGAGTTCAAATTTGGTTGGTTTACCTCTGAGAGGCACATTTTTGCACACCATGGGCTAAATGGCCAGGTCACAAGGACCACGAAGGTTGGGGGAGGAGACCCACTGGAACAGCTGTTGGGAGGCAGATGGTAGCCTCCCGTCAAGGCCTCACCGATGGACTTGGAAAGACCGCCGTCCGTCGGATGGGACGTTAAGCCGTGGCCCCATGTGCGGAAGAGCCATACCATGTGCATGTTAAAGAACACGCTGGATGGCCTTGACGGGAGGCTACCATTTGCCTCCCAACAGCTGATCCAGTGGGTCCCCTCCCCCAACCTTCTCTGAGCCTTCGGGGTCCTTGTGACCTGTCCACTTAGCCCATGGTGTGCAAAAAAGTGCCACTCAGAGGTAAAACAACCTAACCCGTCAAGGCCATCCAGCGTGTTCTTTAACGTGCACAGGGTATGGCTCTCCCGCACAAGGGGCCACGACTTAACGTCCCATCCTACGGACGGCGGTCTTTTCAAACACATCGGTGTCCCCTACTGACCGTGGGCAGGGAATTTTGCGCAGATAAATCTCAATGCTGACCCAGCTGGGACTCGAACCTGGGAACTGCAGATTACGAGCCTGGCGCGCTACCGACTGAGCCACCCCCGCCCCAAAGAGTTCAAATAAGTATGCATTAATTGCTTTTTAACTGTCTTATTTTCACTAGATTTTATTACGTTCCCACAGTATAGAGGACGGAGATATAATTGAATAAGCCGTCCCCACTCCCATCCCCATACATATTTTTCGCGATTCTGTCCTGAGAGGAATCTTTCTAAAACATTTCCCCGCTTAAAATTCTTAACTTCATGGAAAACAGAACAACACAAGCATGGCTTTTCTAAATATGAAACATATCAAAACCATTGTAACAATCCATCCTCATAAATAGTCTTGCACCGTTTTTTCCATCAAAAATATTCAAAAGAAAAATATAACCAAACACGAAATAAAAAAAAGATAACAAATGCTCACGAACTGTTTCTTTTCGCCTCTCTATAATTTCTTTTTACTTTTCCATTTATTTTAGCCACAAAGCCGACCAAGCGACGCCATAAATCCACAGGAATCTCGAACGCATTCACGAGATGGCGCCACGGGGCACACGAGCAGTTCCATTTGCAATAAAAGCTGCTGATGCGCGCTCTTGCGGTTACCGCTTCACTAAACCCGAGCTGACATAATGATGGAGCACCTAAATATATAAGAAATGGCTGCCAGGCCAGGGGGATGGGACGGAGCATTGTGGCAAAGGCGGAAAACGACAACACGCGACAAGGCTCGCTCCGTCCGTCCAGTCAACTCTTTCTGCATTTGCCGCAACGTTTTTCTCTTCAGCACCAACAGGCCGGAGTGTCACTATTCACGGATCGTGAGCTGGCCGATCGCATTCGCCGCATTGTTCGTGATCGCTCGGCCTCGCCGTAAATTGCTCGAGGGCGTCACAGGAAGTGATAGGTGAGAAACACAATCGCGCGTTTCTTGCTTCTCGCGGTACGCGAGTCGGACCAATGAGAAACACGTTACTGGAATTTAATTATGGAGCTTATTCGGACAGAAAAATTTCGGCGTTTTAATGGGACCCAAGTGGTTACTTTTTCGTTCGTATTTTTAATATGCGAGTGCATGATTTGATTTCTGCACAGAGGTGGATTTGTTTCAATTTGGGCAAGTACAGTCGCTCAAAAAAATATTCGAATACTATGGTTGATTAAAAAAAAATTATAAATACCCCCTCAAGCAGCTGCTTGCCACAGAGGTTTGACAGGAGCCTGTCAGTTTATATGCCACAGTAGAAGATCTGAGAGGATGACAGGACCTCAGCAGAAAACAACACGAACATCCATGCCTTACCCGGGGCTCGAACCCAGATCCCGTAGATCAGTAGCCAAGCGCGCTAACCACTCGGCCACGGGACGGCTTGGTTGATTACAGAATTCAGAAAAAAATATCTGGCCACGATTTTTATAGAAATTAGTGATGTGGCAACCCTTCATATTCAGAAAAATATCTGGCAACGTTTTTTTTTTAGAAATTAGTGATCTGGCAACCTTGGTGTCACGTGATTGTTTTTTTTATTATTATTTTATTATTTTTCTTTTTTTTTCAAGTTTATGAAAGTAGTGACCTGGCAACCTTCGTGTCACGTGACACAAAGGTTTGCCAGGTCACTAATTTCTAAAAAAAAAAAAATCGTTGCCAGATATTTTTTCTGAATTCTGTAATCAACCATAGTGTTCGGATACTTTTTTTGAGCGACTGTACCTTACTTACTTTTAAAGATGAACTGTTTTATCTTTGGTGTTTTTCTTTCGCACACAATGGGGTAAATGACCAGGTCACAAAGACCCTAAAGGGATCAGAGAAACTTCAACGAAAATTGCTACAGGATTGGCAGAGAATTTTTCTTCTGTAGGACCACCGTAAAAATAAAAAAAATGATTAGCTTTCCCACAAAATCGGAATCGAGCTCGAAAAAAACTGAGTTCCAACTAATCTATATGAGAAGCTTTAGTTTGAGATATGAGATATAACTCGGCAATCGTTCATTCATTCTCCCCTCCCACTTTTTTTCTTGCAGGGTGAGAGGGAATACGAATAGCAGGATTAAACCTTTACACGTTGCTTTATCAGAAAACTATATACTTGGGGAGGGGGCATGATTCCTATATTCGCAACTGGCTCGTTAATAAGTAGCTAAACCAAAATATTTCACTCTTGGCTCCCCAGTGATATCTCCCCTTAAAAGTGGGGGGAGGGACTCAGTCGATAGCGCGCCAGGCTCGCAATCTGCAGTTCCAAGGTTCGAGTCCCAGCTGGGTCAGCGTTGAGATTTATCTCCGCAAAACTCCCCGCCCTGGCCACGGTCAGTAGGGGACACCGATGGGCTGGGAAAGGTCGCCGTCCGTCGGATGGGACGTTAAGCCGTGCCCCCGTGTGCGGGAGAGCCATACCATGTGCACATTAAAAGAACACACTGAATGGCCCTGACGGAAGGCTACCAACTGTCTCTCAACATCTGTTCCAGTGGGTACAGAATTAAGAAACCTTCAGAATTCCCCCAACCTTCTCTGAGCCTTCGGGGTCCATGTGACCTGGCCATTTAGCCCATGGTGTGCAAAAAAGTGCCGCTCAGAGGTAAAACAATCCAACGTTAAAGAACACGCTGGATGCCCTTGACAGGAGGCTACCATTTGTCTCCCAACAGCCATTCCAGTGGGTCTCCTCCCACAACCTTCTCTGAGCCTTCGGGGTGCTTGTGACCTGGCCATTTAGCCCATGGTGTGCAAAAATGTGCCGCTCAGAGGTAAAACAACCCAACCAAACCATCGCCCAACCTTCTCTGAGCCTTCGGGGTCTTTGTGACCTGGCCATTTAGCCCATGGTGTGCAAAAAAGTGCCGCTCAGAGGTGAAACAATCCAACGTTAAAGAACACACCTAGATGGCCTTGACGGGAGGCTACCATCTGTCTCCCAACAGCTGTTGCAGTGGGTCTCCTCCCCCAACCTTCTCTGAACCTTGGGGTCCTTGTAACCTGGCCATTTAGCCCATGGTGTGCAAAAAAGTGCCGCACAGAGGTAAAACAATCCAATGTTAAAGAACACTCTGGATGACCTTCACGGGAGGCTACCATCTGTCTCCCAACAGCTGTTCTAGTGGGTCCCCCCCCCCAACCTTCTCTGAACCTTCGGGGTCTTTGTAACCTGGCCGTTTGGCCCATGGTGTGCAAAAAAGTGCAGCTCAGAGGTAAAACAATCCAATGTTAAATAACACTCTGGATGACCTTCACGGGAGGCTACCATCTGTCTCCCAACAGCTGTTCCAGTGGGTCCCCTCCCCCAACCTTCTCTGAGCCTTCGGGGTCCATGTGACCTGGTCATTTAGCCCATGGTGTGCAAAAAATGACGCTCAGAGGTAAAACAATCCAATGTTAAAGAACACTCTGGATGACCTTGATGGGAGGCTACCATCTGTCTCCCAACAGCTGTTCCAGTGGGTCTCCTCCCAATCTTCTCTGAACCTTCGGGGTCCTTGTAACCTGGCCATTTAGCCCATGGTGTGCAAAAAAGTGCCGCTCAGAAGTAAAACAACCCAACGTTAAAGAACACGCTGGATGGCCTTGAAGGGAGGCTACCATCTGTCTCCCAACAGCTGTTCAAGTAGGCCCCCTCCCCCAACCTTCTCTGAGACTTCGGGGTCCATGTGACCTGGCCATTTAGCCCATTTTGTGCAAAAAAGTGTCGCTCAGGGGTAAAACAACCCAACTCATGTTACGAAAAACTGAATGAAGCAAAATGTGACTGATTAGGTCATCTAAATTAATTGAATACACACAATCCGCAACATTCTGAAAAGAACAAGCTGTCTGCTTCAGTTACTATCCCCCTCAACAAAAGCCCCGTATTTCCGCCTTAGCTCTCTGCCAAGAATCGTTTCTTAATTACATGACCCCTGCAGCCTGACCCTTGTGTTGGCCCGCCCCCGGATCGTGGTGCTCCCCGCGCACTTCATAAATTAAAACCCACAACCACGAAGCATTCTGTTTCTTCCTACCTGGAGGCAATTGAACAGCCAGCAGTGAATGAATGAAGGCCGACCTGTGTGCTACAGAAATGTCTTTCGAGACCGGCAGACACCAGCAACATCACTTCCTCCACGAGGGATACGCGGTGTTGTAGCAGAACCACCAGCAATCACGTGACTCCGAGGAAGAACTTTGATGCCATTCCGGGGAAACGAAAAACGTTTAAAGTTTTACTTTTTATCTATAGATGGATTATCTGTTGTGTTGCACGGATGACCATTCCTGGTTGGGTTGTTTTACCTCTGAGCGGCACTTTTTTGCACACCATGGGCTAAATGGCCAGGTCACATGGACCCGAAGGCTCAGAGAAGGTTGGGAGAGGGGACCCACTGGAACAGCTGTTGGGAGACAGATGGTAGCCTCCCGTCAAGGCCATCCAGCGTGTTCTTTAACGTTGGATTGTTTTAGCTCTGAGCGGCACTTGTTTTCCACAACTAGGCTAAATGGCCAGGTCACATGGACCCGAAGGCTCAGAGAAGGTTGGGGGAGGGGACCCATTGGAACAGCTGTTGGGAGACAGATGGTAGCCTCCCGTCAAGGCCATCCAGTGTGTTCTTTAACGTTGGGTTGTTTCACCTCTGAGCGGCACTTTTTTGCACACCATGGGCTAAATGGCCAGGTCACATGGACCCCGAAGGCTCAGAGAAGGTTGGGGGAGGGGACCCTCTGGAACAGTTGTTGGGAGACAGATGGTAGCCTCCCGTCAAGGCCATCCAGCGTGTTCTTTAATGTGCACAGGGTATGTCTCTCCCGCACACGGGGCGACGGCTGCCTTTCCAAGCCCATCGGTGTCCCCTACTGACAGTGGGCAGGGCGGGGATTTTTTGCGGAGATAAATCTCAACGCTGACCCAGCTGGGACTCGAACCTGGGAACTATAGATTACGAGCCTGGCGCGCTACCGACTGAGCCACCCCCGGCCCTTATCTATAGATGGATTATCTGTTGTATTGCACGGATGAGCATTTCTGGTAAAAGACCAATCTGGGTGATGGAGTTTGGGTACAAATACTCCTACCCCAGGAGATACAAAATAATTCCGAACAGTTTTTCAACAGTCAGAATTGCCGAAAATATGTTGAATATTTTCTATCTATTCAAAAAAATTCACACTGCTTTAGAGAAATATTGGATAATTCACATATTATGTCGATGGGAATCTAATTTCGAAGCACTATAACTTTTAAAATATGCATTTAACGGAAAAGTGTGATCGAAGAATTATCAACCACACTTTTCCGTTAAATGCATATTTTTGAAGTTATAGTGCTTCGAATAAAGATCATAATCAAATCTGTTTAAATCTAGAATTTACACACTATTCCTTCACAATTTGAAAATTTATGGAAGCTAGTACATTTCACTGCTGTACTATTATATATGTATTTCTGCTAAAAAAGTTACTTAGCTATGAAAGAAAACTTTTTTTTATAGTTAGGTAGCTAATACTAAAGCTTTGAACTAAATTTAAGCTCAAAATTATAACTTTGAACTCAGTCCGACACTTAGAAAGGGGGAGGGGAAAAATATAGCAAGCAGACGCAAGACAGGCGAGAGAGACATTGTAGTCAAAGGTTCTATCAATTGTCTTCTATTCTTTTCTTTCTATTCTTCAATCTGTGCCTGGGGCGGGGGTGGCTCAGTCGGTAGCGCGCCTGGCTCGTAATCTGTAGTTCCCAGGTTCGAGTCCCAGCTGGGTCAGCGTTGAGATTTATCTCCGCAAAATTCCCCGCCCTGCCCACGGTCAGTAGGGGACACCGATGGGCTTGGTAAAGGCAGCCGTCCGTCGGATGGGACGTTAAGCCGTGGCCCCGTGTGCGGGAGAGACATACCCTGTGCACATTAAAGAACACGCTGGATGGCCTTGACGGGAGGCTACCATCTGTCTCCCAACAACTGTTCCAGTGGGTCCCCTCCCCCAACCTTCTCTGAGCCTTCGGGGTCCATGTGACCTGGCCATTTAGCCCATGGTGTGCAAAAAAAGTGCCGTTCAGAGGTAACCCAACCCTTGTGACCTGGCCATTTAGCCCATGGTGTGCAAAAAAGTGCCGCTCAGAGGTAAAACAACCCAACGTTAAAGAACACGCTGGATGGCCTTGACGGGAGGCTACCATCTGTCTCCCAACAACTGTTCCAGTGGACAGTTTGGGGGACGCGGACCCACTGGAACAGCTGTTGAGAGACAGATGGTAGCCACCCGTCAAGGCCATCCAGCGTGTAAAGCAAAAGGAAAGTACAAAAAACTGCTTTGATTTTAGTTTAAAACATTTTATGAGTTTAATACAAAAAAAAGACAATTCACGTTTTTTTTTCAAAATTCCGGGAGGACATATCCTCTTTTTGAGGACGTATAGCAATCCTAATTATACCACTAGAAACACCAATCATTTCGATTTCGAACTCTACTCACACAATGACGTTGCCAGGTTCTAAAGTTAAATACGTTCCCATTCTTTATGCATTCACTTCAACAGTTTTAATCATTTCTTAAAAGCCGAATGCAGGCGAAATACGAAAAGCACATTAAACAAATATCCGGAAAT
Source organism: Ryuthela nishihirai (assembly GCA_038380435.1). Lineage (NCBI taxonomy): Eukaryota > Metazoa > Arthropoda > Arachnida > Araneae > Heptathelidae > Ryuthela > Ryuthela nishihirai. Next base: position 73,557,960 of record JAWZYU010000008.1, on the reverse strand, counting down.
AAATAAAGAACAGATGTTGATGGTTGTATTTAGTATTCAGTAGGTCGTACGGCGCCTCCTATCGGAAACCTAAATGCTAAGAATAAAGTGTTAATCAATTTTGCATTCATTTGTTGTGTTAAGGAGATTGTAATGGAATAAATGGTGGTAAAACAAGCCACGCCTTACAGTCTAACTGGATCTCGTTAGTTGCTCAGTGGAAAAAGAAAAAAAAAGAAAGAATGAAATTAAAAGGAAGGTGTAAAGTGGGAGGGACCGGGCCAAGTGGAAATGGCCGCAGCGGCTAGTCACGTAATCATCGCCATGCGCTTCGTTGGAAGGGATTGCCAAACGGAAATTAGTCTAGAGGAACGTGTGGCAGACCCTGGCGCGTGAAAACAGAGCCGCTTTGATAGAGTTCATTTCGTAAGGGGATTGCAATGACGTTAGGGGTGGGGGTGGCTCAGTCGGTAGCTTGCCAGGCTCGTAATCTGCAGTTCCCAGGTTCGAGTCCCAGCTGGGTCAACGTTGAGATTTATCTCCGCAAAAATTCCTCGCCCTGCCCAGGTCAGTAGGGGACACCGATGGGCTTGAGAAGCTCGCCGTCCGTCGGATGGGACGTTAAGCCGTGTCACGTGTGCGGAAGAGCCGTACCCTATGCACGTTAAAGAACACGCTGGATGGCCTTGACGGGAGGCTACCATCTATCTCCCAACAGCTGTTCCAGTGGGTCCCCTCCGTCAACATTCCCTGAGCCTTCGGGGTCCTTGTGACCTGGCCATTTAGCCCATGCTGTGCAGAAAAGTGCCGCTCAGAGGTAAAACAATCCAACGTTAAAGAACACACTGAATGGCCTTGACGGGAGGCTACCATCTGTCTCCCAACAGCTGTTCCAACCCTGTGCACGTTAAAGAACACGCTAGATGGTCTTGACGGAAGGCTACCATCTGTCTCCCAACAGCTGTTCCAGTAGTTCTCCTCCTCCAACCTTTGGGGGCGGGGGGTGGCTCAGTCGGTAGCGCGCCAGGCTCGTAATCTGTAATTCCCAGGTTCGAGTCCCAGCTGGGTCAGCGTTGATATTTATTTCCGCAAAATTTCCCCGCCCTGCCCACGGTCAGTAGGGGACACCGATGGGCTTGAAAAGGCGCGCCGTGCGTCGGATGGGACGTTAAGCCGTGGCCCCGTGTGCGGGAGAGCCATACCCTGTGCACGTTAAAGAACACGCTGGATGGCCTTGACGGGAGACTACCATCTGTCTCCCAAAAGCTGTTCCAGTGGGTCCCCTCCCCCAACCTTCTCTGAGTCTTCGGGGTCCTTGTGGCCTGGCCATTTAGCCCATGGTGTGCAAAAAAGTGTCGCTCAGAGGTAAAACAAAACAATCCTCCAACCTTCTCTGAGCCTTTGGGGTCCATGTGACCTGGCCATTTCGCCCATAGTGTGCAAAAAAAGTGTCACTCATAGGTAAAATAATCCAACGTTAAAAAACACACTGAATGGCCTTGACGGGAGGCTACCATCTGTCTCCCAACAGCTGTTCCAGTGGATCCCCTCCCCCAACCTTCTCTGAGCCTTCGGGGTCCTTGTGACCTGGCCATTTAGCCCATTGTGTGCAAAAAAGTGCCGCTCAGAGGTGAAACAATCCAACGTTAAAGAACACGACGGATGGTTTAACGGGAGGCTACCCTCTGTCTCCCAACAGCCGTTCCAGTGGGTCCCCTCCACCAACCTTCTCTGAGCCTTCGGGGTCCATGTGATCTGGCCATTTAGCCCATGGTGTACAAAAAAGTGCAGCTCAGAGGTGAAACAATTCAATGTTAAAGAATACGATGGATGGTTTGACCGGAGGCTACCATCTGTCTCCCAACAGCCGTTCCAGTGGGTCCCCTCCACCAACCTTCTCTGAGCCTTCGGGGTCCATGTGACCTGGCCATTTAGCCCATGGTGTGCAAAAAAGTGCCGCTCAGAGGTGAAACAATCTAACGTTAAAGAACAAGATGGATGGCTTGAACGTAGCTACCATCCGTCTCCCAACAGCCGTTCAAGTGGGTCCCCTCTTCCAACCTTCTCTGAGCCTTCGGGGTCCATGTGACCTGGCCATTTAGCCCATGGTGTGCAAAAAAATGCCGCTCAGAGGTAAACAATCCAACGTTAAAGAACACGCTGGATGGCCTTGACGGGAGGCTACCATCTGTCTCCCAACAGCTGTTCCAGTGGGTCCCCTACCCCAACCTTCTCTGAGCCTTCGGGGTCCTGGTGACCTGGCCATTTAGCCCATGGTGTGCAGAAAAGTGCCACTCAAAGGTAAACCAACCAACCAACCAATGACGTCATGAACGGTGAACGATTGGAAATATGAAAAGAAGGAGACAGGTTCGTCGGACGTAAACTTTTAGCCGAGGCATAATAGGGACTCGGAACTGGCAACATCAGATTTTCTTTCCAAGTGAGCCAACCTCCACCGAAAAGATAAAGATGCGGATATAAACAGAATGCTTTGCGGCCAACTGTCGCAGCCATTTTCTTTCCTAATTGATAGATTTAAGTCATCTTCGAAATCGAAATACATTTTTATGTACACTGCTCACAAAAATTAGGGGATATTTCAAAATGAATATGAAGTGATAAAAAAAATAGAAGCATTTGAATTTTTTTTATTAAACAAGAACATCAGAAAAGCAAACGACGTCAAAGAAAGTTGTTCGATTATGCAAATGAGATGCAAACTCAATTGTCGTGAGTTGGGTTGGGTTGTTTGACCTCTGAGCGGCACGTTTTTGCACACCATGGGCTAAATGGCCAGGTCACATGGACCCCGAAGGCTCAGAGAAGGTTGGGGGAGGGGACCCACTGGAACAGCTGTTGGGAGACAGATGGTAGCCTCCCGTCAAGGCCATCCAGCGTGTTCTGTAACGTGCACAGGTATGACCCTCCCGAACACTGAGCCACGGCTTAATGTCCCATCCGACGGACGGCGGCATTTCCAAGCCCATCGGTGTCCCTTACTGACCGTGGGCAGGGCGGGGAATTTTTGCGGAGATAAATCTCAACGCTTACTCAGCTTGGACTCGAACCTGGGAACTACAAATTACGAGCCTGGCGCGGTACCGAATGAGCCACCCCGCCCCAAATTGTCGTGATTGAGTAGCATGTGACATATTAGTGGGATTGAACAGAAGCATGTCAAACTGGACGAGAGTGGCACACCTTGACTGTTCAGTAGGGTGTATGGTCACCCAAGACCTCCAAAACACACTGACAGCGATGGGGCATGGACAGGATCAGAATGTCCAGCAGTTCTTGTGGGATCCTCTGCCACTCTTGCTCCAGGGCAACTTCCAGCTCAAGAAGTGTTGTGGGAGGCATTGGACGGTTTGCCAGACGTCTTGCCAGTGCATCCCAAGCATGTTCAATGGGATTCAGGTCGGGAGAACGTGAAGGCCAGTCAATGCATTCGATTCCTGCCTCCTGAAGCATGTTGTTGACGAGATGCGCACGGTGGGGCCTTGCAATATCGTCCATGAAAAGAAAGTTGTTTCCAACTGCTCCAGCATAGGGTACCACTACAGGGTGAAGGACCTCATCTCGATATCTGACAGCAGTCAGCGATCCGTTTCTGATGATGTGGAGGTCGGTATGACCACCAATGCTGTTGCCAGCACACACCATGATTCCACCACCACCGAAGGAGTCCCTTTCTCGCATGAAACGTGGATTCTCCCGTGTTCCTCGTTCACGCCAGATCAGGACACGATGATTGTCAGGCTGCAGACTGAACCGTGACTCATCAGAGAAGAGGACAGTTGACCACTCATCACGGGTCCAATGACGATGCTCATCAGCCCACCTTCTACGGGTTCTACGGTATTCAGCAGATAACGGAATGCATACCATTGGTCGCCGGGCATGCAGTCCAACACGATGGAGCCGATTTCGTATGGTCTGGGTGCATATCCGTCGTCTAGTGGCAGCAAGAAACTGTCCCCGCAGCTTTGTTACATTGATGCGCCTGTTCCTTCTTGCCAATAAGGTCAAGTAGCGGTCATCTCTTGCTGTTGTGGCAGATGGGCGACCCTGCCCTCGTCTTCTTCGTACTGTTCCAGTCTCTTGAAAGCAATTCCACAGTCTGCTAATCACGCTTTGGGATGTTCCAAGTGCTGCTGCCACTGTCGTTTGTGTTTGACCAGCTTCAAGACGTCCTACGGCTCTCCAGGCTTCCCATTCGGGCAAAATCGTGTTGCAGGGGCATTGCAAGGGCTGGGAAATTGCAGCATCAGGGAACGTGCAGATACTCCAGTACTTTCAGCCTTTTGTAGAGTACATTTTCACCAATGAAATAAAAGTTGGTTTTGCATCTCATTTGCGGGGCGGGGGTGGCTCAGTCGGTAGCGCGCCAGGCTCGTAATCTGTAGTTCCCAGGTTCGAGTCCCAGCTGGGAAAGCGTTGAGATTTATCTCCGCAAAAATTCCCCGCCCTGCCCATGGTCAATAGGGGACACCGATGGGCTTGGAAAGGCCGCCGTCCGTAGGATGGGACGTTAAGCCGTGACGCCGTGTGCGGGAGAGCCATACCCTGTGCACGTTAAAGAACACGCTGGATGGCCTTGACGGGGGGATACCATCTGTCTCCCAACAGCTGTTCCAGGGGTTCCCTCCCCCAACCTTCTCTGAGCCTTCGGGGTCCATGTGACCTGGCCATTTAGCCCATGGTGTGCAAAAACGTGCCGCTCAGAGGTAAAACAACCCAACCCAACTCACGACAATTGAGTTTGCATCTCATTTGTATAATCGAACAACTTTCTTTGACTTGTTTGCTTTTCTGATGTTCTTGTTTAATAAAAAAAAAATCAAATGCTTCTTTTATTTATCGCTTCATATTCATTTTGAAATATCCCCTAATTTTTGTGAGCAGTGTAATTTCTTCCTTAAAAACGTGAATGATCACTGTGATTTTATCCTACGAGCAAATAAGATAAAGAATAAATCAAACCTTTTTTTTCTGTTCATGATAACTATAAGTATCAGGCTTCTAAATCAGCACTTCCCAACTCGAATTCCAATTGTGACAGCGTTTAGATTTATCTCCGCAAACATTCCCTGTACCTTAAGGGAGCAAAGGACACCGATGGGTTTCGACCCGTGGCTCCATGTGCACAAGAGCCAAACCCTGTGCAGCTTAATAAACACACTGGATGGCTTTGACGGGAAGCTTCCATCTGTCTCCTAACAGCCATCTTAGTGGGTCCCTTTCCCCAGTCTCTGATGAACTTGGGGTTCTTCTGACACGGACATTGTGTAAAAAAAAAATGTCGCTCAGAAGGCATGGGAATTCCGCCGTCTGTCGTATGGTACGTCGAGCCGTGGTCCCATGTGCGGGAGAGTCATTCCCTGTGCAGGTTAAAGAACACTGTCTCCCAACTGTTGTCTAGTGGATCCCTTTCTCCCAACCTTCTCTGAGCCCAGGATCCTTGCGACCTGGCCATTTAGCCCATTATGTGCAAAAAAGTGACGTTCAGAGGATTGGGTTGTTTTACCTCTGAGCGGCACTTTTTTGCACACCATGGGATAAATAGCCAGGTCACAAGGACCCCGAAGGCTCAGAGAAGGTTGGGGGAGAGGACCCACTGGAACAGCTGTTGGGAGACAGATGGTAGCCTCCCGTCAAGGCCATCCAGCGTGTTCTTTAACGTACATAGGGTACGGCTGTTCCGCATACGTGACCACGGCTTAACGTCCCATCCGACGACGGCGGCCTTTCCAAGCCCATCGGTGTCCCCTACTGACCGTGGACAGGCCGGGGTGTTTTGCGGAGATAAATCTCAACGCTGACCCAGCTGTAACCTGGTAACTATAGACTACGAGCCTGGCGCGCTACCGAATGAGACACCCCCGCCGCTCAGAGGTAAAACAATCCAATTTTATTGCCATAACATGGATCTGTAATAAAATGGCGACCGAACGGGTATACCTGTCATTTCTAATTAGAAAGATCTAGCCTTAAAGATTTTTTCTTTTCGAACTCCTCGAAATGTATGATTCTTGGACATTTGCCCGTTTATTCCCGTCCCCCCCCCCATCAGCATTCACCTTTGATTAATTACCATTTGGTTCACCCGGTAAACAAGAGCCTTTTTAAGATGTGGAAGGTTCTCGAGCATCCATTGGCACCACAACAAGGACAGCCTTTAAGGGGGGGGGAGCTTTTAAACATCTTCCTTTTCATCTCCTAAGTAATGGACTCTGATTGGCTAAATAAAAAGAGTTCAAGGCAGGACTGCAATTTGGTAAATGAACCAAGAGAAGTTATCAGGGGGCAGTAAAATGAAAGTACAGTCGCTGAAAAAAATATCCGAACAGTATGGTTGATAACGGAATTCAGAAAAAATATCTGGCAACGATTTTTTTAGAAATTAGTAATCTGGCAACGATTTTTTTAGAAATTAGTGATCTGGCAATCTTCGTGTCACGTGGCACGAAGGTTGCCAGATCACTAATTTCTAAAAAAAATCGTTGCCAGATATTTCTTTTGAATTCTGTAATCAACCATAATCATCATCCTCAAGCAGCCATGGGCTACGTAGGTCCAACCAGACAGTGCAATTTAGTTCTCCAAGCAAGTCTGTCCTGAGCTACATCTACTGCATCTGGCCACTGCACACCAATTCTAACAAGGTCCTGTTTGACATTGTCTGCCCACCGCATCCTGGGTCTCCCCTTCTTTCTGAGGCCTTTAGGCACACTGTTCATAACCCTATTCGCCAATCTATAATTATTCATACGGGCAACATGGCCAAACCAACGGAGTCTCTCTCTGCACAATATGCTGCTTAAAGGAGGTTGCAAACTCCTTTGCCTAACCTCATCATTAGTTACAAAGTTGAACCACCTAATGTCCAAGATACTGCGTAAGCATCTGGAATCAAAAGCATCTAGTTTCCTGTTATCTTGTTTACAAAGTGTCCAAGTTTCACTACCATAACTAACCCTAGAAAGAACCAAACTATTATACAGTCTAATTTTAGTCTTTAGGTGTATACGCCTATTTCTCCACACTCTCCATAGTGTTCGGATACTTTTTTGAGCGACTGTAAGTGTAGTTTTGTAATTTTCAAAACTTAGCGTCCACTAACGATGAAAATTAAAGTGATGAAACTAGTAAAACTGCTGTATCGACATTACATAGGTTCCGCCCTCCGAAAAAATAACGGCAGTTCTGTTTCCACTCGTTCCCACACACTTTATATACCCTGCGACAACAGTTTTGCTTTAACTGGTTTTGCGATCAACCAACTACCATCTAACACAATATCCCCCCCCCCCAACCCCTTAATTTTCCGTCATCTTTTTTAATGTACGAAACTACGGCAAGCCCCTTTCCACAACTACTTGTTAATGCATTATCTAACCTCAGTGCGATGTCCAACGAGTTAACCCTTGACGATCCCGTTCAAAGGTGAGATCAACTTTGGGAGGTGGAGTTTAAAAAGGAGGAACTCTCTGATACGAACAAAAAGGGGAAGTCGCCAGGGAAAGGCGGGGGGGGGGAGGTTATGATGGGAGGTGACTTTGATGTTACCGCCTGTCTGGGATTAGCTGCTTAATCCATCTTCGTCCGCTGTTAAGTGGGGTCAATATTGAGCGAAGGCTCGTGGGTGGATCAGGTGATGTGCAGTGGGGGCCGTGCCCGTAATTACACCCTGCCGACAAAGGACTTCGCTACCGTGATGCAACGAGAAGGTGTGTGTGGGGGGGGAGTCGCAGGTCGCTCTCCGAACTACCAATTTTGTGGGGTTACCAATCACGGTGTAGCTCGGAGGCATGCTGGGTAATTTGTAAGCCCAGCGCGTTTGGCTACGGAACGAGAAGTTGGGGAAGGGGGAGGAGAAGAAGAGAGGGGGGGGATATCTCCCAGAATCCGAGATGACGTCGAAAGTCGACGTACCTGAATTTTTTTTTTACTTTATAAAGATAAAGGAGGAAAAAAAATGGATATTTTCTTAACGTTTTTTTAGACTTCGGAGAGATTAACTGCGACAAACACTATTAATGTTGCCACTCCCAATACATTTAACCTATTTTTTTTGTTATTCACGTTAGTGATTGAACTTTTCTTGATGTTTTTATAGGTTAATCCAATTAAAAAAAAAGGATACACAGTTTAGGGAAAACAGTTGCTTTATCAATTAGCTGGATAGGGCAACAGAGTTAATTATAGAGGATTTTTCTATTTTTTTTTTCCTTGCGGATATTATTTGTGACTGACTTGAGCTCTGACCTTACTAAGCTTATTTTTTTTTTGCTATATTGCTTTTGTGGGTAACATAAATGAAATAATAAAAACACAAATTGTGATCGGGAGGGAGTTGAATTTTTAACAGAGGTTGTTGAATTTTTCAATCTCAGAATAAAAACAAATAATTAAATTTCTAATATGGCAACTAAATAGATCATCACTAAGATAAGCGAAGCGGGGGTTGGCAAGTCGGTAGCGCGACAGGGTCATAATCTGTAGTTCCCAGGTTCGAGTCCCTGCTGGGTCAGCCTTGAGATTTATATCCGCAAAATTCCCTGCCCTGCCCACGGTCAGTAGGGGACATGATGGGCTTGGAAAGGCCACCGTCCGTCGGATGGGACGTTAATCCGTGGCACCGTGTGCGGGAGAGACATACCCTGTGCATGTTAAAGAACACGCTGGATGGCCTTGATGGGAGGCTACCATCTGTCTCCCAACAACTGTTTCAGAGGGTCCCCTCCCCCAACCTTCTCTGTGCCTTCGGGGTTCTTGTGACCTGGCCATTTAGCCCATGGTGTGCAGAAAAGTGCAGCTCAGAGGTAAAACCACCCAACCCAACTCCAGCAAGTTTTTTTTTTTTTCATAAAAAACATTTATTTACAAAGTTAGGGTGCTTTAAATGTGGACATTTTTCGAATGTTGACATTCATATAACGAAGAAGTACCCCATCACTTTTTATACATGCACCCATAGACCGCAATGAAAAGCGAATGCCATACCAGAAAGCCAAAGGTACAACAGAACGTGCCTTCTTTTCTACTTTTAACGGAGCTTAAATCCCTGCTGAAGGGAATATTGCCTCCACTTTTCCGTAGGGGTGGTGGGAGGTTATTTTCGGAGCCCAAGAGAGCTCCTAACAGACGCTATCACATATATCACGGCAGTTGCGAGTTAATCATTTACAGGGAAATGGAACTAACAGAACATGCATTCTAAGTGCTTTTACATCTCTGCTAGGTTTCCGAGGGGGTGGGGAGGAAATTCCGGTGTTTTTTTCCCTTTCTGTGAGTGAGTGAATGTCTCACAAGACATTCACTGGTGACACTAATATCTCTAGGCACTCCTGCTGGCAAAAGGTTCGCTGATTGCAAACAGTAGCGCTGGGGTAACTGGCGTATAGAATTCTGGGTTGGGTTGTTTTACATCTGAGCGGCACTTTTTTGCACACCATGGGCTAAATGGCCAGGTCACATGGACCCCGAAGGCTCAGAGAAGGTTGGGGGAGGGGACCCACTGGAACAGCTGTTGGGAGACAGATGGTAGCCTCCCGTCAAGGTCATCCAGCGTGTTCTTTAACGTTGGGTTGTTTTACCTCTGAGCGGCACTTTTTTGCACACCATGGGCTAAATGGCCAGGTCACAAGGACCCCGAAGGCTCAGAGAAGGTTGGGAGAGGGGACCCACTGGAACAGCTGTTGGGAGACAGATGGTATCCTCCCGTCAAGGCCATCCAGCGTGTTCTTTAACGTGCACAGGGTATGGCTCTCCCACACACGGGGCCACGGCTTAAAGTCCCATCCGACGGACGGCGGCCTTTCCAAGCCCATCGGTGTCCCCTACTGACCGTGGTCAGGGCGGGGAATTTTGCGGAGATAAATCTCAACGCTGATCCAGCTGGGACTCGAACCTGGGAACTACAGATTACGAGTCTGGCGCGCTACCGACTGAGCCACCCCCGCCCCTAGAATTCTGGTATTTAGCCTATTGTGTGCAGGAGGGACGATGGTTACCGTTGATCATCGGTTGGGTTGTTTTGATCCTGAGTAGCATTTCTGTTGCACACAATGAGCTAAATGGACAGGTTAGAAGTACAGTCGATCAAAAAAATATCCGAACACTATGGTTTACCGAACACCTTAATCGTGTTACGTAACACGAAGGTTGCCAGATCACTAATTTCTAAAAAAAATCGTTGCCAGATATTTTTTCTGAATTCTGTAATCAACCATTGTGTTCGGGTATTTTTTTTGAGCGACTGTATATGTGAATGTAAAAGCTAGAACTTTGGGTTGTTTTACCTCTGAGCGGCACTTTTTTGCACACCATGGGCTAAATGGACAAAAGCTAGAACCTGTCACGTTAAAGAACTGTTGGACGGCCTTGAAGGGAGGTTAACGTCTGTCTCCTATCAGCTACCCAGTAGATCCGGTCACCCCCATTTCTGAGTCCATGTGACCTCGCCATTTCATCCACTACATGCAATAGGGTCCGTTCACAGACAAAAAAACAACTCGATCCAACCACTGAGCCACACTCTCTGCTCGTTAAAGATCACGCTGGGTAGTCTTAACAGGAGTTTCCCGTCTCCCAACAGCCAGCCTTCTCTCAGCTGTTTGGGGTCCTTGTGACCTGGCGTTTTAACTCACTGTGCGACAAAAGAGCCGTTTAGAAGTTGGGTTGTTTTACCTCTGAGCGGCACTTTTTTCTGCACACCATGGGCTAAATGGCCAGGTCACAAGGATCCCGAAGGCTCAGAGAAGGTTGGGGGAGGGGACCCACTGTAACAGCTGTTGGGAGACAGATGGTAGCCTCCCGTCAAGGCCATCCAGCGTGTTCTTTAACGTTGGATTGCTTTACCTCTGAGCGGCACTTTTTTGCACACCATGGACTAAATGGCCAGGTCACAAGGATCGCGAAGGCTCAGAGAAGGTTGGGGGAGGGGACCCACTGTAACAGCTGTTGGGAGACAGATGGTAGCCTCCCGTCAAGGCCATCCAGCGTGTTCTTTAACGTTGGATTGCTTTACCTCTGAGCGGCACTTTTTGCACACCATGGACTAAATGGCCAGGTCACAAGGATCCCGAAGGCTCAGAGAAGGTTGGGGGAGGGGACCCACTGTAACAGCTGTTGGGAGACAGATGGTAGCCTCCCGTCAAGGTCATCCAACGTGTTCTTTAACGTTGGGTTGTTTTACCTCTGAGCGGCACTTTTTTGAACACCATGGACTAAATGGCCAGGTCACAAGGATCCCGAAGACTCAGAGAAGGTTGGGGGAGGGGACCCACTGTAACAGCTGTTGGGAGACAGATGGTAGCCTCCCGTCAAGGCCATCCAACGTGTTCTTTAACGTTGGGTTGTTTTACCTCTGAGCGGCACTTTTTTGAACACCATGGACTAAATGGCCAGGTCACAAGGATCCCGAAGGCTCAGAGAAGGTTGGGGGAGGGGACCCACTGTAACAGCTGTTGGGAGACAGATGGTAGCCTCCCGTCAAGGCCATCCAGCGTGTTCTTTAACGCTGGGTTGTTTTACCTCTGAGCGGCACTTTTTTGCACACCATGGACTAAATGGCCAGGTCACAAGGATCCCGAAGGCTCAGAGAAGGTTGGGGGAGGGGACCCACTGTAACAGCTGTTGGGAGACAGATGGTAGCTTCCCGTCAAGACCATCCAGCGTGTTCTTTAACGTTGGATTGCTTTACCTCTGAGCGGCACTTTTTTGCACACCATGGACTAAATGGCCAGGTCACAAGGATCCCGAAGGCTCAGAGAAGGTTGGGGGAGGGGACCCACTGTAACAGCTGTTGGGAGACAGATGGTAGCCTCCCATCAAGGCCATCCAGCGTGTTCTTTAACGTTGGGTTGTTTTACCTCTGAGCGGCACTTTTTTGCACACCATGGACTAAATGACCAGGTCACAAGGATCCCGAAGGCTCAGAGAAGGTTGGGGGAGGGGACCCACTGTAACAGCTGTTGGGAGACAGATGGTAGCCTCCCGTCAAGGCCATCCAGCGTGTTCTTTAACGTTGGATTGCTTTACCTCTGAGCGGCACTTTTTTGCACACCATGGACTAAATGGCCAGGTCACAAGGATCCCGAAGGCTCAGAGAAGGTTGGGGGAGGGGACCCACTGTAACAGCTGTTGGGAGACAGATGGTAGCCTCCCGTCAAGGCCATCCAGCGTGTTCTTTAACGTTGGGTTGTTTTACCTCTGAGCGGCACTTTTTTGCACACTATGGACTAAATGGCCAGGTCACAAGGATCCCGAAGGCTCAGAGAAGGTTGGGGGAGGGGACCCACTGTAACAGCTGTTGGGAGACAGATGGTAGCCTCCCGTCAAGGCCATCCAGCGTGTTCTTTAACGTTGGATTGTTTTACCTCTGTGCGGCACTCAGAGACGGTTGGGGGAGGGAACCCACTGTAACAGCTGTTGGGAGACAAATGGTAGCCTCCCTTCAAGGCCATCCAGCGTGTTCTTTAACGTGCACAGGGTATGTCTCTCCCGCACACGGGGCCACGGCTTAACGTCCCATCCGACGGACGGCAGCCTTTCCAAGGCCATCAGTGTCCCCTACTGACCGTGGGCAGGGTTGGAGTTCTGCAAAGATAAATCTCAACGCTGACTCAGCTGGGACTCGAACCTGGGAACTACAGATTATGAGCCTGGAGCGCTACCGTCTGAGCCAACTCCCGCTCTCCGTTTAGAAGTAAAATAATCAAATCAACGAATAATAAAAAAATATATATTTATTCGGTTTGGCGAAAAAATGATTATCGACATTGGGTAATGTGAATTTTGCAATCTTCAGTAGGCGCCGCTTCAGTGAATGGTTTAAAAAAAAAAACCTTCTCCTCCTCCGGGGGATTAAAGTGTCACTAAAAGAGACGAAGTAGAGACCGGATTAACTCTGCACATCAGCTGGTTTTATTTTTGGGAACACTTTCGTCGTCCGATTGAGGACTGCAAACTCGCAGAACACTACTAGTACTACACATCGTCATTTCGTCAAATCAGCAAATTCAAAAGATTGATACGTTTGCTGAGGAGTAGCTGTTGGGGGATGGGGGTGGCGGTTACCCCCCACGTAAATCGGAGTTGGCAAAATTCGAAGTGACTTGGGAAAATCGTCGAGATGAGTTGTGAAAATTGGGGAAGGGGGAGTAGTTCAGTTGGTAGCGCGCCTGGCTCGTAATCTGCATTTCCCAGGTTCGAGTCCCAGCTGGGTCAGCGTTGAGATTTATCTCCGCAAAATTTCCCAGCCCTGGCCACGGTCAGTAGGGGACACCGATGGACTTGGAAAGGCCTCCGTCCGTCGGATGGGACGTTAAGCCGTGGCCCCGTTTGTGGGAGAGCCATACCCTGTGCACGTTAAAGAACACGCTGAATGGCCTTGACGGGAGGCTACCATCTGTCTCCCAACAGCTGTTCCAGTGGGTCCCCTACCCCAACCTTCTGTGAGCCTACGGGGTCCTTGTGGCTTGGCCATTTAGCCCATAGTGTGCAAAAAAGTGCCGCTCAGAGGTAAAACAATCCAATCCAATCCAATGTGAAAATTGGGATTTTTTTGGGGGGTGGTAAAATTAAGGAAAGTTGGCAGAATCGAGGCAAATTGGTAAAATCTAAGGGAATTGGTAAAATACAGGTAGGTTGTGAAAATTGTGATTATTTTTGTGAAATTGAGGAGACGTGGTAAAATCGATACAACTATTTAACCCCAACGGTGGATAGTGGTAAAATGGCATTCTCCCGATAGATCCAGTGCAGTCTCTGAATTGCGGATCATCTGAGTTTCAGTCATTCATTATATTACCTGGACAGTTGTTGGGAGAGATGGTAGCCTCCCGTCAAGGACATCCAGCGTGTTCTTTAACGTTCACAGGGTATTGCTCTCCGCACATGGGCCCACGTCTTAACGTGCTATCCGGCAGACGGCGGCGAGTTTTGCTAAGATAAATCTCAACGCTGACCTAGGCGAATTGGGTTGGAGTGTTTTACCTCTAAGCGGCACTTTTTTGCACACCATGGGCTAAATGACCAGGTCACGTGGACCCCAAAGGTTCAGAGAAGGTAGGGGGAGGGGACCCACTGGAAGGCTGTTGGGAGACAGATGGTAGCCTCCCGTCAAGGCCATTCAGCGTGTTCTTTAACGTTGGATTGTTTTACCTCTGAGCGGCACTTTTTTGCACACCATGGGCTAAATGACCAGGTCACATGGACCCCAAAGGTTCAGAGAAGGTAGGGGGAGGGGACCCACTGGAACGGCTGTTGGGAGACAGATGGTAGCCTCCCTTCAAGGCCATTCAGCGTGTTCTTTAACGTTGGATTGTTTTACCTCTGAGCGGCAGTTTTTTGCACACCATGGGCTAAATGGCCAGGTCACATGGACCCCGAAGGCTCAGAGAAGGTTGGGGGAGGGGACCCACTGGACCAGCTGTTGGGAGACAGATGGTAGTCTCCCGTCAAAGCCATCCAGCGTGTTCTTTAATGTGCACAGGGTATGGCTCTCCCGCTGGCCTTTCCAAGCCCATCGGGTGTCGCCTGCTGACCGTGGGCATGGCGGGGAGTTTTGCGCAGATTAGTCTCAACGCTGACTCGGCTGGGACTCGAACCTGGGAACTGCAGATTACGAGCCTGGCGCGCTACCGACTGAGCCACCTCCGCCCGTAGAGCGTCCAGGTTAGTACCGTCTTTTTTTCCCCCCCAAATTATATGAAATAAATAAATTGTTAAATAAAAACTTTAATGAAAAAGCTAACATATCTGAAGGAAAGATTGCTCCAAGCTATTTGGAAACAAAATATTGGGCTGCGGTCCGATAAAGCTTGCTGACCGCTGACTTAAGTTAAACATCGAACACTGAACATGTTTTATAGCCTTCGACAATCCGCACTTCACTTCCCTGAAAATAAAAAGAGCACGAATTGACCTTTCGCCTTTTAACACTTTGACCCTGAGATCCGCGAAAGCCTAACATTGCTTAAGATAATATTTTTCAACATTGTTATGTTTTTGATTTTGCGCATGACCGATGACATCATCTGCATTCATCTCTTTTGTGCACGTGTCCTTCTTTTTTCGCGCCATTTTACGGATTTCGTCATCAAGAATAACAACCCAAGCTTTTGATGACAGTGTTGGCCTCCAACGCTTGACACGTTGTCAGACGTTTAATTTTGATTTCTGAGCACAAAACAGAGGAGAAGAAAACGGTTGTAAAGTGTCTTTTTTTCTTCTCAAAGTCTAAAATGTCTTTCCCTTCCAGGCAACTCAAAAGTTAAGCGATAATTCCAGTGCAATAATATTCCATATATAATATATTTGTTTCTCCTTTCCACACACTGCCCACGGTCAGTAGGGGACACTGATGGGCTTGGAAAGTTCTCCGTCCGTCGGATGGGACGTTAAGCCGTGTCCCCGCGTACGGGAGAGCGATAACCTGTGCACGTTAAAGAACACGCTGGATGGCCTTGACGGGAGGCTACCATCTGTCTCCCAACAGCTGTTCCAGTGGGTCCCCTCCCCCAACCTTCTCTGAGCCTTCGGGGTCCATGTGACCTGGCCATTTAGCCCATGGTGTGCAAAAAAGTGCCGCTCAGAGGTAAAACAACCCAACGTTAAAGAACACGCTGGATGGCCTTGACGGGAGGCTACCATCTGTCTCCCAACAGCTGTTCCAGTGGGTCCCCTCTCCCAACCTTCTCTGAGCCTTCGGGGTCCATGTGACCTGGCCATTTAGTCCCTGGTGTACAAAAGAGTGCCAATTCAGAGGTAAAACAACCAACGTTAAAGAACACGCTGGATGGCCTTGACGGGAGGCTACCATCTGTCTCCCAATAGCTGTTCCAGTGGGTCCCCTCTCCCAACCTTCTCTGAGCCTTCGGGGTCCTTGTCACTTGGCCATTTAGCCCATTGTGTGCAAAAAAGTGCCGCTCAGAGGTAAAACAACCCAACCCAGTACCGTCTATTCCAAATCTTCTCGTGCGACAGTGTGGCATCTTGGACGTAAGTGATGTCTCCGAAGATTTCGGGCTCCTTGAAGCTACTTAAAAAGTTGCGGCACGAAACTTTCCAGTAATCGACGCTTATCGTTTGCAGATTAGCTGACGTTGTCGAGTCGATGACAGAGAAAGAACCAAGTGATCCATCACCACGAAGAGAGAGTGCAGTGCCACGTTTCTTTATCTCGGCTATCACTGTCATCATCACGCAATCCAGCAGCGCCATCACTTCAAAGAGGAAGATATCGGCTTTCGGGTCGTCTCTGCAGGAGAGTTTAACTTTTTTTTTAAATGATCTCTTTTAAATTTTGATATTTGATTTCTTTATTTCTGTAGTTTATCCCTATTTATCGTCAGGTGTAATAACAATGGGTTGTAGGATAAAAGACCCTAAATAGTTTCGTTTGTTACATATAAGTTAATATTTTATAAATACCTTATTTTGAGGTCCTTGGTGCGCTGTTATTGCATCATCAATCAGTCTACTGGCCGAACTCAATAAAACTGATGGCTGAACGAAATATGTACCAGGCACAACAAAACTATATCGTAAGAATATAGTACCCTAATTTTGAGGTCCTTGGAGTGCTATTAATGCCTTATCAAACAGTCTACTGGCAGTCTGAATAAAACTGATGGCAGTATGAAAAATAGTTTGTTTTTTGAGAGACATCGGTTTTTAAACTTTTGTGGAACCGATCCTGCTTTCAAGGATTTGTGAAGTGACACTAGATTTTCAGATGTGTTGAATCATACAGTCATGTTCAGCTTTTAAGAAATGACACTATTTTGATACCTTACGGGAAACCGACATTGCCTTTCAGACCTTAGGTGTGGGCATGCACTGTCTCTTATACTTTTAATGTTGACAGATTAATAAGCAACATGATGGCCCAATATTCAGAAAAAAAAGAAAGAAAACACATGCTGGATTCGGAAATAAAGGTGGACACAATTCAGTAGTAAAGTATCACAGGAGATGCCCTGTAGACATGGGACTCATGAAATAGGTGAAAAAAATTCGTGGCAACCATGTCACCTTCTTTTTACCGCTTCCTTGGTTTGCGACGCCATTGTTGATGAAATCCTCGCGACAAAAGGGATCGTCACTGGAGGCCTGTTCGCTAAAAGTGGACGAAATAGAACTCGACGTCGGTCGCGTTTGTAGATGAAGCTGGAGACTCAATTATCCTCTGCATGATGATCATTATCATCGTGTGTCCCCCTTCCCCATCGGTCCCCTGTCACTTCCCGTGCCTCGAGCGATGCCATCACCTCCCGTGCAAAGAGAGGTCGCGTGTCCCTTCTCCGATCGTCTCGAGATAACGTCGAACGATGGTCGCAGAGGCGATCGCGCCGCACACACACTTCAATGAGAGTCATTACATAATGGTCGTTATTATTGTCACGATGCACTGAAAATAGATCCATAAATCTTTCTGGATAAACAGGGCTATGAAGAACTGGGGGGGGGGAAGGAGACAAGAGTTTGAAAGAGGAGGGTTGACTCTCTCTCTTGTTCTGTGGAGCGTCAGCTTGATAGTTGCTGAAGTTTGCTTGTGATGCCAATCTGTATGAAATCTCCAAGTTGGGTTGGGGTGTTTTAACTCTGAGCGACACTTTTTTTGCACACCATGGGCTAAATGGCCAGGTCACATGGACCACGAAGGCTCAGAGAAGGTTGGGGGAGGGGACCCACATGAACAGCTGTTGGGAGACAGATGATAGCCTCCCGTCAAGGCCATCCAGCGTGTTATATAATGTGCCCAGGGTATGGCTCTCCCGCACACGGGGCCATGGCTTAACGTCCCATCCGACGGACGGCGGTCTTTCCAAGCCCATTGGTGCCTCTACTGACCGTGGGCAGGGCGGGGAGTTTTGCGGAGATAAATCTCAACGTTGACCCAGCTGGGACTCGAACCTGGGAACTGCAGATTACGAGTCAGGCGCGCTACCAACTGAGCCACCCACGCCCCTGAAATCTCCGGAGTGTGAGTTTCGTTGTTTCCGATTTCAAAGACATTTTTTCAGCACACAAGCCATAAGGAGCCCATAGCTTCAAAAATTTAGTGGAGCAGGTTTCTCCAAACCCGCAATCATAAAGAACCCTCATTTTTATTCTTGAAACATGCTAGACTCCCATTTTTAGTTTTTAAACATAATAGACCGCAATTTTAAATCATTGAAAAACATATATTCCTATTTTGAGACGTTAAAATTATTACATTCTAATTTTAATCGGTATGAAAATTGGTCAGGCAGGTTGTGATTCAGTTAATCTGAATGGTTGCAGTCTTGAGCAGGTGTCACAGTTTAATTATCTTGGGAGCTATGTAACAGATAATGGTGAGGTGCGGCATGAGATTAACAGACGAATAGGGATTGCTGCAGGGACTTTTAAGAATCTATGGAGAGTGTGGAGAAATAGGCGTATACACCTAAAGACTAAAATTAGACTGTATAATAGTTTGGTTCTTTCTAGGGTTAGTTACGGTAGTGAAACTTGGACACTTTGTAAACAAGATAACAGGAAACTAGATGCTTTTGATTCCAGATGCTTACGCAGTATCTTGGACATTAGGTGGTTCAACTTTGTAACTAATGATGAGGTTAGGCAAAGGAGTCTGCAACCTCCTTTAAGCAGCATATTGTGCAGAGAGAGACTCCGTTGGTTTGGACATGTTGCCCGTATGAATAATTATAGATTGGCGAATAGGGTTATGAACAGTGTGCCTAAAGGCCTCAGAAAGAAGGGGAGACCCAGGATGCGGTGGGCAGACAATGTCAAACAGGACCTTGTTAGAATTGGTGTGCAGTGGCCAGATGCAGTAGATGTAGCTCAGGACAGACTTGCTCGGAGAAATAAATTGCACGGTCTGGTTGGAAATCCGTAGCCCATGGCTGCTTGAGGATGACGACGATGATGATGAAACATAATAGATCCCAATTTTTACTGTATATCCGATATTTGCCAGAGGCGATACTGCTATTCTTTTAGTTTTTATTTCATGTTGATCTACGACAGGACGACCACCCCTCGGCTCACTGCGAAACAACTTTAGGTTCCTAAAGCAAATAATCAATATACGGAATCTCTCATTTGTTCCAATTTTTTGACCAAATAGTTTTCGGTTTTGCGAATTTTACAATTAATAAAATAAAATAAATATTCCCTCAAGCAACTGATTGCCACAGAGGTCTGACAGGAGGCTGTCAGTTTAATAAATAAAATAATAAATACCCCCTCAAGCAGCTGCTTGCCACAGAGGTCTGACAGGAGCCTGTCAGTTTATATGCCACAGTAGAAGGTCTGTGAGGATGACAGAAGCTCAACAGAAAAACAACACACACAACCATGCCTTACCCGGAGCTCGAACCCAGGTCCCTTAAATCAGTAGCCAAGCGTGCTAACCACTCGGCCATGGGACGGTGTCCAGTTTATAGTGCTCATTAAATGTGAGTTATTTTGTTTTTTAATCAAAATATTTTGTTGATTCCTATAAAGCATTGTTTTTTTTTACCATGGCCGAGTGGTTAGCGCGCTTGGCTACTGATCTAAGGGACCTGGGTTCGAGCCCCGGGTAAGGCATGGATGTATGTATGGTTTTTTTGATGAGGTCCTGCCATCCTATCAGATCTTTTATTTTCGCATATAAACTGACAGGCTTCTCTCAAACCTCTGTGCAAGCAGCTGCTTGAGGGGGTATTTATTTATTTATTTATTTATTTTTTTTTTTATAATTCATTAGTTATTAGAAATGTATATTTCCTTTTTCTAAATAAAGAACTTTTACTGCGGCTCTTTAAGAATATAGTATTTTTCTTGTGGCTCTTTAAACATGCAGTGTTTTTCCCCCTGTGGTTCTTAAGAATCTAGATTTTTCCTTGTGGCTCTTTAAAAACAGAGTTGTTCCCTGAGACTCTTTATGGATAGAATTGTTCCCTGAGGCTCTTTAAGAACAGTTTTTACCTTCGGCTCCAAAAACAGAGTTGAGTTTTTCCCTACGGCTCTCTAAGAATCTAGTTCTTTTCCTCTGGCTCTTTAAGAATAGAGTTTTTTCCCCCTAGTGGCTCTTCGCTAAGTTTGGATTGTACAATCGCTATAAAAAAATCCGAGCACTATGGTTGATTACAGAATTCTGAAAAAATATCTGGCAACGATTTTTTTAGAAATTAGTGATCTGGCAACCTTCGTGTCACGAAGGTTGCCAGATCACTAATTTCTAAAAAAAAATCGCTTTAAATTAGAGGGAGAAACTCAATCGAACCGAAAATAAGTAAGGGGGGGGGTTACATTATAATAATAACCCCCCTCGTTTTTAGAGATTTTTAAAAAATTAAAATAAAAATAATCATAATTTTCTATCATCCATATAAGCATTCTCAAAGATCCCCCTCCCCTGTAGATCCGGCCCTGAAAGATAACATCGTACTTTACTACTTATTCGCATTTATCGGTTGTGTGTGACGTCATCGTCTGCAGTGACGAATGCTCCCGATCTTCCACAAACAAAAAATGTGGCAAAAGAGCGACTTGCATGAAGAAGTGTTTACCGCAAACCTACTATCGACTGCTTAAGAGCTTAGGTGGGGTACGGACTTCGGGGTGGGTGGCATTGCTGCCTCCCCTTTTGTTTTCAATGTCGGCCACATCACCCGATACTCTTCTCCACCTCCAGAGGACTGTGCCGCGGGACCGTTGAATAGCAAATCCCTTGGCTGTGTCAACTGGATTAGCAGTAGATCGTCGTGCAATTGAAGGATTGAGAAAGAGGCCACGGATGAGATCTGACAAGGGCAATCCTCTCTTCTCGATGCAGCAGGGGATCTTCTCTTCTCGCGAAAAGAATCCTTCTCATTCATCCAGACAAATATTATACAGAGCAACTGAATTTTTTTTTATCCATACATTTCAAGAAAACCATCCATATAAGCATTCGATATATTTTAAATAACGAAGTCTCGATAAAATTGTGGGTGGAAGTGGCTCAGTGGGTAGCGTGCCAGGCTCGTAATCTGTAGTTTTCAGATTCCAGTCCCAGCTGGATCAGAGTTGAGATTTATCTCCGCAAACCTCCCCGCCATTCCCAAGGTCAGTAGGGGACACCGATGGGCTTGGAAAGACCGCCGTCCGTCGGATGGGACGTTAATTCGTGGCCCGTGTATGGGAGAGCCACACCTTGTGCACGTTAAAGAACACGCTGGATGGCCTTGACGGGAGGCTACCATCTGTCTCCCAACAGCTGTTCCAGTGGGTCCCCTCCCCCGATCTTCTCTGAGCCTTCGGGGTCCTTGTGACCTGGCCATTTAGTCCATGGTGTGCAAAAAAGTGCCGCTCAGAGGTAAAGCAACCCAAGCCATACGGGCAACATGGCCAAACCAGTGGAGTCTCTCTCTGCACAATGTGCTGCTTAAAGGAGATTGCCAACTCCTTTGCCTAACCTCATCATTAGTTACAAAGTTGAACCACCTAATGCCCAAGATACTGCGTAAGCATCTGGAATCAAAAGCATCTAGTTTCCTGTTATCTTGTTTGCAAAGAAAGAACAGATTATTGAGCAGATTACACTAAATTAACAAAATATTGGTAACTTGTCATCTTCAGACATTTCTGACTGGGCCAGTTGTGGGCAAAAAAAGTGCCACTCGGAAATAAAACATGAAATCATATCGAACTGCCACTTACTTAAAAAGTGCCGATGAATTCTGGAAAATGCATGCAATAAAACGTGTACAGTCGCTCAAAAAATATCCGAACACGATGGTTGATTACAGAATTCAGAAAAAATATCTGACGATTTTTTTAGAAATTAGTGATCTGGCAACCTTCGAGTAAAATAGTACAGTCGCTCAAAAAAGTATCCGAACACTATGGTTGATTACAGAATTCAGAAAAAATATCTGGCAACGATTTTTTTTTTTTAGAAATTAGTGATCTGGCAACTTTCGTGTACAGTCGTGTCAAAAAATATCCGAACACTATGGTTGATTACAGAATTCAGGAAAAATATCTGGCAACGATTTTTTAATTAATGATCTGGCAACCTTCGTGTACTGTACACGAAGATTGCCACATCACTAATCTCTAAAAAAAATCGTTGCCAGATATTTTTTCTGAATTCTGTAATCAACCATAGTGTTGGGATATTTTTTGACACGACTGTACGGGCGTGATCTACGTCTAATACAGAGGTAAGTCTAGAATTCGGTTTATTAGCTCTGTCACATCCTAATTTCTACGAATCCAAACATCTAGATTAAAACCAGAGTTCGCTTTGTACATCAAACGGATCCTCCCTTTCCTGGAGGTTAGGATCTTTAAAAGGGACGTTAAAAGGCAGAAACGGTTAAGGATGACGAAAGTAAGAGTCCGCGCGATTGCAATCAAAGACGAACTCTTTTGGCAGATATAGGTTCAAAAGTTAATAGCTTCTGTCAACGTCAGATGATCATAAAATGAAGTCCCATCATTTATTCTGTGGATTGCAGTTCCACTTTGGAAGAAGGAAAAGGACACCAAGGTATCTTGTCTCTGCACCACCACCCCCCGCCCCCGGGGGGAGGAGCGACGTTCTTCCCACCTTTTCACTACTGCACATATACTAGACGATTGGTCTGCTAATAAAGCTGTCGTTTAGGCCATTTATTAAGCTCGTATCCTCTAATTTACAGGTACTTCTTTTTAATGCTGTTTTGTGTCATTTATATCTATAGAGGAAAAGTTTAATGATGATATAAAAAGAAGGAGTGGAATGCTTCCTCCTAAATCATTTCTTGTTCCTTATTAGTTGTGTGATTACATCTTTACTTCAGACTATTGGAGTAATTCGCAATGTTTGAGAGTGGCAAACGGGAGTGGCTCAGTCGGTAAGGCGCCAGGCTCGTAATCTGCAGTTCCCAGGTTCGAGTTCCAGCTGAGATTTGTCTCCGCAAAATTCCCAGCCCTCCCCACGGTCAGTAAGGGACACCGATGGACTTGGAAAGGGCATCGTCCGTCGGATGGGACGTTAAGCCGTGGCTCCGTGTGCGGGAGAGCCATAACCTGTGCACGTTAAGAACACGCTGGATGGCCTTGACGGGAGGCTACCATCTGTCTTCCAACAGCTGTTCCAGTGGGTCGCCTCCCCCAACCTTCTCTGAGCCTTCGGGTTCCATGTGACCTGGCCATTTAGCCCATGGTGTGCAAAAAAGTGCCGCTCAGAGGTAAAACAACCCAACGTTAAAGAACACGCTGGATGGCCTTGACGGGAGGCTACCATCTGTCTCCCAACAACTGTTCCAGTGGGTCCCCTCCCCCAACCTTCTCTGAGCCTTCGGGTTCCGTGTGACCTGGCCATTTAGCCCATGGTGTGCAAAAAAGTGCCGCTCAGAGGTAAAACAACCCAACGTTAAAGAACACGCTGGATGGCCTTGACGGGAAGCTACCATCTGTCTCCCAACAGCTGTTCCAGTGGGTCCCCTCCCCCAACCTTCTCTGAGCCTTCGGGGTCCATGACCTGGCCATTTAGCCCATGGTGTGCAAAAAAATGCCGCTCAGAGGTAAAACAACCCAAACCCAACCCATTTAGCCCATACGCCACTCAGAGGTAAAACCCAAACTTTAAGAAAATAAGTTTTAATCATAAGATACGGAGAATAAATTTCCATCATAATCGACAATATAGAGCTTTCCCCTTAACAGAACACGTATGACGACATACAGAGCAAGATTTGGTATCTGACCCTGAAATTGTCGGCCAAGGCTAGCTAGTTAGTGCTTAAAGACAAAGCTATAGGCCTGTTTGAATTAGGTTACGCCTTGGGACAGTTTGGTATCAAGAGCAAGCACGCAAAGCATTATCATATGTATCCTTATGGAAATCTTCGGAAGCCCTCGGGCCACCGAGCCCATCACTTCCAATACCCAGCTTGTGTTAGGAGTCCGTGGCCTTTGCGCAGGGAGCGCCTGCTGGCACGTGACACTCTTGGCCGTCCTCCTCCCCCCCCCCCCTCCACTATTATCTTATCTTCTTTATTCCATGTCGTGCATTCTGCTCAACTGGTGAGGACAAATTAGAAAGTATAATATTCTTCACTTGATGTCGCTCCGTTATCAGCGACTGGTCTGGTTTGAACGGTGCCACTAGCTAAAGAAAGAATTAAAAAACAAGATTTGAATGGAAATTCTGATTCATCATCCTGGATTAGTTTTTTTTTTTTTGGGGGGGGGGGAGTGATAAGTTCTCTTAGACAGAGCCTGGGCAGTACACTAAAAGAATTTTTTAAATAAATTGGTGTCTGAAACATTCTCAGTGAAAATCAATAAGGGTTCCAAAAGGGGAAAAGTACCGTGAACTTACTAACGAAATTTAGCCTACATGGCACTAAATAAATAGTGGTTACAGAAAGCCTTTGAGACTCTGGATCATGAAATTCTTTTACACAAATTTGAAAATTATGGAATTAGAAGCACTGTATTACAATGGTTTCAAAACTACTTATCAAATAGCTTTACAGTAACTAAAATTAACAACACCTACAGCGAAAAGTTTCAAGTTAAACTCGGTGTTCCTCAAGGGTCTATTTTAGGCCCGCTTTTATTTCTGATTTACATAAACGACTTAACAAAATTGAAACTAAATAGTACCATGTTTTTTTTATATGTCGATGGTATAGTTTTAGTTAATATAAACAAATCGGAAGAAGATGCGGTTAAACATATACAAAAAGACTATAATATTATTAAACGAAGGTTAAACTCTAATAAACTTTATCAAAATAGCAATAAAACAAAATGGATGACTTTTTATTCACCTGGTTTCAAAATTAACGATTACTTAATAATTAAAAGACACAAATTAAACTGTACGAAAAAGGGAACCATTTCTGAGCTAGAAAACTGAGGCTGTATAAAAATTGACAGAGTACATACAATAAAATATCTAGGATTACATTTCGACAGTACCCTCCGATGGAAAATTCATACTCAGAAAATCTGCCGCACATTAAGGCTTTGTGCTTTAATTAAATAAATTACGATATATTATGGATACCAACATATGTATTATTAAAACCATTAATAATACATGTGTGTGACAGTTAAAAAATTAAAACCATGGATTACGGATGCTTTACTAAACTCTATTAAGGAAAGAAATAGATTGTTCAAGTTGAAAAAAAGTAATAGTTCTGATACAAATTTGGTGCAATATTATAAAAAATATAGAAACGTGCTAACTAGTATTATTAAAGAATCTAATTCAAGATATTACACTGATGCAATTATTAAAAACCAAAAAAATTTTAAAAGGCAGTGGGAAGTTATAAATAAAATGTGTGGTAAACATATAGATCGATCCAAATTTACAAATATAATTTCAGATACCAAACATAACTACAAGTGTTAGGGAAAATCCAGTAGATTTGGCAAACATGTTTAATGAATATTTTACTAGTATTATAAAGAATACAACAAAATTAATTTCTGAGAATGATTGTAGTGGTTTGCATAATTTGAAGATATTGTCGAATACGTTTTTTGTTACGGAAATACATGAAAATGAAGTTGAAGATGTAATTAAGAGTTTAAACTCTGAAAAATCCTGTAGCACAGACCACGTTTCTGTATTTATCCTTAAAAAGATAGGGCTAAGTATTAAAGGCATCTTGAGTACTTTAATTAATAGATCTTTAATTTCTGGTGTTTCCGTAATTGTTTAAAAACTGGCACAGTTATACCAGTGTATAAAGGTGGCTGTGATAAGAAAATTGAAAATTATAGACCAATAACCATCTTGTCTGTCTTCAAAATAAAAGAAAAAATAATCCAATCTAAATTGTAAAATTTTTTGAAAAAATATATCTTTTCTAAAAATCAATAAGGTTTCCGAAAAAACATGGGAATAGAGGATGCAGTTTTAAAAATGACATTAACTATATATAAAAGCATCAATCAAAATTTTAAAGTCGTTGTTTTATTCCTTGATGTTAAAAAAACATTCGACTCTGTCCCACATTTAATTCTATTGCATAAATTGGAAGCAGCTGGAATGAGCGGTGAAATGCTATCTTCGCTCTCTAGCTATCTGATAGGTAGAAGCCAAAAGGTTAAAATAAAAAATTGTTACAGTTCCAATGCTAAGATAAATTACGGTGTTCCTCAAGGATCTGTTTTGGGTCCTTTATTATTTTTGATTTATTTTAATAATCTTTGTGACTTAAAATTGTACGGCAGCAACATAACTTTGCAGACGATATATCTTTAACTTATGCAGGCAAAACTGAGGAATTGATAGTGCAAATAAATTATCTAAAAACACTAAAAATTGGTTTATTCAAAATAAATTAGTGTTAAATGTTGCCAAATCGAAGTACATAAATTTTAGATTACAAGAAAATCAAACAGATGACTTTTTCAATGAACTCTTCTATCATGATCTAAACTGCAATGGGATATATTGTAAATGTTCAGCTATTCAGGGTGTTGATTGCTTCAGACATTTGGGTGCCTACCTTGACAAAAAACTTTCATGGAAAACGCATATAAATAATATAATTAAGAATTTAAATGTTATGGTTTCAAGATTTTATTACATAAGAAAGTTTATAGATTTATCAATGCTAAAAATTATTTATAATTCGTGGAAAAAGTCCTATTTGAAATATGGCGTTGCATCTTGGAGAGGTCTATATGAGACAAATCTAAAACCATTACAAGGTTCTCAAAATTACATAATAAGATGTATGCTAAAGAAAAAGAAATTTGATAGTATAAAAAAATTATAAATTAAATATCTTACCAGTTAGAAAATTATATATTTATCACCTATTAGTATACAATATTGAAAATTGGGATGAGTCTAATGTTAAGATCTTTCTCAAATAGACACGTTTACCATCTACTATGCATTTATCCGTACCGTTTCCTAAAAAAACTATCATCCAAAAACACTACGTTTACCAAAACTTTTAATGCTCTGCCGGCTAACATTAGAAATGAAACATTTATGATTTTAAAAGATTAATATGGGATTAGTTAGTGGATTGTGATGTAGAGAAATATCTATTGGGATAAAACTTTAGCTTAAATATTTAATTTTTGTAACACTGTTGCAACTAATTCTCTAAATGTGATATTCATGAACTTCTCCACACACGAGCTTGGACTCAAGTGGAGTTCTCTTATTTATTTACTACTTTCATATTGTTCAGTTTGTTTGTTTAAAAAACTACCTATAAAATAGATTATAATTTATAAAAAAAAATAAATAAATACCTCCTCAAGCAGCTGCTTACTTTACAATATAATTTGTGTCAATCAGTTCACATGTATGAACTTTTGAACTTGAAAAATTTATGCAAAAGTACGTTTTTTGTTGCGGATTTTTGTATTGAACTGTACTGGTGTTGAGAGTAGTCAATAAAAAATCTATCTATATATCTACGCATTATGTTTTATAAAACAATATGTGAGTCCATCTTAAATTATGCCATAACGATACATGGTACAACCAACTTAACAAATATTAGAAAAATAGAATGCATTCAATCCTCAATAGCTGAAAATATTATACCAATTAAAGACCGCACACATCTAATTACATCCCAAGGTAGATTTATTTACGTGGATATTTTACCTTACCAGAGCTATATAAATATAACTTAGTTACACGTAATTTTTTGACAACACACATAAAATTAAAGTCCAACATGTTAAAAACACGAGATTTAAAGAAAAAAAATTATTTTCAACTACCGAATTTTACAAATAATTATGGGAAGTGCACAAGGGGCTACAAAAGTCCATACGTTTTCAAAATCTTACCAAGGGAACTGCTAGCCGTAAATTCTTTTAGAGAATTGAAACACGAATTAAATAATTTTCTTTATAAATAAATTAGAAAATTAAAATTAACACCTACTAACAAGTTATGCTGAATGTATGTAATGCTGAATGCGAATGTAAAAATCCCAATGTATTTTGAAATATTCGAAATGAAAAAAACGGTAAAAAGTTTACTAAAGAGAGCAAATTATTTAATGTCGAAATTTTTAACTGAAATATAAAAAATGCAACAAGATGTAATTGCAGTATTAAGATTAGCGGATGGAGACAGAACGAAGGTGTAAAATACTGTTAGGTCAATGATCTGCAGGAGATAACTATTATTATCTCCTGCAGATAAACTGTTACCTTTGGGGAGAGATTTGTAAACAGAAGTGATTTATTTGTAATTGTTTGAGTAAATTAATGATTTAGAAAAAAAATATATCTCTTAAAATTAAACTGGTAACTCGTATTTTTAAAATTTTGGCAATTAATTACAAAATAGTCTTAAATATTTTAATAAAGTTATAATAAATGAATGTCCGTGGCCAAGTGATTAACGTGATTGGCTACTGATCAGAGGGACCTGATTTGTGTTGCTTTTCTGCTGAGGTCCTGCCATTCTCACAGACCTTCAACTACAATATGGCGTACTAAGCTGACAGGCTCCAGTCAGATCTCTGGCAAGGAGCTGCTTGAGGGAATATTTTTTTTCAATTTATTACAATTAACAAATAATTTTGTTATAGAGTGTTTCAAAATAAATATCTTGTAGTTAAATTTTTAACACATTAAATCACTTATTATTATTACACAAAAAATAATTAAAGCACATAAATTTTAAGCATATTTAATTTCGTTCCTTTTTATCTACTTTTCTTAAGAACTGTCCGGGCGCGGTGTATATCTAGACAGTTTTGAATTATAATTAGGATTAGGCTCGTACCAACGTAGTAGGAACCCAGCTTAAAGTGTTCGGGATCCTGGTGACTTGATAATTTAGTCCTTCGCAACTTATAATAATATATTCTACATGGATTTGGGTTGTTTTACCTCTGAGCGGCATTTTTTTGCACACCATGGGCTAAATGGCCACCATAGGCTACATGACCATTTAGCCCATGGTGTGTGTCATGTCCCTCGAATTTTATATTTTATTTATTAAAATTGTGTCGTCCCTATATAACTCTCGTGCGGTAATTGATGGACAGTTCGTATTCTTCATTCAACACCAGTTTCTTCAAAGGCATACAGTGGCACGGGGGTAAAAACCCGCGAATCTGTGAATTCACCGAAGGGAATTAAGTAGTAATATCATCGTCTCTCTCTCTCCCGTTCTGCCTCGGTCACGACAGTGTGCAAAAAAGTGCCGCTCAGAGGTAAAACAACCCAACCCAACCCAGGTCCGTGGACCCGCGTTGAGATTTTTCTCTGGAAAAACTCCTTAGTCAGTAAGGGACAGAGATGGACTTGGAAAGACCGCCGTCTGTCGGATGAGACGTAAAGCAGTGACCCCATGTGCTGGAGAGCCATACCTTATGCACGTTAACGAACACACTGGATGGCCTTGACAATAGGCTACTATCTGTCTCTTAACAACTGTCCGCTTTCCCAACACTCCTTTTGAACCCTCGGAGTTAGTCCATGATATGCAAAAAAAAGAGTCACTGGAACAGCTGTTGGGAGACAAATGGTAGCCTCCCGTCAAGGCCATCCAACGTGTTCTTTAACGTGCACAGGGTATGGCTCTCCCGCACACGGGGTCACGGATTAACGTCCCATCCGGCGGACGGCGACATTTCCAAGTCCATCCGTGTCCCCTACTGACTGTGGGGAGTTTTGGGAGATAAATCTCAACGCGGACCCAGCTGGGACTCGAACCTGGGAACTGCAGATTACGAGCCTGGCGCGCTATCGACTGAGCCACCCCCGCCCCATTCTACATGGAATCAAATGAAAGAAACATACGTATAGGAGACACAACAAAGCAATGTCGTAAAACTGTAGTACCCTAATTTTGATGCAGTTGCAGTGTTGTTGTTGCCTTACCGATCGGTCTATGGCAGTACAGTCGCTGAAAAAAATATCCGAACACTATGGTTGATTACAGAATTCAGAAAAACAATATCTGGCAACGATTTTTTTAAAAATTAGTGATCTGGCAACCTCGTGTCAGAATTCAGAAAAAATATCTGGCAACGATTTTTTTTTAGAAATTAGTGATCTGGTAACCTTTATGTTACGTGACACGAAAGTTGCCAGATCACTAATTTCTAAAAAAATCGTTGCCAGATATTTTTTTCTGAATTCTGTAATCAACAATAGTGTTCGGATATTTTTTGAGCGACTGTATTATTTTACACGAAGTTTGCCAGATCACTAATTTCGAAAGAAAAAAATTCGTTGCCAGATATTTTTTTTCTGAATTTTGTAATAAACCATAGCGTTCGGATATTTTTTTGAGCGACTGTACCCAGTAAAACTGATCGCTGAACTTAATATGTACGAAACACAACAAAACAATATCGTAAAAATAGAGTACTTTAATTTTGACGTTTTTGGAATGTTATGGAGACTTCGCAAATTCTTGATATAGCATTCATTTAACACAATGAGACTTCGCAAATTCTTGATATAAATAAAAATAAAAATAAATACCCCCTCAAGCAGCTGCTTGCCACAGAGGTCTGACAGGAGCCTGTCAGTTTATATGCCATAGTAGAAGGTCTGAGAGGATGGCAGGACCTCAGCAGAAAAACAACACACACAACTATGCCTTACCCGGGGCTCGAACCCAGGTCCCTTAGATCAGTAGCCAAGCGTGCTAACCACTCGGCCATGGGACGGCAAAAATTTGTCAACTGCACGCGGTGTTCCCAAGTGGTCACCCTCCCAAGTACTGACCGCGCCCAAAGCTACTTAACTTCGGGGATCAGACGAGAATAGCATTCATCTAACACAAGAATTTTCCCTTACACTTCCATCAAACACTCCTCTCTGAGGGGGCGGGGATGGCTCATTCGGTAGCGCGCCAGGCTCGTAATCTGTAGTTCCCAGGTTCGAGTCCCAGCTGGGTCAGCGTTGAGATTTATCTCCACAAAATTCCCCGCCCTGTCCACGGTCAGTAGGGGACACCGATGGGCTTGGAAAAGAAGCCGTCCGTCGGATGGGACGTTAAGCCGTGGCTCCGTGTGTGGGAGAGCCATACCCTGTGCACGTTAAAGAACACGCTGGATGGCCTTGACGGGAGGATACCATCTGTCTCCCAACAGCTGTTCCAGTGGGTCCACTCCCCCAACCTTCTCTGAGCCTTCGGGGTCCATGTGACCTGGCCATTTAGCCCATGGTGTGCAAAAAAGTGCCGCTCAGAGGTAAAACAACCCAACTCCTTTCTGAATAGAACTTGCCGATATTTCGTACTCTCTGTGCAGAGAATTCGTACAACTTTATCGCTGCACGCTGATGACAGCTTTGTTTTTAATGCAAGTAATGTGAGAGACAAGTGCACACTTGACAACAGACAACATTTACCGTATGAGTTATTTCTAGACTAAATATAACGAGACGCAACAAGTGAAACTTTCTTTGGATGCCTCTTCACCTCTGCTATTGTGTTGGCATCTCACAAGTCGCGTCGCATCACCCGCTGTACAGAAGAGACTTCGACTTTTATTTCACGCTGTAACGAACACTTACATGCACGTGAGGAAAGAACGACCATGGATTGCCCTGTTCTTTTTTCGTTTTGCTGTCTTCATTTCCGCTTTAAGGACAAATTCGTGATTCTTTTTGATCACTTGCTGTGTCTTTTTTTTTAGTTTGTTCAAAAAATTTGAATCTAGTCGCACAAGCGTCGGCAGCGCGCCAAGTGTGAGGGGATCAAAAAGGGAATTTCCTCCCTTCACGGAAAATTTTTTTGAAAAATTACTGACCTAAGGGACCTGGGTTCGAGCCCCGGGTAAGACATGGATGTACGTGTCGTTTTTCTGCTGGGGTCCTGCCATCCTCTCAGACCTACTCTGGCATATAAACTGACAGGCTCCTGTCAGACCTCTGTGGCAAGCAGCTGCTTGAGGGGGTATTTATTTATTTTTATTAATACAGGTGTAACAAAAATGGCATATTTTTCCTTAACGAAATGTGGTGGGGATGTTCAGAGGATAGCGTCCAGGCTCGAAATCCGTAGTTCCCAGGTCCGTAGGGGGCGGGTAGGGGCTCAGTCGGCAGCGTTCTCAGGCTCGAGTCCCAGCTGGGTCAGCGTTGAGATTTATCTCCGCAAAACTCCCCGCTCTGCCCACGGTCAGTAGGGGACACCGATGGACAAAGACTGCCGTCAGTCGTATGGGACGTTAAGCGTGTCTCCGTGTGCGGGAGAGCCATACACTGTGCACGTTAAAGAACACGCTGGATGGCCTTGACGGGAGGTTACCATCTGTCTCCTAACAGATGTTCCAGTGGGTCTCCTCCCCCAACCTTCTCTGAGCCTTCGGGGTCCTTGTGACCTGATCATTTAGCCCATGGTGTGCAAAAAAGTGCCGCTCAGAGGTAAAACAACCCAACAACCTAAACATTTCTATCTCGAAACACTAACTTGCTTTCCCCTCCTCTATAAATAAATTCTGCAGCTTAAAAACTCTCCTTCCTCCTCACCCTCCAGAAAAAAAAAATCTTTGGGGATGCCTATAGACATAGAGCGTAAAGAGATAATAACCAAACGATAAATAAGCGTTTTCGTAATTGTTGCCACCAATAAATTTAAAAAGAAGGAATACTTTAATAAATTTCTTTCTGTTCTCGCGTAATAAAGCCGTGCTGTTTCGGAAATGGGTAAATATTTTGTGTCGGGAACGAAAAGATAGAAGCACGAGAGGGTCACGACCTTCTTTTTTTTCCTTCCGGAAAAGAAGGCGTTTAAAAATCGGAGCAACGCCTTGTTAAATCTGCCAGTCTTTCCCAAAAAGATACACAGGAAATAAAATGACTACAGATTCTAGCACAGGTGCCCAAAATAACAAAGGATTTACATTAAAACTCAGAATGAGCGAGAGTTTAGATAAGGAGACAAAATATCCAGATAAGAATAATATTTAAAGATCAAGATGTGTGTCCTTGAGGTCCCAATCACGTTTTAACAACTATGAGGGAGATTCTGCTATTAACGGAGTAGGCGGTGGCATCAGATGCTTATTTAGATCTGCAGGCAAGAAATTTGAGGGAGAAGATTCTGATAGCATGCCACTACTGAATCGCTAGTACTTTTTTTTTTAAGGAAAGCAAAATGAGAAGAATATTTAAGCTGTCTGACGTCAGGTTAAATTACACGTGGGCCTAGAATCAGCTCTTGGATATCTATTGCGATGGTATCTTTGCTGGTGCTGGCAGAGAGCTCGTGCTTTAAAACAGCAGACTGCCTGGCTCTGGCTTGCTCCCATGTTGGAACCGCAGGCAACTTTCGGGTCCGTCTACATATTGAAGATGGTGTTGTTATTTTTTCTTATTGCCAAGTTATCTTTTAGGTGATGCACAGAAACAAGCAAATACAGGCCTTGTGTTTTTCATGTATGAAAGGCTCTTTTAGAATCACAATGATTTAAATGGCCAGGTCACAAGGATCCCAAACGCTTAAACCTGAGAAGGGGTAGAACTGTTTGCAGACCAGGCATATGGATTCCCCTGTATTTTTTCGCTTAGCTATTTGCAGAGTTCCTGTCAAGACTATCCAGTGTGTTCTTTAACATGGACAGGTCTTCTGATATAATTTTGAGTTGCTTTACCTTTGAACATCACTTTTGTAACCACAATGAGTTAAATGGCCAGGTTACAAAGACCCCAAAAGCCGCAGAACTGAGGAGACAAATCACTGGACATCAGTTTGGAGACAGAAGTTTCCTAACAAGATCATCCAGAGCGTTTTTCTTTAACGTGGACTGAGAAAGGTTCTTCTGCTTGGTTTTCAAGTATTTTTGAAATGGGGAGGAGACATTATGCCGAATGCTAATTTCAGTACCATATTGTCCAAATTAAAAAAACGAAGTTTCATTTTATTGGTAACCCTTATAGCGTACCCCTTGTATAGATAGATAAAACTATAGTTATAATATAAACAATGGGAATAAAATAAAACATATATATCAGTGGTTCTCAACCTTTTATGCTTCACATACACCCTGGAAATGTGTATGTAACTGGCGTACCCCTTGTATAGATAGATAAAACTATAGTTATAGTATAACAATGGGAATAAAATAAAACATATATATCAGTGGTTCTCAACCTTTTATGCTTCACATACCCTTTGGAAATGTGTATGTAACTGGCGTACCCCTTGTATAGATAGATAAAACTATAGTTATAACAATGGGAATAAAATAAAACATATATATCAGTGGTTCTCAACCTTTTATGCTTCACGTACCCCCTGGAAATGTGTATGTATCTGGCGTACCTCTTGTGTAGATAGATAAAACTATAGTTATAACAATGGGAATAAAATAAAACATATATATCAGTGGTTCTCAACCTTTTATGCTTCACGTACCCCCTGGAAATGTGTATGTATCTGGCGTACCCCTTGTATAGATAGATAAAATTATAGTTATAACAATGGGAATAAAATAAAACATATATATCAGTGGTTCTCAACCTTTTATGCTTCACGTACCCCCTGGAAATGTGTATGTATCTGGCGTACCCCTTGTATAGATAGATAAAATTATAGTTATAGTATAACAATAGGAATAAAACATATATATCAGTGGTTCTCAACCCTTTATGCTTCACGTACCCCCTGGAAATGAGTATGTAACTGGCGTACCCCTTGTGTAGATAGATAAAACTATAGTTATAACAATGGGAATAAAATAAAACATATATATCAGTGGTTCTCAACCTTTTATTCTTCATGTACCCCCTGGAAATGCGTATGTAATTGGCGTACCCCTTGTATAGATAGATAAAACTATAGTTATAGTATAACAATGGGAATAAAATAAAACATATATATCAGTGGTTCACAACCTTTTATGCTTCACGTACCTCCTGGAAATGTGTATGTAACTGGCGTACCCCTTGTATAGATAGATAAAATTATAGTTATAGTATAACAATAGGAATAAAACATATATATCAGTGGTTCTCAACCCTTTATGCTTCACGTACCCCCTGGAAATGTGTATGTAACTGGCGTACCCCTTGTGTAGATAGATAAAACTATAGTTATAACAATGGGAATAAAATAAAACATATATATCAGTGGTTCTCAACCTTTTATTCTTCATGTACCCCCTGGAAATGCGTATGTAACTGGCGTACCCCTTGTATAGATAGATAAAATTATAATTATAGTATAACAATGGGAATAAAAAAAAAACATATATATATATAACAGTGGTTCCAAACCTTTTATGCTTCACATACCCCCTGGAAATGTGTATGTAACTGGCGTACCCCTTGTAAAAAAAAAAAAAATAAATACCCCCTCAAGCAGCTGCTTGCCACAGAGGTCTGACAGGAGCCTGTCAGTTTATATGCCACAGTAGAAGGTCTGAGAGGATGGCAGGACCTCAGCAGAAAAACGACACATACATCCATGCCTTACCCGGGGCTCGAACCCAAGGTCCCTTAGATTGGCAGCCATAGATAGATAAATCAATAGTTATGGTATAACAATGGGAATAAAAAAAAACATATATATATATATAACAGTGGTTCCAAACCTTTTATGCTTCACGTACCCCCTGAAAATGTGTATGTAACTGGTGTACCCCTTGTATAGATAGATAAATCAATAGTTATGGTATAACAATGGGAATAAAAAAAAACATACATATATATATAACAGTGGTTCCAAACCTTTTATGCTTCACGTACCCCCTGGAAATGTATATGTAACTGGCGTACCCCTTGTATAGATAGATAAAATTATAGTTATAGTATAACAATGGGAATAAAATAAAACATATATATCAGTGGTTCTCAACCTTTTATGCTTCACATACCCCCTGGAAATGTGTATGTAACTGGCGTACCCCTTGTATAGATAGATAAAACTATAGTTATAGTATAACAATGGGAATAAAATAAAACCTATATATCAATGGTTCTCAACCTTTTATGCTTCACGTACCCCCTGGAAACGAATAAATAAAAAAAATGGGAAAAGTAAATGAATCTAGAGAATTCGAATGATGAGCAGATCAGAATTATACGCAACAAAAAGTCACTTTGAAGACCTTTTTCATTTCCAAGTGCAAATATCCCTATGAAACTGAAGCAGCTCGAGACCATAAAGATGTTTCTAAGATGACTCTTAAGATTATCTACGGAAACGATTCCGGACTAGTTTAGATAATCCTGGCCATGAAAAATACCAAAGTTGTTGTTTCAGGACAGCACCCCTTTCCACGGACCACAATCTCGTCATCAGATGAAATGAGTTTAAAGAGATGCGACCACAGTGAGACCTCCTTCTCCTCATCCATTGCCACAGCAACCGTCTCTTAACGAGGTCAGAATCACTCTCTGTCTCCGATGAGTAAGATAATTACGTCAAGTGCTGATGGCATGAATACAATTCTCCCCCCACCCCCACAAACCTCATGCGGATGACGTCACATCGCCTTGGCGCGATGTCACAGGGTCCGATCGTGTTTCCTGCATCTCAGCGTCCCGGCAGGCTATTTTTAGAGCGGTGTTTGCGCGCCAAGTACGAGACCCGTCTCCCCAATTGTTGCTCTGGAGATGCTTTGGCGGGAGTGACTACGAGAGGATGAGAAGATATACGCATTTATTTTTGCAAGTGAAAAAAATCAGACAATAAGCGTCTGTAAGGAAAGGGGGGGGGGGGAGCTACCCCTGGAGAAATTGATCGAAAAATTAATCTATGGCATAATTAACGTTGTTTACTACTTTACGGGATACAATCGCTCAAAAAAGTATCCGAACACTATGGTTGATTACAGAATTCAGAAAAAATATCTGGCAACGATTATTTTAGAATTAGAATTAGAATTATTTTAGAAATTAGTGATCTGGCAACCTTCGTGTCACGTGACAATATAGTTTTATTAGAAACTTATGTCAGGTAATTTATTAGAAAAATTTTTTTATGAAAAAAACGTGAATGAAGATAATTTAAAGATCTTAATCAAATTTTGTTTTCAATCTAGTTTTCCAATAACATTCGTTTCGGTATGCTGAGTTTAAGCCACCATCACAGACTTCCTACTTTGGAGTATAAACTGACAGGCTCCTGTCAGACCTCTGTGGCAAGCAGCTGCTTGAGGGGGTATTTATATTTTAGTAGTGCGCTTGGCTACTGATCTAAGGGATCTGAGTTCGAACGCATGGATGTACGTATCGTTTTTCTGCTGAGGTCCTGCCATCCTCACAGACCTTCTACTCTCGCAAATAAACTGACAGGCTCCTGTCAGACCTCCGTGGTAAGCAGCTGCTTGAGGGGGTATTTATTTTTTTAGTAGTGCGCTTGGCTACTGATCTAAGGGATCTGAGTTCGAACGCATGGATGTACGTATCGTTTTTCTGCTGAGGTCCTGCCATCCTCACAGACCTTCTACTCTCGCAAATAAACTGACAGGCTCCTGTCAGACCTCCGTGGTAAGCAGCTGCTTGAGGGGGTATTTATTTTTTAGTAGTGCGCTTGGCTACTGATCTAAGGGATCTGGGTTCGAAGGCATGGATGTATGTATAGTTTTTCTGCTGTGGTTCTATAAATTGACAGGCTCCTGTCAGACCTCTGTGGCAAGCAGCCGCCTAAAGGGGTATTTATTTATTTATTTTATTTAGAAATTTCTTCAGCCATTCGACAACACTGATCTGCAAGTCCCCTAAGCAAGTGGGAAGACTTATCCGAAACTTAACTGTAAATAGGAGGGTAGTCACTTCTCCCCTACACCCGGGAGCTCTGTGTGTGTGTGTGTGTGGGGGGGGGGGGGGGGGCGGTTTTCGTCTAGCAAGGTGTTGACAGAAGATCTGAGGGAAGTGTCAGCCAATCTATTCTGAAGTCTTCGACGCGCGGCACCTAGGGTAAGGGGATAATCGGATCCGACCGTTTAAGCTAATCCAACAATTTGCGATGACCGTAACTGCTGCACCTGCTGATCAAGCGGCAGATGGCGGAGATGGGGGAAGGTGAATACGTGACCCAGTCAATAGCCGACAGAAGTCGCACCTAGGAGAAGCTCATTAGGTACACAATGAAAGGGTTAATGGGCTTTCAGAGAATTCCAAAACTGTAGTTGAGGGGAAGATGCTGACAGGCACAACTGTGGGGCATGAAGGGACTTCGGGGTGTGGGAGGTGATGAAACTCACGAGTGCATAAAGATGAAGGCGTTGATTGAATGCCTCGTCAGATTTGGATTGGGAACGGCCCCCTTGCTCATCACTTCATCATAATCATCAATTTCGGTTATATTTAAACTATCTAAGAGCTAAAAGTCATCACAACATTTTCTTCATCCACTTTAGACAGGGTCATACAAGAATTTATACTAAAGCCATTAAGTCATTTTTTTATTATATCTATTTTAGATAATCAAAACATTTTTAACATTTTTCAGGAAACAGATCTGATATTTTCACTTTGTCGTCTGTTTGTCCCACTATAAACATTCACCTTTTCTGTTTTAAGCGATAAAAATTCTTTTTCAGTTGGATAGGTATTAACGAAATTTTAGGATTAGCATTTTCCGAATTTTCCAATAGCTTTAACAGCGCCCTCCATATGTGGAAAAATTCGAAATTGGGCATATTTTAAACGAATATTGCATACGATATATTTATGCTAGAAATTTGAAACTTTGGTGATAAAATATGATGGTCAAGTGGTTTACATTGGCAGCAGTAATTTGCTACTTATCCCCAAGTGGTGGGGGGCGCAACTTTTTTGATTTCCATTATTTCGAATTTACACTGTTAACGGGTGCTAAAAGCGAAAACAAAAAGATTCTGTTTAAGCATCCCATATTACCGAGACGATCTGATATATATTTTTGCATCATTCTAATAAATTTTTTTGTTAGTACTTAAAAAAAAAACATTTCTTCTACAAAAAAAAACAAGTAAAAAAAAAGATCCGAAAAATAAACAATAGATGTTTTCGTTTAAGACCTTCGACCATCCTAACTCCAACGGCCTCAAAATTAGGATTTTAATAATATATATATATCTCCTCAAGCAGCTGCTTGCCACAGAAGTCTCACAGGAGCCTGTCAGTTTATATGCCATAGTATTAGATCAGAGAGGATGGCAGGACCTCAGTAGAAAAACAACACAAAACCATGTCTTACCTAGGGCTCGAACCCAGGTTCCTTAGATCAGTAGCAAAGCGCGGTAACCACTCGGCTACGTGACAGGATGCAAAATAGTCGATTGTTCCTGGGCTATTTTTTTTGTGCCACATAAATAAATATACATTTCGTTCAGCCATCAGTTTTACTGAGTACTGCCAATAGACTGATTGTTAAGGCAATAAGAGTACTACTCAGTGGTGAAAGCAGATTTTGTTTCTTACCGGTACGCTTCAAAACATAACTGTGTGTGGAATATCACACACAGGCGTTCCTCCACCGAAGTGGTCTTACAGGGGTTAATAAAATAAAGTGTGTAGCGACGAAAGTACAGTGCTCTTAGATTTACTCATTTTTCCATGTGTTTTCCGCAAACAGTGAATGATTTTTAATATGAAATAAATATTAATATTTTTAATACTTGCTGATTCCCTTGTACTCTTGGATTTCAGACTTATTGAAAAAACATAACATGATTTAGATGTTTTTAAAATTATTTCAGTGATTAAACAATTTTTTTAGAAAGGAAACTTAACGTTTCACTCGTATTGTAGTTTTGAACACTCAACTTGCATATTTTTAACTCAGAAGCCAAATATATCATTTTTTTTTAAATAACATTTATCGGAGATTTGGAATAACCTTTAAAATTTATAAAGCTTAATCAATGATTTCATGACATACGGAAATTTCACCTCTGATTTTCGCCCCCAATAATAGATGCGAAATTGTAGTTTCCACATCCAAAATGACGTAGGAAAAGAGTGACTTTTGTCAAAAAAAAAAAAAGTTGCGAGATGATTTTGTTGAGCGCTTCTTGTACCAAGCAAAATCATCTAGTTTTCCCCTCTTCTCACGGCTACTATAGGTTGGCCATACCTGCAGTAGAAAAATAAATCATTTCAATTTTACACGTTATAATATTAATAATTTCTTGCCGGTACGGCGTACCGGTCTACTTCCACCACTGAGAATACTCCAAGAGACTCAAAATTAGGGTATTATATTTCTACGATATTGTTTTGCGCATATATTTCTCTCAGCTACGAGTTTAACTGAGCAGATTAGGAGTATTGACATAAAGCCATTTGTCCTAATTCCATTCACTGTCCACTTGTTCATTTGAATTAGTTTCGTCAACAACGATATTTAATTTCATAAAAAAAATGATGCTTAACAGGTAAGCCATCGCCCCATTTCCTTCATCCGTTTTAGACAGGGTCACACAAGAATTGATACTAAAGCCATTAAGAATCGCTTTTCCATGGAATGGCCTCCGCCTCAAATCGCTCCTTTTCTTCCCCTCGACACAGGGGGATGGTAGAAGGGGGCGGTGTCACTAAAAGCAAGTTATTTGTCACCAGTTTACAACTGTATTGAGCCGCAGCTTGGCGTGCCGCCCAAGGTTTCCCCCTATCTCGCTCGGTCGGGTCTCACGTGTGAGAGTGTGTGTGTCCAGCGGCGAGTCCGTCACACCTGCAGATTTCCCACCGGCGCCGAGGCCACCTGCGCTCCCGTCCGCCAGTGACAAAGGCAGAAGCGGCTCGGTGGCCTCCGCTGGACTTTCGCACAAAAGACGGAGGAGGAAGAACAGAGATACATTCTTGTGCCACGTAGCTTGAGGGTGGGCGGGTGGGTAGGGAGGAAGCGGAAATAAGGGGCTCGAAACGGAGGAGGAGGAGGTGGATCGATCAGAAAGTATTCTTAGATGAAGTTTTGATTCGGTCTGTCTGCAACAAATATCCCAGTGATCTATTCTAAGTGAGGAGGCTGAGTTAGAGCAAGACTACCTTGATGTTTAAGGCTATGACAGCGATTTTAGTGACGTCACAAACGGAGCAATTTATCATCATCATCATGTATAAGCAAGCAAAGTATCTTGATGTTTAAGGTTAATGGCAGCGATTTAAGTAACGTCACGAATGAAGGGATTTATTTTCATCATTATTATATATAAGCAAGCAAGGCTACACTGATATTTAAGATTAATGGTAACAATTTCAGTGACGTCAAAAACAAATTTATTTCACACTTTTTATACATTACAAATATGTAATTTAAAACTTATAATAACAAAAGGAATAAATGTTTTTCTTTTCCAAAATTATTATATATAGCCATCCCGTGGCCGAGTGGTTAGCACGCTTGGCTACTGATCTAAGGGACCTGGGTTCGAGCCCCGGATTTAGGCATGGATGTGTGTGTCGTTTTTCTGCTGAGGTCCTGCCATCCTCTCAGATCTCCTACTGTGGCATATAAACTGACAGGCTCCTGTCAGATCTCTGTGACAAGCAGCTGCTTGAGGGGGAATTTATATTTTTATATTACTATTATGTACATAAGCAATCTGCAATAATATTATATTAAAATTTATATTTAAAAAAATCGCCTTGAGTATCAGAAATTTCGATGACGTCATGATGTAGAGATTTTATCCATTTTTTTACGTATTTAAGTGTAATATTATTGCAGGTTATGTTAGTATACATCTAG
The DNA here is from genome assembly GCA_038380435.1 of Ryuthela nishihirai. NCBI lineage: Eukaryota > Metazoa > Arthropoda > Arachnida > Araneae > Heptathelidae > Ryuthela > Ryuthela nishihirai. Next base: position 73,516,367 of record JAWZYU010000008.1, on the reverse strand, counting down.
CAAATGAATATAACAATAAATATATTACTATTCACAGCAATAGCACAAAATAAAATAAATTTTAACGTCTTAGACAAACATGTATTTTAATTATTATTTTATTCTTTCAGAGACATATACTTTTTATTTTATATATTTTTTAAAAAAAGAATCTCTCCATTTGTAACGCCAATAAAGTCGTGTCTTGGCCTTACGCATATACCTCGCTTCGATAATCAAAGGTTATGACAGCAATTTCGGTGACGTCATCAATGGAGAGATTTCTATTTTTACATCTTTTAGTGTAATGTTGTTGCAAGTTCTTCAGGGTATATTCAACAAATAAATTAAAAAATAACTATTAAGAATAATTAAATATGTGTTGAAGAGTTTCAAATTTTTTTAATTTTTTGCTAATAAGGTTTGTAAATAATATTGTTACGACAGATGAACGTGCTGAAATAGTATTGTTACGACAGATGAACGTTAAGAAAAGTAGAATTGTAATGTTAGGGTTGTGGATTTGTGAAAAGAGGTTTAGCAGTAGTGGGAAAGGGGGAAGTCAAAGTTAACAAGAAAACTGTGAAGCAGACTAAAAGGAAGACAAAATTGTCGACGGTAAACAAAGAATCGTTTAGTCATTTTATCTTTAAAGTTATGAAGGATATTGTCTTAAAAAATTAAGAGGTAAGCGTTCATCAATTGAGTAGCCAGAGCTAGCTTTAACTGTTCTGTAAGAAAAGATTATTACTTTATATACGATAATATTTAATTTGTTTTATAAGTAATTTCATCCATGCTTTTGTAATAAATTGCATTGTTTCATAATTTTTATTGTAAAAATGCTTATTTATACCCACGCTTAGTACTCATCCATTTTAAATTTGCTACAATATATTTACTGTTATATTCATACAATATTATACTAAAATATATATATTTATATAAAATATATATAATACATACAACAATATTATACTAAAATATGTAAAAAAATAATAATCCCATCAAGACGTCATCAAAATTTTTTTTTTTTTTGCCTTAATTATCGAGGTAACATTCGGCACAGAATAACTGGCCTGGACAGCTTTCCAGCAAAAGCGAAATTTAACAATAAGCAAAATTTTTAGTTTTTATTTTCTACTTTTTGCAATGTTTAACTACAGGTTTTAACTTTAAAAATATGTGGAGAGGAATTTATTTATTAAGAATTTATTAATATATTGCTGAACAATTTAAAACTAATCACTGTTTTTTTAACAATACATATATATATCTACTGGTTGAATTTTAATATAATAAATAATACATAAATAACTTTTTTTATAATCAAATTTTTAAATATGATAAATAATACAGAAATAATTTAATTTTATAAATTTAATATCATTAAAAAATGCAGTAATTAGCTTTTTTTTGGTATGAGGATATAAATCACCTATTTTAAATTCTACTAGTAACTATTCATTTTTGAAAAGTTACTAATTGGTTTCAAATTATTTAGCAAGTTTTATAGAAAAAACTTCTTTTTTCCTTGTTTCATACAGTCGGTCAAAAAAATATCCGAACACTATGGCTGATTACAGAATTCAGAAAAAATATCTGACAACGATTTTTTTTTAAATTAGTGATCTGGCAACCTTCGTGTAACGTGACACGAAGGTTGCCAGATCACTAATTTCTAAAAAAAAAATCGTTGCCAGATATTTTTCCTGAATTCTGTAATCAACCATAGTGTTCGGATATTTTTTTGAGCGACTGTACTTCCAACCCACGTGGAGAGCGTCTTTTTTCCTTGTTTCATACTTCCAACCCACGTGGAGAAGCAAATATCGAACGTGATAATCCTAAAAATCAACAACGATGAGCAACATTTCGAAAACTGTTAAACCTTCACAAAATATTTTATAGTTCGTACGTGAGCATCTTTGTCTTTAGGTTAATGTTTCTAGGAAGTCAGTAGACGAGAGCGAAACTGGCTGCCAGTCCTCATCAGCGTCCTCCTCCTCGTCATCGTTTAGTGGCTGGTTTCCTGTTTGAGCTTCCACTTGAACGAGATGTCAACACCCAGGTCTGCCTCGTAGCTGATCTCGGTAGCTTCTTGTTGAAAGCCTGGCAACAGAAAGATAATTTATTTTGCCAGACACCATCCACTGTCTCCAGCGGTTTGGATACAGGGACGCTGTCTAGTCTTCATGGATTTTCCGTGTCTGGCCTCAACGGTTTTCAAAACAGTGTGCTGAAACGGGAGGCTCCCACCCTCCAAAGGATGTTGTCATCCTGGAGGCTGGATGGAAAAGTTCTTTCCCCACGTGGTTCAAGTGATGAGGATGAATAGACAGGAGGGGATTGGTTCGTCCGAACCCGAATTCATATTAATCAGTACACTACAGGCCTGGATATGGGGAAAAAAATAAGGGGTGGCAAGTGACGAAATCGAGGCAGAAAAAAATAAAATAAACGGGGTTGGGGGGAAGTTTTGGGTTGGGTTGTTTTACTTCTTAGCGGCACTTTTTTGCACACCATGTGCTAAATAGCCAGGTCACAAGAACCCCGAAGGCGCAGAGAAGGTTGGGGGAGGAGACCCACTGGAACAGCTGTTGGGAGACAGATGGTAGCCTCCCATCAAGGCCATCCAGCGTGTTCTTTAACGTGCACAGGGTATGGCTCTCTAACACACGGGGCCATGGCTTAACGTCCCATCCAATGGACGGCGGCCTTTCGAAGTCCATCGGTGTCCCCTACTGACCGTGGGCAGGGAATTTTGCGGAGATAATCTCAACGCTGACCCAGCTGGGACTCGAACCTGGGAACTGCAGATTACGAGCCTGGCGCGTTACCGACTGATCCACCCCGCCCCGTTGGGGTGAAGAGACTGTACTTTAATTGTAGAATAACATTTTCCGCTCTTTTTTAGAGGTTTCTGAAATATTTTTAAAAGATGATGAAATGTGCACAAGTTTAACAATTTTTTGCCTCAATTACCATTATAGCATTCTAAAAGGGTGCGGACATGCCCTCCCGCCCCCATTAGAACCGGCCTTGGCACACTATATTACAAAAGGTATCTCAACATTTTCATGTTACGTGAGTGGATAATCGCATTCTGATCTCGCTAACTTTGAAAATAAGCTATTTTAATTATAATTGTCTCTGGAAATGAATTGAAGATCGGACTGAAATCTTTCTAATTCTCGATTTTCAACAATATTCTTTTAATATTTAAAGATTTATGGAACCTGAAGCATTTAAAAGTACCGTCACTGATCAAAAAAATTTACTTCAAAAAGAGGGGCGAGGGTGGCTCAGTCCGAAGCACGCCAGGCTCGTAATCTGCAGTTCCCAGGTTCGAGTCCTACCTGGGGTTAGCGTTGAGATTAATCTCCGTAAAATTCCCCGCCCTGTCCACGGTCAGTAGGGGACACCGATGGGCTTGGAAAGGCTTTTCACCGTCTGTCGGATGGGACGTTAAGCCGTTGTCCTCGTGTGAGAAAATCATACCCTGTTCAAGTTAAAGAACACGCTGGATGCCCTAGACGGGGAGGCTACCATCTATCTCTTAACTGTAGTCCAGTGGGTTCCTTTCAACTAACTTCTCTGAGCTCTCGGGGTCTTTGTAACCTGGCCATTTAGCCCATTGTGTGAAAGAAAAGTGCCGCTCAGAGGTAAAACACCCAACCTAGACGCATTGTGTTGGAAAAGAACCTTGAACATGAGATTATGATTTTAGCGAACTATCGATGGAGCCAAGTAACCTTTTCTCAAGAGGAAAAAATTATATAATAGTAAAAGATGAAAAAAATTTAGCGTGAACAGGGATGTCCCTGAAGATTCTGTCCCTAACCCAAAGTTCCGGAGTCAAATAACATAAGAACAACAACAAAAAAAAAAATGTCAAACGTTAGTTAACATCATCTTTTGGGGCGGGGGTGGCTCATTCGGCAGCGCGCCAGGCTCGTAATCTGTAGTTCCCAGGTTCGAGTCCCAGCTGGGTCAGCGTTGAGATTTATCTCCGCAGAACTCCCCGCCCTGCCCACGGTCAGTAGGGGACACCGATGGGCTTGGAAAGACCGCCGTCCGTAGGATGGGACGTTAAGCCGTGGTCCCGTGTACGGGAGAGCCATACCCTGTGCACGTTAAAGAACACGCTGGATGGCATTGACGGGAGTCTACCATCTGTCTCCCAACAGCTGTTCCAGCTGGTCCCCTCCCCCAACCCTCTCTGAGCCTTCGGGTCCTTGTGACCTGGCCATTTAGCCCATGATGTGCAAAAAAGTGCCTCTCAGAGGTAAAACAACCCAACGTTAAAGAACACGCTGGATGGCTTTGACGGGAGACTACCATCTGTCTCTCAACAGCTGTTCCAGTGTGTCCCCTCCCCAAATCGTCTCTGAGCCTTCGGAGTGCTTGTGAACTGGTCATATAGCCCATGGTGTGCAAAAAAGTGCCGCTCAGAGGTAAAACAACCCAACCCAACTCTCAAACAAGTGTCAACGACAATCGACCATTCCGAAACGAAATATCCCTGAAAGTCGGCTTTTCAAGTTAAACAATCATCTTTCATCGAAAACTTTCATAATTTTGTCCCGTGAACCACAGAAGCTGCTGCCATCCGTCCTAAAATAAATTCCTGACCGAAAAAAAAAATGTAAAAAAAATCAGTAGTCTGATGAAAGGTCGAACTCCTTCGCTAAAGATGAGGATTTCGGCCCGAATGGTTTCATCAGATACCCAGGCACTATTGTCTGAGAGAGACTTCACGCATAGTCACATGCACATCTCTCTGCCTCTGGTTTCACTGGTAGCCATGGTGATAAGGAGAGTGTTCTCCGTGGGAAGAGACTTTCTCCGTTCAGAAGCACGAGCTTCATTTGCCAAAGCTTTGTCTTCATCAGCTGATAAAGTGAAGGACGTGCACACGTTTCTTAATCAACTGTGAGACACAGAATCCGGTGAACACAAATGGTGATTCATGTAAAATGTGGCAAAAATTGAGTTGTCTAATTACCCGGCTGACTGTCGAGGACATTTTTTGCTCCAAAGGGCCGATTATCGCCGATATTTTCGGCTTCAGTGAGGTAAACTGTTGGGTTGGGTTGTTTTACCTCTGAGCGGCATTTTTTTTGCACACTATGGGCTAAATGACCAGGTCACAAGGACCCCGAGGGCTCAGAGAAGGTTGGGGGAGGAGACCCACTTGAACAGCTATTGGGAGACAGATGGTAGCCTCCCGTCAAGGCCATCCAGCGTGTTCTTTAACGTGCACAGGGTATGGCTCTCCCGCACACGGGCCCACGGTTTAACGTCCCATCCGTTGGACGGCGGCCTTTCCAAGCCCATCGTTGTCCCCTACTGACCCTTTTGCGGAGATAAATCTTAACGATGACCCAGCTGGGACTCGAACCTGGGAACTGCAGATTACGAGCCTGGCGCACTACCGATTGAGCCCCCCCCCCCACGTCCCAGAGGTAAACTGTCTTTGACACCTTTCTTCGCCAAGGTCAAGCCACTTACATATTTTTGAGTCAAAAGGTCGATTGCTGTGAAATTTTTTGTTCGAAAAAGACAGATTGTGGCCGATATTTCCAGTTTCCGCGAGGACGTTTGTCGTTGACAGTTTTGTTTGAGAAAAACCGATGGTTTTTTGACTCTTTTGTTTGCCAAATTTTGATTCTCGCACACATTTTTTTGCGAAAAGTCGATTGTTGTTACCATTTTTATTTCAAAGCTGGTATGTTCTAGGCTTGTAATCTGTAATTTCTAGGCGCTTTTGCTCACTCGGTAGCGCGCCAAGCTCGTAATCTGTAGTTCCCAGGTTCGAGTCCCAGCTGGGTCAGCGTTGAGACCTTTAGGTCATTATCTGCAAATGTGCCCTTCCCAAGAATTCCCTGCCGTGCCACGGTCAGTAGGGGACACCGATGGGCTTGGAAAGACCGCCGTCCGTCGGATGGGACGTTAAGCCGTGGCTCCGTGTGCGGGAGAGCCATACCCTGGGCACGTTAAAGAACACGCTGGATGGCCTTGATGGGAGGCTACTTATCTGTCTCCCAACAGCTGTTCCAGTGGGTCCCCACCCAACCTTCTCTGAGCCTTCCGGGTCCTTGTGACCTGACCATTTAGCCCATGGTGTGCAAAAAATTGCCGCTAAGAGGCAAAACAACCCACCCAACTGTAGTTTCTAGGTTCAAAACTTAACGGAGCAGGGGTTGTCTCAGCCGGCAGCGAGTCAGGCTCGTATTCTGCAGTTCCTAAGTTCGAGTCCCCCTTGTCACAGCATTGAGATTTATCTCAGATAAACCCCCACCTTGGTCAGAAAAAGGGCATCTATTGGCTTGGAAAGGGTATCGTCCGTCGGATGGGAAGTTTACCCGTGGCTACGTGTGCGGGAGAGCCATCCCAATGCACGTTAAAGAACACAGTGGATGACGTAGACGGGAGACTTTCACCTGTCTCCTAGCAACTGTCCACTGGATTCCCCTCGTTGAGCCTTCGGGTCATTGTGACTTGGCCAATTAGTCCACTGTGTGAAAAAAAGTGCCTCTAAGTGGTGAAACAATGCAATTAAAAATAACTAAAAAATAAGTCCCATTTTTATTGGTAGCTTCAATGGCAATGGACAACGTCTCTTACAGGTAACTAAACTTCAAGATTTCAGAATAACTAACACTTATTAGAAACACCGCTGGTTTCACCCGATGGGCTGCATAAGAATATGATTGATTATATATTAATTACCAGAAAAAGGGCTAGGTCTGTTTTCTATATGTCCAGATCATATAGGTGAGCTGAAATTGGATCTGATCATTTCCTAGTTAAAAGCGTCTTGCAACATAAACTTAAAAAGTGTTGTGTTAAGGTTAAAAAAATTACCTTTAATACTGAAGCTCTGAAAGACCCAGTTATAGCAAAAGCTTACCATGATAGGTTATTTGTCATTATGGCAGTCATGGTTTGCTTACTACTGAAGCTGAGAATGGAACCATTTTAAACAGGTTTTTTTGGAAACTAACAGTACTCTTTTAGGAAAAAAGGAAGAATTATTTGAGTGATAAGGCACTTGAGCTTATTTCAGAAAGTAAGAACTGTAGGAATATCCTTAGTCAACACCCTACTAGTCCTAACAGAAAGCATTACAAAGACCTTATAAACGTGTAAGGCAGGGGTGTCAAACTCAATCTTGTAAAGTGCCAATTTTTCTTTCAAGGTATATCAGAGGGCCGGGATTCAATTAAACACTAATTTTGTATAAAAAATATTTTATCTAAATTTAAAGTATACATTAAAATTAAAATGGAATTAAGTCATAACGGTTAAAAAACAGCGCATTATTTCGCAGATCCAGATACTTGACATCTTTTCAGCTTCTTTTCTATAATCTGTACCTGTGTGTTTAATGTACAGAAAAACTATTCATGAAATTCGAGTATTATTAATTGAGGTCGCGGGCCGCATCTAAATGCCCCGGGGGCCGCTCATGGCCCGCGGGCCGTATCTTTGACATTCCTGGTGTAAGGGATCAGTTAACAGCTGAGAGGAATATTTGGCTTGATAGCTTGGCTGACAAAGCAACTAGACAATGCAACAGCAGAGAGCTGCAACAGTTAATGTTTTGTATGGGAAGAAGAAATAGACAAGTATACAGGGATTGCAGGATAAACATGGTAAGGTGATTGAAGATGAGGATCCTGTCATGGTAAGGTTATTAAAGATGAAGATTCTGTCACAGTAAGGTTTTTGAAAGTGAGGATTCTGTTGTGGCTATGTGGGCTGAGCATTTCAGTGATGTTAAAACAACGTGGTTAGTTTTACTCGCATTGCTTGTAATGATGACAGATGCATTACTGGCTTTAATGTTGGCCCTATACAACAGTTTGCAGTTATTTTGATTATTTCTAAACTTAAACTACATAAATCCCCAGGGATACATGAAATTACTACTCCAATCTTAAAACTGGAAATGTTTCTGTTATCATATGGTCTGAAATTTTAAATATCTTTTATGATAAAGGCACGGTTCCTAAGGATTTTACCAGAGCTATTATTATCCCTACTTTTAAAAAAAAAGGTGATCGCAGTTCTTGTGATAATTATAGGGGTATCAGCCTACTCTCTATCCAGGTAAAGTTCTTTTCATGATTGTGTTTAATAGATTTAAGATTCTAGTTGACAGACAGTTGCATGTGAGAGTATATATTCAAAAATGGTAGCAAATATACTGATCAGATATTTTTACTTAGGCAGTTTCTTGAGAAATGTTTAGAGTTCCAGAAACCTTTGGTTACTAGCTATGTTGATTTTAAAAAGGGTTTTGATTCTGTTGACCGTTATAATTTGTTGTTGATCGTGAGATCGTATGGCGTACAAAAAAAGTTAGATAACATAATGAAAGCTCTGTATAATAACACTGGGTCCTGTGTGAGAGTTGGTAAAGCTTCTAGCAATTGATTTATCATTTCTAGTGGAGTTCGACAAGGGTAGTAGAATAGGTTTGGTTATAAACAGAGAGAAAACTAAAGTGATGAAAATTGGTCAGGCAGGCTGTGATTCAGTTAATCTGAATGGTTGCAGTCTTGAGCAGGTGTCACAGTTTAATTATCTTGGGAGCTATGTAACAGATAATGGTGATGTGCGGCATGAGATTAACAGACGAATAGGGATTGCTGCAGGGACTTTTAAGAATCTATGGAGAGTGTGGAGAAATAGGCGTATACACCTAAAGACTAAAATTAGACTGTATAATAGTTTGGTTCTTTCTAGGGTTAGTTACGGTAGTGAAAGTTGGACACTTTGTAAACAAGATAACAGGAAACTAGATGCTTTTGATTCCAGATGCTTACGCAGTATCTTGGGCATTACGTGGTTCAACTTTGTAACTAATGATGAGGTTAAGCAAAGGAGTCTGCAACCTCCTTTGAGCAGCATATTGTGCAGAGAGAGAGACTCCGTTGGTTTGGCCATGTTGCCCGTATGAATAATTATAGATTGGCGAATAGGGTTATGAACAGTGTGCCTAAAGGCCTCAGAAAGAGGGGGAGACCTAGGAAGCGGTGGGCAGACAATGTCAAACAGGACCTTGTTAGAATTGGTGTGCAGTGGCCAGATGAAGCAGATGTTTCACGACAGATGCTTGAAGAACTAAATTGCACGGTCTGGTTGGACCTCCATAGCCCATGGCTGCTTGAAAATGACGATGATGATGATGTAGAAACAAAATTAAGATACTTTTTTAAAATAGTATAATTTCTTCTCCCCCGAAAAAAAAACATCAAAAAGTCTTAACCATAATTCATTTACATGAGATTAAACATCATGTAAGTTTTTATCGCAATAGGCACTGCATACCTTCTAAAGGATGACAAAAATCCGAGCACTGAGATATCTTCCTGCACCCGAACCTATGTGGGATAAGCGACGCTCAGGAGCATCGCACGGCTGAGTTAGCGCGCCCATTAGTTTCCATGGGTGATCGCGAGCGAGGCGGCCATCCTCTGAACATCCTTCCTCTTCGTGTTCAGGAACTGGAGGCAGCCCCCGGCTCTTACAGATGGACACAATGCACAAATGACATGCATGGATACGGTCAATTTTTCTTCGAGATCGAGCTAGCAATGGACGGATCACAAGCATCGTTAGATTCTAAGAGGCAGGGATACCTGCAACAATATTCATCTTCTTTTTAATACGTCACGTTTTTTACTTTCTCCGACTTTCTTAATTGTCTTTTTCGTTTTTCGCACACGGCATCTGACACATCTGTAAGTGGTGTCATGATACACGAAACAAGATGTAACTAGACAAATAATAATACATCGCCTCTGGCGAATATAGGATACTCATTTTTAAAGAAAATTATTTTTTTTTCTTACCCTTTCAGGACATTCTTTACAGAGGAATTTCGGATGAATGGATGACTGGAAAAATGTAAATAGTAATATTTTATTAGTGCCGTCCAGTGGCCGAGTGGTTAGCGAGTTTTGTCTACTGATCTAAGGGACCTGGGTTCCAGCCCCAGGTAAAGCATGGATGTTCGTGTTGTTTTTCTGCTGAGGTTCTGCCATCCTCACAGACTTTCTACTAGGGTATATAAACTGACAGACTCCTGTCAGACCTCCATAGCAAGCAGCTGCTTGAGGGGGTATTTATTTACAGTCGCTCAAAAAAAAATCCGAACACTATGGTTGATTACAGAATTCAAAAAAAATATCTGGCAACGATTTTTTTAGAAATTAGTAATCTGGCATCCTTCGTGTCACGTGACATGACGGATATTTTTTTTTTGGAGCGACTGTACCTATTTAACACAAAAAGATTTTTCCATTTATCTCTTAAAAGAAAAAAAATTTGCTTCCCCCATCCATCCCTTGTGAGTAAAAGGATGAAACGATTGTTGAAAATGTAAAGTTTTTAACCAATTTACGTATCACCAAAATTTACAATTTCTAATATAAATACATTTCTTTTCAATATTCTTTTAAAATTTAGCCATAATTTTCAGTTTCCACCGCTAGAAAGCGCCAAGCTTGGATCTAAAAAAATGAAAAATGAGATGGGGGGGGGGGGGGGAAGATGAACTCGATCCAGCTAGAAAAAAAAGTAAAAGCTTACTAGCATTTTGGTGTGGGGGTGGGGCATAGCCACATTGTCCCCCTTCCCGAGATTCTGCCTCCCCCTAGAGGGCGGTATTGAAAACTATTGTGAGATTTCCAAACTGCCCATCTTAATATTTCATCACTAATCATCAAACTCGAAACATCTTTAACTCCTCACTAAAAACAAAAAGAAGTTGAATGTCTCTAGAGAGAGAGACAGATCAAAAAGCGAAAGCATTAAGTCATATTTTCTGAAAAAGAGCCAAAAATTGCTTCTTTTACACTGATTCGATTATACTTCCTTCCAGACAGGGACGGATATTGGCTCAATATTAAACCATGGCTCCGTATTCAGAAGAGCAATACCCTGTGCGCGTTAAAGAACACACTGGATGGCCTTGACGCGAGAACTTTCATATATCTCCTAACAACTGTCCAGCAGGTCCGCTTCTCTGAGCACGTGGGGCCCTTCTGACCTCGCTAGAAGAGCACAGAAAAGTTTCGCTCAGAAATAAAATACCAAAACCTTTTAAATCGAATCAGCTTTCCTCACACCAGTGAATATCTTCAGAATAAAGCCACATGCCGAACCTTTTAAATAGAATCAGCTTTCCTCACACCAGCGAATATCTTCAGAATAGAGCCACGTGCCGAACCTTTAACTAGAATCAGCTTTCCTCACACCGTTGAATATCTTCAGAATAGAGCCACGTGCCGGACCTTTTAAATAGAATCAGCTTTCCTCACACCAGCGAATATCTTCAGAATAGAGCCACGTGCCGAACCTTTTAACTAGAATCAGCTTTCCTCACACCAGTGAATACCTTCAGAATAAAGCCACATGCCGAACCTTTTAAATAGAATCAGCTTTCCTCACACCAGTGAATATCTCCAGAATAGAGCCACGTGCCTTGTGTTGGCTACACCCATCGGATGCTACCTGCGACATCTTCATCTTCGGATAAGAGGTCAGAAGTCACCAGGTGTCGTCTTTTCAGTGCAACGCAAACACAGCAACAGGATGATGAAGAGGATGACCTTTCACCTATAAATCTTCCTCAAGTTCAAAGAAGAAATATCGTTGCGATGGTGGCAGAATTGCTGGGTGAAAGAGGACATCTTCACAATATGATCTTCTTTCCTGAAGACATCAGCTGTACAATAAACGATTGAGGAACAGTTTCTGGCAAAGCATTATTAAATCTACAAATGTTTATTCAGGATTTTCCTTAGAACGCTTTAAAAAAAAACTAGAACGCCTATTCGACTATCATCGACTAACAGAGTCCTAAAGTTGGGAGGTTTTGTGACTTCCCAACTTTAGAACTCTGTTTGTTGGGTTGGGTTGTTTTACCTCTGGGAGACACTTTTTTCCCAGACAACGCACTAAATGGACAGGTTACAAGGACCCCAAAGGTTCATTAAGTGACAGATGAAAGCCTCCCGTCACAGCCATCCTGCGTGTTCTTTAACGTACATAGAGTATCGACATCGTATGGGATGTGAAGCCGCGGTTTCGTGTGCAGGAAAGCTATACTCTATGTCGTAAAAGAACACGCTGAATAATACTTTTAAACGCTTTTAAAACGAACACGCTGGATGGCAGTCACGGCCATCCAGCGTGTTCGTTTACGTACATAAATATGGCTTTCCTGCACACGTCACAGCCATCCTGCGTGTTCTTTAACGTACATAGAGTATCGACATCGTATGGGATGTGAAGCCGCGGTTTCGTGTGCAGGAAAGCTATACTCTATGTCGTAAAAGAACACGCTGAATAATACTTTTAAACGCTTTTAAAACGAACACGCTGGATGGCAGTCACGGCCATCCAGCGTGTTCGTTTACGTACATAAATATGGCTTTCCTGCACACGGGGCCGCGGCTTAACATCCCATACGATGGACGGCGGCTCTTTCAAGCCCATTGGTGCTCCCTTTATCATCGAGGGCAGAGTGAGGTTTAGCGGAGATAAATATCAACGGTGGCATAGTTGGGATTCGAACTGAGAACTGCAAATTTTGAGTCTGGTGCGCTATCTCACCCTATTAATCCGGGATTGGAAAGTGCAAAGAGTAATGTTTTATTAATACTTATCCAACCAAAAAAAGAATTTTCCGTTTATTTTTTGAAACATAAAAAATTAAATGTCTATGGTAGGAGTTCTGAACGTCGGGTAGGCGGTAAAGGTTTTTGGGTACGCCGTGAAAGCCAAAAGTCGCTAAATCTAGTAACATGTCCATTTCACTGATTACCCAGTAAAATGTTTATAATTTTATAAGATTTGTTAAATTTTTCATGTCATTATTTGTGTTTATCGATATATGTAATTAATGAATACAAAATTTAATGTGGGTATATATATATATTTATTCATTCCCATTGTTATACTATAATTATAGTTTTATCTATCTATACAAGGGGTACGCCAGTTACATACACATTTCCAAGGGGTATGAATAAAAGGTTGAGAACCACTGGTTTATGGCAGTGGTTCTCAACCTTTTATGCTTCACGTACCCCCTGGAAATGTGTATGCAACTGGCGTGCCCCTTGTACAGATAGTTAAAACTATAATTATAGTATAACAATGGGAATAAAATAAAACATATATATCAGTGGTTCTCAACCTTTTATGTTTCACGTACCCCCTGGAAATGTGTATGTAACTGGCGTACCCCTTGTATAGATAGATAAAACTATAGTTATAGTATAACAATGGGAATAAAATAAAACATATATATCAGTGGTTCTCAACCTTTTATGCTTCACGTACCCCCTGGATATGTGTATGTAACTGGCGTACCCCTTGTAGAGACAGATAAAACTATAGTTATAGTATAACAATGGGAATAAAATAAAACATATATATCAGTGGTTCTCAACCTTTTATGCTTCACGTACCCCCTGGATATGTGTATGTAACTGGCGTACCCCTTGTAGAGACAGATAAAACTATAGTTAGAGTATAACAATGGGAATAAAATAAAACATATATATCAAATGGTTCTCAACCTTTTATGTTTCACGTACGTTTTATCCTGGAAATCTGTATGTAACTGGCGTACCCCTTGTATAGATAGATAAAACTATAATTATAGTATAACAATGGGAATAAAATAAAACATATATATCAATGGTTCTCAACCTTTTATGTTTCACGTACCCCCTGGAAATGTGTATGTAACTGGCGTACCCTTTGTATAGATAGATAAAACTATAATTATACTATAACAATAGGAATAAAATAAAACATCTATATCAGTGGTTCTCAATCTTTTATGCTTCACGTACCCCCTGGAAATGTGTATGCAACTGGCATACCTCTTGTATAGATAGATAAAACTATAGTTATAGTATAACCATGGGAATAAAATAAAACATATATATCAGTGGTTCTCAACCTTTTATGCTTCACGTACCCCCTGGAAATGTGTATGTAACTGGCGTACCCTTTGTATAGATAGATAAAACTATAATTATAGTATAACAATAGGAATAAAATAAAACATATATATCAGTGGTTCTCAACCTTTTATGCTTCACGTACCCCCTGGAAATGTGTATGTAACTGGCGTACCCTTTGTATAGATAGATAAAACTATAGTTATAGTATAACCATGGGAATAAAATAAAACATATATATCAGTGGTTCTCAACCTTTTATGCTTCACGTACCCCCTGGAAATGTGTATGTAACTGGCGTACCCTTTGTATAGATAAAGATAAAACTATAGTTACAGTATAATAATGGGAATAAAATAAAACATATATTCAGTGGTTCTCAACCTTTTTTGCTTCACGTACCCCCTGGAAATGTGTATGTAACTGGCGTACCCCTTGTATAGATAGATAAAACTATAGTTATAGTATAACATTGGGAATAAAATAAAACATATATATCAGTGGTTCTCAACCTTTTATGCTTCACGTACCCCCTGGAAATGTGTATGTAACTGGCGTACCCCTTGAATAGATAGATAAAACTATAGTTATAGTATAACCATGGGAATAAAATAAAACATATATTCAGTGGTTCTGAAACTTTTATGCTTCACGTACCCCCTGGAAATGTGTATGTAACTGGCGTACCCTTTGTATAGATAGATAAAACTATAGTTATAGTATAACCATGGGAATAAAATAAAACATATATATCAGTGGTTCTCAACGTTTTATGCTTCACGTACCCCCTGGAAATGTGTATGTAACTGGCGTACCCTTTGTATAGATAAAGATAAAACTATAGTTATAGTATAACCATGGGAATAAAATAAAACATATATTCAGTGGTTCTCAACCTTTTATGCTTCACATACCCCCTGGAAATGTGTATGTAACTGGCGTACCCTTTGTATAGATAGATAAAACTATAATTATAGTATAACAATAGGAATAAAATAAAACATATATATCAGTGGTTCTCAACCTTTTATGCTTCACGTACACCCTGGAAATGTGCATGCAACTGGCGTACCTCTTGTATAGATAGATAAAACTATAGTTATATTATAAAAATGGGAATAAAATAAAACATATATATCAATGGTTCTCAACCTTTTATGCTTCACGTACCCCCTGGAAATATGTATGTAACTGGCGTACCCTTTGTATAGATAGATAAAACTATAGTTATAGTATAACAATGGAAATAAAATAAAACATATATTCAGTGGTTCTCAACCTTTTATGCTTCACGTACCCCCTGGAAATGTGTATGTAACTGGCATACCTCTTGTATAGATAGATAAAACTATAGTTATAGTATAACCATGGGAATAAAATAAAACATATATATCAGTGGTTCTCAACGTTTTATGCTTCACGTACCCCCTGGAAATGTGTATGTAACTGGCGTACCCTTTGTATAGATAAAGATAAAACTATAGTTATAGTATAACCATGGGAATAAAATAAAACATATATTCAGTGGTTCTCAACC
Source organism: Ryuthela nishihirai (assembly GCA_038380435.1). Taxonomy (NCBI): domain Eukaryota; kingdom Metazoa; phylum Arthropoda; class Arachnida; order Araneae; family Heptathelidae; genus Ryuthela; species Ryuthela nishihirai. The sequence continues at coordinate 73,500,857 of JAWZYU010000008.1, read as the reverse complement.
TTTTATGCTTCACGTACCCCCTGGAAATGTGTATGTAACTGGCGTACCCTTTGTATAGATAGATAAAACTATAATTATAGTATAACAATAGGGATAAAATAAAACATATATATCAGTGGTTCTCAACCTTTTATGCTTCACGTACACCCTGGAAATGTGTATGCAACTGGCGTACCTCTTGTATAGATAGATAAAACTATAGTTATATTATAAAAATGGGAATAAAATAAAACATATATATCAATGGTTCTCAACCTTTCATGTTTCACGTACCCCCTGGAAATGTGTATGTAACAGGCGTACCTCTTCTATAGATAGATAAAACTATAATTATAGTATAACAATAGGAATAAAATAAAACATATATATCAGTGGTTCTCAACCTTTTATGCTTCACGTACCTCCTGGAAATGTGTATGTAACTGGCATACCCCTTGTATAGATAGATAAAACTATAGTTATAGTATAACATTGGGAATAAAATAAAACATATATATCAGTGGTTCTCAACCTTTTATGCTTCACGTACCCCCTGGAAATGTGTATGTAACTGGCGTACCCTTTGTATAGATAGATAAAACTATAGTTATAGTATAACAATGGGAATAAAAAAAACATATATTCAGTGGTTCTCAACCTTTTTTGCTTCACGTACCCCCTGGAAATGTGTATGTAACTGGCGTACCCCTTGTATAGATAGATAAAACTATAATTATAGTATAACAATAGGAATAAAATAAAACATATATATCAGTGGTTCTCAACCTTTTATGCTTCACTTACCCCCTGGAAATGTGTATGTAACTGGCGTACCCCTTGTATAGATAGATAAAACTATAATTATAGTATAACAATAGGAATAAAATAAAACATATATATCAGTGGTTCTCAACCTTTTATGCTTCACGTACCTCCTGGAAATGTGTATGTAACTGGCATACCCCTTGTATAGATAGATAAAACTATAGTTATAGTATAACATTGGGAATAAAATAAAACATATATATCAGTGGTTCTCAACCTTTTATGCTTCACGTACCCCCTGGAAATGTGTATGTAACTGGCGTACCCTTTGTATAGATAGATAAAACTATAGTTATAGTATAACAATGGGAATAAAAAAAACATATATTCAGTGGTTCTCAACCTTTTTTGCTTCACGTACCCCCTGGAAATGTGTATGTAACTGGCGTACACCTTGTATAGATAGATAAAACTATAATTATAGTATAACAATAGGAATAAAATAAAACATATATATCAATGGTTCTCAACCTTTTATGCTTCACGTACTCCCTGGAAATGTGTATGTAACTGGCGTACCCCTTGTATAGATAGATAAAACTATAGTTATAGTATAACATTGGGAATAAAATAAAACATATATATCAGTGGTTCTCAACCTTTTATGCTTCACGTACCCCCTGGAAATGTGTATGTAACTGGCGTACCCTTTGTATAGATAGATAAAACTATAGTTATAGTATAACAATGGGAATAAAAAAAACATATATTCAGTGGTTCTCAACCTTTTTTGCTTCACGTACCCCCTGGAAATGTGTATGGAACTGGCGTACACCTTGTATAGATAGATAAAACTATAATTATAGTATAACAATAGGAATAAAATAAAACATATATATCAATGGTTCTCAACCTTTTATGCTTCACGTACCCCCTGGAAATGTGTATGTAACTGGCGTACCCCTTGTATTGATAGATAAAACTATAGTTATAGTATAACAATGGGAATAAAATAAAACATATTATCAGTGGTTCTCAACCTTTTATGCTTCACGTACCCCCTGGAAATATGTATGTAACTGGCGTATCCTTTGTATAGATAGATAAAACTATAGTTATAGTATAACAATGGGAATAAAATAAAACATATATATCAGTGGTTCTCAACCTTTTATGCTTCACGTACCCCCTGGAAATGTGTATGTAACTGGCGTACCCTTTGTATAGATAGATAAAACTATAGTTATAGTATAACAATGGAAATAAAATAAAACATATATTCAGTGGTTCTCAACCTTTTATGCTTCACGTACCCCCTGGAAATGTGTATGTAACTGGCGTACCCCTTGTATAGATAGATAAAACTATAACTATAGTATAATAATAGGAAAAAAATAAAACATATATATCAGTGGTTCTGAACCTTTTATGCTTCACGTACCCCCTGGAAATGTGTATGTAACTGGCGTACCCCTTGTATTGATAGATAAAACTATAGTTATAGTATAACAATGGGAATAAAATAAAACATATATATCAGTGGTTCTCAACCTTTTATGCTTCACGTACCCCCTGGAAATATGTATGTAACTGGCGTATCCTTTGTATAGATAGATAAAACTATAGTTATAGTATAACAATGGGAATAAAATAAAACATATATATCAGTGGTTGTCAACCTTTTATGCTTCACGTACCCCCTGGAAATGTGTATGTAACTGGCGTACCCGTTGTATAGATAGATAAAACTATAATTATAGTATAACAATGGGAATAAAATAAAACATATATATCAATGGTTCTCAACCTTTTCTGCTTCACGTACCCCCTGGAAATGTGTATGTAACTGGCGTACCCCTTGTATAGATAGATAAAATTATAATTATAGTATCACAATAGGAATAAAATAAAACATATATATCAGTGGTTCTGAACCTTTTATGCTTCACGTACCCCCTGGAAATGTGTGTGTAACTGGCGTACCCTTTGTATAGATAGATAAAACTATAGTTATAGTATAACATTGGGAATCAAATAAAACATATATATCAGTGGTTCTCAACCTTTTATGCTTCACGTATCCCCTGGAAATGTGTATGTAACTGGCGTACCCCTTGTATAGATAGATAAAACTATAATTATAGTATAACAATGGGAATAAAATAAAACATATATATCAGTGGTTCTCAACCTTTTATGCTTCACGTACCCCCTGGAAATGTGTATGTAATTGGCGTACCCCTTGTATAGATGGATAAAACTATAGTTATAGTATAACAATGGGAATAAAATAAAACATATATATCAGTGGTTCTCAACCTTTTATGTTTCACGTACCCCCTGGAAATGTGTATGTAACTGGCGTACCCCTTGTATAGATAGATAAAACTATAGTTATAGTAGAACAATGGGAATAAAATAAAACATATATATCAATGGTTCTCAACCTTTTCTGCTTCACGTACCCCCTGGAAATGTGTATGTAACTGGCGTACCCTTTGTATAGATAGATAAACTATAGTTACAGTATAACAATGGGAATAAAATAAAACATATATTCAGTGGTTCTCAACCTTTTATGCTTCACGTACCCCCTGGAAATGTGTATGTAAGTGGCGTACCCCTTGCATAGATAGATAAAATTATAATTATAGTATAACAATAGAATAAAATAAAACATATATATCAGTGGTTCTGAACCTTTTATGCTTCACGTACCCCCTGGAAATGTGTATGTAACTGGCGTACCCTTTGTATAGATAGATAAAACTATAGTTATAGTATAACATTGGGAATAAAATAAAACATATATATCAGTGGTTCTCAACCTTTTATGCTTCACGTACCCCCTGGAAATGTGTATGTAACTGGCGTACCCTTTGTATAGATAGATAAAACTATAGTTATAGTATAACAATGGAAATAAAATAAAACATATATTCAGTGGTTCTCAACCTTTTATGCTTCACGTACCCCCTGGAAATGTGTATGTAACTGGCGTACCCCTTGTATAGATAGATAAAACTATAGTTATAGTATAACAATAGGAATAAAATAAAACATATATATCAGTGGTTCTCAACCTTTTATGCTTCACGTATCCCCTGGAAATGTGTATGTAACTGGCGTACCCTTTGTATAGATAGATAGATAAAACTATAGTTATAGTATAACAATGGGAATAAAATTAAACATATATATCAGTGGTTCTCAATCTTTTATGCTTCACGTACCCCCTGGAAATGTGTATGTAATTGGCGTACCCCTTGTATAGATGGATAAAACTATAGTTATAGTATAACAATAGGAATGAAATAAAACATATATATATATACACACACATTAAATTCTGTATTAATAAATTACATATATCAATAAATTCAAAAAATGACATTTTTGCACAGCAGTGTTGCCAACTTAGCACTTTGTTACTAGATCTAGCGACTTTTGAGCTCTCACGGCGTACCCCAAAAATTTTACCGCGTACCCCCAAGAGGTATGCGTACTCCACGTTGAGATCCCCTGGTCTATGGGATGACAGACGACAAAGGCCGTATTTATATACAGCCCCAACATAACATTCGAGATTTCCACGTTATGTCAAGGGAATTTAACTTCTAAATCATGCATTAAATGGACAAATGTTACTGAATTACTGGATAACAAAATCTATTTAAATCACGATTTTTAACAATATCCTTTTAGTATTTAAACAGTTACAGAAATTGTCTTAGCTACACTGTCCTACAAAAATAGAGAATTTTCTATGTTATGTGAAGGGGAATCTAATTTCGAAACTCTATAACATGCATTTAATTAAAAGCTATGACTGATTATAGATTAAAAATAATAAACAAATCTATTCAAATCTCGATTTCCAACAATATTCGTTCAGTGTTTAAAAAAATATTTCACAACAGTAATACCTGATAAAAATTTACCTCAGAAATGAATTAAAACTTCAATAATAAAGTATTGTTTCAAGTTGTTTAATAAAATAAATCGGCATTTAATACTATGCGTTATGATTATTTCAGCAATAGAGAATTACGAATTTTTCATTTTTATAAAACAAGATAATTTATTGTTAAATATTCCAACTTCCATAACTCTTTAAATAGCGAAGAGCTCATGTTGAAGATCGAGATTTAAATAGATTTGATTACGATCTCTAATATATCCTCAATCACATTTCTCTACTGAATGCATATTTTAGAAGAAATTTGTCCCCCTTCCTCGGATCATTCCCGGGCGACTCTAATTATTTTAGAGGGGCGAAAAAACTAGAATTTTTTCAGCTTTTTGGAAGCAACTGTTTGCATTCGTCAGATGTAAGTGCTGATCATTATTTTTTAGTATGAAACACATGTTGCTGGAAGATTTCAGTGTCTGATACGTGGTTTAAGGGAAGAGCGCTCTGGCATGTATCTGGAGAGTTGCTGGTTCGATTCCCGTCGCGTCAGCAATAATTTTTATCAGAAGTTTTTAACATTTGTTGAAGTCTATTTCTATGGGTAATCTGTATATTTACTATGGATGTAATATTTATTTCTCTAATTTTTTCCTTTTGGAAGCATAATATTAATTTCTCTGATTTACTTTTTCTTTTTGGAAACATAATATGTGTTTCTATAATTTTTTTATTTTTGGAAACATATTTATTTCACTAATTTTTTTTTTCTTTTTCGAAGCATAATATTTATTTCTCTAATTTTTTCTTTTTCGAAGCATAATATTTATTTCTCTAATTTTTTTCTTTTTGGAAGTATAATATTTATTTCTCTAATTTTTCTTTTAGGGAGCATAATATTTATTTTTATCTATTAATATAAAATGATGATATTAAACAATTCTACTCGACATTATTATCCAATGATTCCCATGCTTGTGACCTAGCCGTTGAGCCCGTTTTATGGGGAAAAAATGTCCCTCAAGCATAGAACACAAACCCAAACTAAAAAAATGAATTTCCAAGTATTTTTATTTTCTGTGCCACGACGTTGGCGTCTTCTAAAACTTTTTCAATTCAATTAGTGGGAGGTATTTTTTTTTATAACCTTTCCACGCAGAATACAAATGATTAAACAATAACCACCGCCAAGACCTGCTTTTCCCACCACTTGTAAATCAATTACAACACTAACGCTGACAGCAATGAAATGACGTATCAGAAACGCATCCCTACTTGACAAACTTCCATTAACTCTTCCCTTCAGGATTTACCGCCCGTATTTCACCTTGTCCAGCGGCAGGGGGTCGAACGCCGTGGCCCCTCCCCACTCCCAGACGTCTGCCTTTGAAGCCACCCTACCGAGTAATGTATGGAGGAGCTATGGCCGACACTTGTAATGCCCACAGGAATGGTGTCGAAACACACCAACCTGTCAGATTTCCCACACAGCCTCCGAATGACGTCATCGAGTCAATGGAAGCTACGTGCTCAGAGTGCCAAGTACGCATGCGCCCCGTCGGGTGGCACAGCACGCCATGACGCCTGAACCTGCCATGAATGGGACTAACTTCAGGATAAAGCTACGAAGGTCGGGCTTAATAAGAGCAATAAAAATTCCGTCGACACTTTTTTCTCTACCCTTATTTGCATATAATTGAAGTTCAGTTTAATCGCTTGTCTGTTTTCACGGAGTCTTCCTCATTCTATAGCTTTTAAAGTCACTTCTAGCGGAGTCCACATGCCCAAATTGTAAAGAGAGGAGGTCCTCACCCAGTGGGGCTACAGAAGTCAGCCAAATTCCTATTATGTGTACAAAATTGCACACCATGGGGTAAATGGTCAGGTCACAAGGACCCCGAAGGCTCAGAGAAGGGGACCCATTGGAACAGCTGTTAGGAGACAGATGATAACCTCTCGTTAAAGCCATCCAGGGTTTTCTTTAACGTGCACAGGGTATGACTCTCCAGCACACGGGGCCACGGCTTAATGTCCCATCCGACGGACGGCGGCCTTTCCAAGCCCATCGGTGTCCCCTACTGACTCCTAGAACTCAGAGAAGAGGATCCACTGGACAAGGAAGTCTCCTTTGAAGGCCGTCCAGCATTTTCTTTAACGAATACGACTCTCATGTACATGTAGTCACGGCTTAACAACTGATTCAACAGACGGCGGCTTTTACCAAGCAAGTCTATGTCCCCTTTCTCACAGAGGGTAGGGGTTAGCGTAGAGAAATGTTGGGACTCGAACCTAGGAACTGCAGAATACGAGCCTGGCGCGCTACCGACTGAGCTAACATCCTTCCGACTGCTTTAAGTTATTACAATATTAAAACATTACAGCCCCCTTAAGTACCAAGGATTAATAAAAACCGAACCATTAGCCTGGATTTCTTGGTGATTAACGATCTCAAACAAAGTTCGCGAAAAAGTATCACTAGTTGTTAAAAGAAATCACGTCCAGTCCCCCCTGTGGAGCAAGAGCATTTTTTTCTTTCATTTTCTTTTTTACATCTAGTTCCTTGATCTTTGTCCTTTTTGAAGCTTCTTACCTGGCCATCATGTCACCTGTATTAATGATTTTTGCAGAAAGGTAACAAAAAAATTACGAGGAAAAATATTAAATTCATGACGTGTTTCCATCCAAAGTCGCCCAGGTGGTCTAAGTGTTTATTCCAACATCACTGGCCTCATTTATTCTTTAAGAATCCTCAACTTTTTTTTGAGAAAATGGAGAGGTGATATATTATCACAAATAATTACCGTTTTACTTGAAATGACACATTTAGAACGACATGAGTTATACCTCAACCCCCCCCCCCTCTCTGCATCCAATTGAAATCCCACAGAACAGATTTAGATCACTCAAAAAAATTAAGTTTTGAAAAAAAAAAATAAATACTGCTATTAATAATGTTAACGATATTTATAATTTTATAGAACAAAGAATATTTTTTTCCTTATCTACAGATAAAGAACTTTCTGAATTTTTTTTAAGGAGGGAAATATTCTTTTTCCCTCCGCAATTGGTACGAAGTGTTTATGATTTTGTTTTTTTAAGAAGCAAAATAAAGAAGGCCGCTAGGAGACCACTGTTAAAGGATCCACTGTTATGAAATAGATGGAAGCGTCCCGTCAAGACCCTCCAACGTGTTTTTTAAGGTGCATGAGGGACCATTTCTTAACGTCCCATACGAAGGACAGTGACGTTTCCAAGCTCATCGGAAATCATTTTCCCCTTTCTCACTAAGGGTAGGGGGGGAGGGGTAGCGAAATTAAATTTCAACACTGGCAGAGGTGAGACTCGAACCTGGAAACTGCAGATTATTCGACTGGGCTACCCTCGCCCTGTTGTTGGGGGATTCATCAAGTCTTTATAATTACAACCGACCACAAGTCGAGACCTATTTTTGTCCTTTCATTCATTAAAAAGCTTTTTCCCCAAGATAATAATAAAAAATAAATAAATACCCTCTCAAGCAGCTGCTTGCCACAGAGGTCTGACAGGAGCCTGTCAGTTTATATGCCATATTATAAGGTCTGTGAGGATGGCAGGACCTCAGCAGGAAAACAACGCGAATGTCCATGCCTTACCCGGGTCCCTTAGGTTAGTAGCCCAGCGCGCTAACCACTCGGCCATGGGATAAGTATCTGCAAAAGGGCAGATATAAAAAAATAAATAAATACCCCCTCAAGCAGCTGCTTGCCACAGAGGTCTGACAGGAGCCTGTCAGTTTATATGTCAAAGTAGAAGATCTGTGAGGTTGGCAGGACCTCAGCAGAAAACAACAACATCCATGCCTTACCCGGGGCTCGACCCCAGGTCCCTTAGATCAGTAGCCAAGCGCGCTAACCACTAGATCACGGGACGGCTAAAAGGGCAGATATCATTTTATAATATTAATATCCTTTTATAATTCTGGTGACAACCATTCAGTCGTCATGGAATTATGACCATTAAATCCCATGTTTTGCCAAAGGGAGGTTAATTTCGGGAATAAACATTTCATGAGAAAATGCGAACGACAAAAATTCAAAATTTCAATTTTTTTTAAAATATTCTTTCACTATTTAAACAAGTATGGAGGTTTACACATTCAAGAACAGCAATATGTTCTAAGAAATTTATAAAAAAATTAAATTAAATGAATATTGAAAAAATTTATTATACACGCTTTTTAAATATGTATTTATTAATGAAATGTTTTCAAATATTACTTATTTGAGTTTCAATTCAAAAGTAAATTCGTTTTTTCAGCATTGTTATTTGTTAAATGTTCACACTTCCATAACTTTTTAAGTACTGAAGGAATAATGTTGAAAATCGATATTTAGATAGAATTGAGATCTTTACCATTAGTCACATTTTTCCATAAAGCGCTTATTTAAAAGAAAATCAGCGTCCTTTTCACATAACATGGGGCATAATTCAAAGATCGCCCAATGTATTAGCTAACCACGAGAATATAATTTGAAATTTAAAAGTTCAAATACCTTTTTTAAATCAGGTTGTACAAAAATACTGTTTCGGGCAAAATTATATTATAATTACAGTCGCTCAAAAAAGTATCCGAACATATGGTTGATTACAGAATTCAGAAAAAATCTCTGGCAACGACATTTTCAGAAATTAGTGATCTGGCAACCTTCGTGTAAAATAGTACAGTCGCTCAAAAAAATATCCGAACACTATGATTGATTACAGAATTCAGAAAATATCTCTGGCAACGATTTTTTTCAGAAATTAGTGATATGGCAACCGTGTAAAATAGTACAGTCGCTGAAAAAAATATCCGAACATTATGGTTGATTACAGAATTCAGAAAAAATTCTGGCAACGACATTTTCAGAAATTAGTGATCTGGCAACCTTCGTGTAAAATAGTACAGTCCCTCAACAAAATATCCGAACACTATGGTTGACTACGGAATTCAGAAAAATTATCTGGCAACGATATTTTTTAGAAATTGGTGATCTGACAACCTTCGTGTCACGATATTTTTCTGAATTCTGTAATCAACCATAGTGTTCGGAACACGAAGATTGCCAGATCACTAATTTCTAAACAAAAAAAAAAAACGTTGCCAGATATTTTTTCTGAATTCAGTAATTAACCATAGTATTCGGATATTTTTGAGCGACTGTGCACTTCGGCAAAATAAAGAGTATGCGCCTAATATTCATTTTAAAAAAAAGGAAAAAAAAAATCAATTTTATCTTGAAAAGTATTCATGAGCCATTTTTAAAGCGCGGATAGCGAGTCTTATCAGCATCCGCACCAGCAAAAGTTGGCATCCGCAAAACTTGATCAGTGTCCGCGTACATTTCCTACTTAATAACCGTCGAGATTTTACAAATGCTTGAAGTCCGATGTAATGTTTGCGAGTGAAAGAAATAAGTCTAACGATTTATTGATGATTAATTAATTACTGAAAAAAAATATGCTGTGAAACATAAGAAGCCTTTTGTTGGTCAAAATATTCTTTACTAAATTTAAACAAAAATTTATTTAATTCTAATTTTGCAAATTCCTCTGAATTTATTTTGTTCTTTCAAATGCAGTTATCGGCGATTATGGGAAAACACTTCTTTTTATTACCCAGTAACTCTCCTCTAAAACTTCGCGATCTCCCCGACTGAAATTTTCATTTGACTGATATTTAATTCCCGTTTTCTTCGTAACGGTAATTTTTTTGAATTTATATTCTGCTTTTGCCAGCAAAAAAAAGATAGCTTCTTTCACATAGGATAAGTTTTTTTAAACTTGTGGCTTTATCCCAATGGACTTTTTTTTTCGTTTTCAGAGTGAATATCACGATCGAGTTTTCAAATCAGATTTCTTTCATCATTATCTCAAGTAGTTTTTTCATTCATGTCAGCCATCAATAATGCAATAATGTTTGCTCATGTTTCTGCATATCTTATGAAATAATATACTTTATCCGCCATCCGTATTAACATTAATTTGTTTTATCCGCATTAATGTTAATCTTTTATGCACCGAGAGCTTTTAAATGCGGATATCTGTGAGAAAAAAACGCAGATAACCCGACAGAGTTCTACTCACAGCCCCTCTAGTCTAGGGGTTCTCAACGTGGGGTACGCGGTGAAATTTTTTCTCAACGTGGGGTACGCGGTGAAATTTTTTGTGGTACGCCGTGAGAGCTCAAAAGTCTCTAGATATACACAGTGGTCATATTATTCTGATACGTTGGGTTGTTTTACCTCTGAGCGGCACTTTTTTGCACATCATGGGCTAAATGGTCAGGTCACAAGTACCCCGAAGGCTCAGAGAAGTTTGGAGAAGGGGATCCACTGGAACAGCTGTTGGAAGACAGATGGTAGCCTCCCGTCAAGGCCATCCAGCGTGTTCTTTAACGTGCACTGGGAATGTCTCTCCCACACACGGAGCCACGGCTTAACATCCCATCCGACGGACGGCGGCCTTTCAAAGTCCATACGTGTAATATGATACGACTGTGTATGTTATACATATGTAATATGACCACCTCTCATACGTAAACTATGGTAGGTGATCATATTATTCTGATACGACTGTGTATGTTATATATATATATGTTTTATTCCCATTATACTATAACTGTAGTTTTATCTGTCTATACATGGGGTACGCCAGTTACATAAACATTTCCAGGGGGTACGTGAAGCATAAAAGGTTGAGAACCACTGCCCTAGTCAATACTTGCAAACACACACGCAAGGTACCTAGAATACTACCGGACCAGGGTAGTTTTTCAGCGAAAGAAGAGAAACATAACACTAAGTAAAGTTTTGAGTGTTTTTTTTTTTATTAAAATTTAGCTACAAGTTTTCATTTTAGGAACATAAATTACCCCTCAAGCAGCAGCTTGCCACAGAGGTATGACGGGAGCCTATCAGTTTAATTCACCATAGTAGAAGGTCTGTGAGGATGGCAGGATCTCAGCAGAAAAACGACACATGCATTCATGCCATACCTGGGGCTCGAACCCTTTGATAATAATAACCAAGCACATTAATCATTCGGCCACCGAACGGCTTATAATTATATAATATATGGTTGAACAATTTAAAATTAATTATATTTAAAAAACAAACGCATCTACATGTTTAATTTTAATTTTGGAATGAAAACATTATTATTTGTTAGAAATTCTACCGGCAATTATTTTCGAAAAGTTAGCAGTTTCAAATTATTTAGTAACATATTATTTATTGTCGTAAAAAAAAATCAATTGATACCATTTTCAACTAGAGACTCGCAATTAAATTTTAACGAAGACTAACTCAATTAAAATTTTTATCCTTAGTTAAATAACCCCTCAATTCGTTGGAAAGCTGTTCCGGGCTCGAACCTATCCAGGTGGCTCTGACAAAACGGAAATGATGCGAGATCAAACAGAATCGGAGACCAAGTGAATTAAACTCGTCACTTTAACAGGTTCCATTAATGCACAACTCATTCATTAACGTGAAAAACAAAACACGAATATCCCTTCGTTGAACCAATGACAACTCATTTAGGTGAGAGAGAAAAAAAAATCTATCGCAAATCATATTAACAAGCATCCGACATCTTATCAACTTCCATTCTCACCTCGTGACCAGTAATGGAGCAAATCCTGCTTGCCTCGTGTCGGGTTCGCCTCTACCTGCAGGGTCTGACCTTTGCCACAAACGCGTAATGGATCCCCGTATAAATTATAACACGAGATGCCATTACAAGTGACAACTCTATCAAGCAAAAAACCAGGTTTAAATTCCTCATACAGCAGTCTAGAGCGACAGCTACTTACTGGATCCTGAGAGGATTAGGGGGCCAATAAGGATCAAGGGAGTTTCGAGTGGGAGTTTTGGGTAGGTGTTTGGGGAAGAAGGTTATCAACACCGACCTTTTTTTTTTCAGGTTTTTCGGGACCAATGACATGCCAAGACACATTTTTTGTCTCTCAAAGAGAAATCATTTACATAACTAAACAGCTGGAATGAAGATATTGAAGGGAGTGGAGATTAAAAGGTTACTTTGTGATAAAGATGGCTGTTAAGTTATAGCAGGTTTGTGGGGTTCAAGTTTTTATTATTTAACGTTTTCTTGGGATCAAAAAATGAGAAAAATTTTCATATTCCTCACGTATTTCTCTCATGCGAAAGAAATTTGATAAGTACAGCTTCGTCATTGCCAGAACCGGTTATCAAAATCAAACTTTTGTCTTCTAAATCATAAAAAAAAGTGTTTATAATTGGAATCTGGCAGCATGTTTTATTGCGATAGAATCTTTTTTTTTAATTTTGTAATCAGTCAGTAAATTTGAAATGTTTTAGTTTAATAATTAGCGAGTGTCAATATCGATACTATAAAGAAATTTAGTACTCTCTTCGATATATTACGTTGGGTTGTTTTACTTTTGAACCCTTTTCTTACGGGGAAGAGAAGGAAACTTTTTTATTTTATTGGATAAATGAAAAAACTTTTTTATGATTTATAATACTATTAATAATTATTAGTTACATTTCCCAATAATCCATTAGCTTGAATTATCAGTTTTTAAATCAGTGATTCTCAAACTTTTTTCGCTCACGGCACACAAGTTTTCGTCGTAAATACTCGCGGCACACTATAATATGTAAGTTGAAAACACTTCCTGGGAGACTCGCGCATGCGCAGTTTCCTCCAATACTAGCCATTTTTGCGGAGTTGTTTGTAAACACAGAGCTATTCCGTTCAGCTTCTGACGTGTATTGAGGTTAGTCGGTACGCCATACATGTTATGGGCATGTTTTGTGTGAATTCCGGTTTCAACGTTAAGATTTCATATGGATAAATTTTTGATTAAACAGAAAAAGTTAAATGAAGAATTACTGGACAGAAAGTAGCAACAAAATGGTTTATAAATTTCCTTTTATCTGCAATATCATCCAAAATTTCGTGGTACACCTGGCGAATCTCGCGGCACACCGTTGAAAACCCATTGGTTTGAAGGGTGCAAAAATTGGAAAATGATAAATTTCATTCTTTTTCTAAACGAGCATCGTATATTCGTCATGTCATAGTCAGATGTAAAAAATAGTTAAATTAAAAAATACCAGTCGTTCCATATGGGTACTAACAAGGCGGGATCTGTGGAAGAGGTGTGTGTGTGGGAGGGGAGTTAGTGGGTCAAGTCCCTCCCCCCTGAGAATGCTAACAGGGATAATGAAAGTAAAAAATTATTACACTTGACCATATTTCACGCATTTTTCAAGAAATTTTTGAAAGTTTTTAAAACAGAGTTAACAAGCTTAAACAGCCAGTTAACAAAGACAGATACATCTCTAAAATGTTCCTTAGGGGAGATTCGGTTATCCTGATACTCAGAAATCCACTTACTACAAATAAAGCATGATGATGATCTGGACTCCTAAGACAGTTTCATCAGATCACCCACATCATCCCATATTTGTGATAAAAGTGTTTTTTTACAGAATTTTCATATAGTCATCTAATGATTTCTTGTAATTGTATAAGCATCACAAATGTTATACTGTAATAGTTACACCGTTTTACCTTTTTCTGGTTCAATTACGTCACTTTCTCCCTCCCAGAGACATATCCAGAGAGGGAGAAATCCGGTCGTCTTATCGGAAATCTCAAACTTTTTTTACCTGCTTTTTAAATCTAAAACAGTTGTCTTTGCATAATTTTATTTTAGTCCCATATTTTATGTCGAACACTAAAAATAAATTAAAAAAATTTTATAAAATCTCATTCCCTATAAAATATCAATTAATCTTTCGTGTTCGGTGGAATAGTTTAGTAATTGGGAAACCCTACTCGAGTCCTATTTTCAGACACCGAAACAAAATTCTCGGACCCCCCTCCCGAAACTCTATCTTGGGTACGTGTCTTCTCCCCCCCCCCCCCATTTATTTCTAGATCGGGGTCTGAACCCTAAAGAATAATAAAAATTAAAAACATAGTAATGATGAAATCAGTTACTGGATTCATATAACTTCAAAGGAAGATAGAGACCGACAATTTTTGTTTAATTGGTAAGCGAAATCAGCTGACACCCTATCTTCCTTTGAAGTTAAGGTGAATGCAATGATTTCAGCACTGGTATGTTTTACTGTTTTTAAAATTTTAAGGAGCATATAGGAATTTGGGTATTTTTTAAATTTTCTGGTTTCGTTTGGTCAACGAGTTGGGGATATATGATAGAAAAATCGATTTCACAAGCACACGAACAAACCTACAAGTGACAAGTTGAAAGCAAATGGGAAGATAGAAAATAAATACAAATTTCAAGAATAAAAATTTCAGCTTTTTTTTTAAATTATTCCTAAATTCTTATCGTTATACCTTTAGAGAAGCCCTAAAAGAGTTTCATGAAGTTTCTCAAATATTTAATAAAACGGTTTATTTTAACTACTTTAAAAAAAATTGTTTAAAAATATTTTTATTACCGTAGGAAACTATACAAGAAAAGAAATCTAACAGATTTTGTGTTTAATGGTTTCTAGTAATCTAATGTTCATAGGTTAGACTCCCACCTGTGCAAAAGCTGAGATTTATCTCCGCTAAGCCCCCCCCCCCCCACCGCCCATCGTTGTCAGAAAGGGGACACCGATGGCTTTGAAAGTGTACCGTCCGTCGGATGGGTCGTTAAGCCATGATCCCGTATGCAGGGAGCCGTACTCTGGGCCCATAATAGAACCGCTGGAAGACCTTGATCGAAGGCGACAATCTCTCTCCTGACAGATGTCCAGTGAGTTCCTTTCCACCAACCTTCTATTGAACCCTTGTGATCTGGCTGTTTAGCACAATGTGTGCAAAAAAGTGCCGACCAGAGGTGAAACAACCAGTCAACCCCTTCTTCTATCCAACTACGACTTTTTGGAGTCCTAATTTGGTCACTAAGTTCATTGTGTGAAAAAAATGTGCAGCTGGAAGACAAAACAATGCAATCCAAAGAAAATCAGCACGACTACGATTAAGTCATGCACCTCGATGATTGGACAATTTTGATTTTTTTTTCCCCCTAGTGCTTGGCTTTTCAGTTATTCGAAATTTTTCTCCGTATACAGTTATCATTTGAAAAACATCTAATCGCTGTCTAGTGCCAAAACAAAATACGACTTCTGAGACTAGGATATAAATTTTGCCATAAGCAAAATAAAAACTTGAACAAGAGGAAAGAGTTTCTCTTCTCGGAAATCAAAAGTTTCAAAATATATTTCATCCCCCATTATGAGTTTCCGTTTGCCGTCAAGCGGGGCATGCAGAGTCTCTTGTCTCGTCCAGTGTCAACATGGCCGCCTTCTCAATTCATTAAGGCTATTGTCATGGACGAGTTTTATTTCTCTTCGGAATCTGGCTCGATGGTTTTGTTGTCATCACGAACGGAGCGTGCCGCCGTGACGTCTGAGCACGCGCCTGACAATGCGATCTGTCAAGCAAAGTTTGGAAGTCCGCCAAGAGACAGAAGAGAAAACTGGGCGGCCATTGTTTTTTGCTGCTTGAGTGTGTTCAAGGAACCTTCGGATAAATTCAAGTGAAAACTGAAGCAGACAGAATTGACTATGTAG
The DNA here is from genome assembly GCA_038380435.1 of Ryuthela nishihirai. Lineage (NCBI taxonomy): Eukaryota > Metazoa > Arthropoda > Arachnida > Araneae > Heptathelidae > Ryuthela > Ryuthela nishihirai. Next base: position 73,484,600 of record JAWZYU010000008.1, on the reverse strand, counting down.
TTCAGTTTCTTTTGCTTGATAGAGCTTTTTTCATCCCGGTCGTTCCGTTCTTCCTAGAATAACTTTGTAACTAATTCTTACTGTGTTATGAACACGCTTCCAAACAGGAAGTCCAACGTATTTACTGATGTTTTGCGTCTGACTGACTAATTGGATAGAGCAAGAAAAGAAAAATATTATTACGAAGTGTTACTGCACTTCATTTCAAGATATTTATCGACTTTGCCTATAAAATTTTTGCCATTTTCTTTTAATTAATAATTGCTTTCTAATATTTATGTTCATTACACTTTCTAATCTCAGTTTCAAAATTTTTTGAACTATGTTTTTGAAACAATGAATAAGATTTGCATAGGAATGAAACAAATATAGTCAAAAGTACAGTAATAACAAAGTATATTTAAGTTCAGTATATTTGTCAAAAGTACAAATATAGTAAAGTACAGTAATTGTCAAAAGTACAATATAGTCAAAAGTACAGTACAAAAGTCAAAAGTACAGTAGTCAACATAGTCAAAAGTGTAGTAGCACGATACGTCAAAGGTACAGTAGCACGATAAAGTCATAAATATAGTAGCAAATAGTCAATATAAAGTCGAAATTATAGTAGTCAAAATTATAGTCAAAAAGTATATAGCACGATAGTCAAAAGTATAGTAACACGATAAAGTCAAAAGTATAGTAGCAAATAGTCAATATAAAGTCAAAAGTATAGTAGCAAATAGTCAATATAAAGTCAAAAGTAAAAAATAAGTAACTTGTTAATAAATCAATAAATAATTCTCACTTAGAAGCAAAGCTGTAACCGGCTACAATTTGAATTCAGATTACAAATTGAAACTAGCAGGAACCCCGCACAATTATTGCGCTGAATTTCTTCAACTAATTTATAAACATGCGATTACACAAAAAATTCACAGATAACTGTTCCAGTTTTTAACATAAAATTTTTGGAAATTTTCAGTCGTAAATTCAGACTCTTTCCTAAGTAACTGTAAAATTTCGTTTTCACGAAAAGGAATTCATACAGCCAAACAAACGTCTGGCATCCCTGTCTGAGACTACGCCACTATTTGCAAATTTTGAGCTATTACCATGCTACAATACAAGACCAGGCAACTACCATGGGAGTTGGTAGAAATTTTTCTAGGCGGCGGTGTGTGTGTATGTGAGGCGGGGGGGGGATGCAAAAATTGTTTCGGGTAGAGGAAAAAATCAAACCAATGTTTCAAATCAGAAATATTTATATCGAGCTTAGTTGCAAATACAGCAATCACAACATAATGCAACTAAGGATACCCGAAAACAAAATGAAAAAATAAAAAAGCCAAATATTGAAAATATAATGATGCAAGGTATATATAATAAATATAAGATGCAAGGTATATTAATAAATAAACCTTGCATCTTACCAAAAACAAAAAAAAAAAACATAAAAAGAATTACATTTCTTTAAAAAAAAATCATCAATTTTTGTTCGCTTAATGTTACTGAACATAAATTAATTGCGCAATAAATTTTTCCTGCCGGGGGGAGATTTTCCTCTTCTCCCCTCTGCCCATGTCCGTGGCTACCACTTAGGCCCGGAATTTAATGCCATATACGGTGCATAACGAATATTGCGGAAAATAAAGATTTAGAGAGGTTTCATCTGGATCACTAGTTCTCAACCTTTTATGCTTCACGTATCCCCTGGAAATGTGTATGTAACTGGCGTACCCCTTGTATAGATAGATAAAACTAAAGTTATTGTATAACAATGAGAATAAAATAAAACATATATATCAGTGGTTCTCAACCTTTTATGCTTCACGTACCCCCTGGAAATGTGTATGTAACTCGCGTACCCCTTGTGTAGATAGATAAAACTATAGTTATAGTATAACAATGGGAATAAAATAAAACATATATATCAGTGGTTCTCAACCTTTTATGCTTCACGTATCCCCTGGAAATGTGTATGTAACTGGCGTACCCCTTGTATAGATAGATAAAACTAAAGTTATTGTATAACAATGAGAATAAAATAAAACATATATATCAGTGGTTCTCAACCTTTTATGCTTCACGTACCCCCTGGAAATGTGTATGTAACTGGCGTACCCCTTGTATAGATAGATAAAACTATAGTTATAGTATAACAATGGAAATAAAATAAAACATATATATATACGTATATATATATATAACATGTATCTAGCGACTTTTGAGCTCTCACGGCGTACCCCAAAACATTTTACCGGTACCCCACGTTGAGAACCCCATATCTAGTTGTTATCACTAATATTTTGCAATAAAACATCTCATGTGACTTACTGTATGTTAACAGTGTATAAGCTTTTTTCGAATTCTTATATTACCGACTTGGGTATTTTCAACATGCAATTAAAATTTGGAAATAAAGCAAGAATAAGCATGTAATAGAAACGACTTTTTTTTAAACAAAGATTTTTGTGCAGTTTTTATTTTTCATGGCAACGCTCCATAGCAAGTCTGCATATATTGACAAAGATAATCTGGCAATACCAACTACGCCTGTTATGGTAACGCATAAAAAAAACTTACAAAATGACACCTTTAGTTTAATATTTTTTCACGCTGCATTACAATGCAGATTAATCGTACATTTTTTAAACATGAGGCGTTGATCTTCGAGTACAGAACGTGCACTTCAAGAACCGAATAAATTCGCGACGTTAAAGTAAAATGAGTTTTTATTTCCGGAATATCTATGACTACTCTGCACGTCATCTCCGGTTTCTTCTCGGGCACTTCCGTCCTTCATGCGGGGTGGAAAAACCATAACCCGTCATTTTATGGGCATTTGAGAGAAAACCAAAAAAAAGAGAGACAAAGGACTTTTTTTTAAACCTTCTCTGATATCACTGGAAATAAGTGGAGAGAACGTGAAACCGAAGACGTTCTTTTTCACACGTAATTTCTGCTTTCGGAATCTTTCTTGAAACTGAAAGAGATGGTTAAATTGCCCCATGAATTATGGAACAGGGGGAAATAAATATTCTCCAGTAGATAGCGGCCTGCTGGGAAGAGAATCTAGAGAAACACTATTCATTTTTGTTTCTCCGCTTTTAAATTTTATGAAGCATTTTCTTAAGTAGCATTACCAATCATCTTTTCAAATGATTGCTCCGTGGCATCCCAGGAAACAGTAGCGAGTCGGAATTCAGAAGATCCCTGATTCGACCGCATGATTTTTGACGGGGGCAGAAATCATTTCTCCTTTGAAAATTTTTAAAAGCTGAAACGGAGGTGAAAAAACACTAAACATACATATCACACACATTTCGTAATTTTTTTTTTGAAAGATTGGAACGGAGTGGAAAACATGTATTGTACTATTTTGTTCAGAAAATTTCTTTTATAAAAAATATAGGAACTAAATTTCTACTTTTTTTTTATTGTTTTCTATTTTCTTATTTTAACCTGATTTCTCCAGGCAAGGGGCAGAAGTTAAGTTGGGTTGTTTTACCTCTGAGAGACATTTTGCGCACACAATGGGCGAAATGGCTAATCATAAGGACCCCGAAGCATCTGAAGTTGAGGGAAAGGGATCCACTGAACAGCTGTTAGGAGACAGATGGCAACCTCCTGTCAATACCATTCAGTGTGTTCGTTAATCTACAGACTATGGCTCTTTTGCATACTGATCCACGGCTTAATGTCCTATTCGACGGGGGGGGGGGGGGGGGGCTCAGTTGGCAGCGCGCCAGGCTCGTAATCTGTAGTTCCCAGGTTCGAGTCCCAGTTGGGTCAGCGTTCAGATTTATCTCCGCAAAATTCCCCGCCCTGCCCACGGTCAGTAGGGGATACCGATGGGCTTGGAAAGGTCGCCGTCCGTCGGATGGGACGTTAAGCCGTGGCCCCGTGTGCGGGAGAGCCATACCCTGTGCACGTTAAAGAACACGCTGGATGGCCTTGACGGGAGGCTACCATCTGTCTCTCAACAGCTGTTCCAGTGGGTCCCCTTCCCCAACCTTCTCTGAGCCTTCGGGGTCCATGTGACCTGGCCATTTAGCCCATGTTGTGCAAAAAAGTGCCGCTCAGAGGTAAAACAACCCAACCCAACCCAAGGGTTCTCCTTCTTTATGACAATGCCAGTGCTCACAAAACCTGGCAAGTTAAGGCCTATCTACAGTAGGAAAAAATCCGCTACCACATCTAGCATATTCACCCGATGTTGCACCATGTGATTTTTGGTTGTTTCCAAAAATTAAAAAGGAACTTGGTGGGAAGCCTTTTTCAAAGGTGCAAGACCTTGCAAAATGAGTTCATTCACAGTTGTGGAGTAGTCCACAACAGGAATACCACCAAGCGTTTCAGAATTAGCGCAGACGTCTGCAACTTTGTATAGATGCTGGGAGTACATTCGCTCAAAAAAGTATCCGAACACTACGGTTGATTACAGAATTCAGGAAAAATATCTGGCAACGATTTTTTAGAAATTAGTGATCTGACAACCTTCGTGTCACGTGGTTGCCAGATCACTAATTTCTAAAAAAAATCGTTGCCAGATATTTTTTCTGAATTCTGTAATCAACTGTAGTGTTCGGATACTTTTTTGAGCGACTGTACTTTGTAGGACAGTAAGTCTTGTTGAGGTAAGTGCAGTGACTTATGTTCTGTAGATGCATGTCAAGAATTTTTGAACGCGCCTCGTATTAGTGAATAAAAATTTTGTTCAGTTTGGACAGTGAATATCCTTTTCGGAATATGGATTTAATAACACATTATATGGTAAGCCATATCTTTTTCTATATCCTTTATTTGTGTTTTTATTTAACAGACAGTAGTTTTAATAATTGTCAATGAACCAGATTTTCCGTAATTCGATATTTTTTTTCGGTTCCTTGAATTTTGAAATAATTAGTTTCATTGTATATGTTTACTATTTTTTCGCCGCGATTCTGGTTTAAAATTATTCATGGGAGATAGGTGGGGCGGGGGGTCACGTTTCCCCTTGCTCTATCCCTGTGATGAAACGAGATGATATAAAGAAAGGAAAAAATGTCACAAGAGACCAAATCGAGTGGGTTGTTTCATTTCTAAGAGGCACATTTTTGGCACACGATGGGCTAAACGGCAAAGTCGCAGATCCCTATCCTTTTGACGGACGTTGGCATTAAAGTCCATCAGTGTCCCCTTTCTCACTGAAATCGAGTTGTAGAAAATATCAAATCGAACGGAAAATTCACTGCTTTCTCCACATACAGTGGCTCAAAAAAGAATCCGAACACTATGGTTCATTACAGAATTCAGAAAAAATATCTGGCAACCTTCGTGTAAGATAGTACAGTCGCTCAAAAAAATATCCGAACACTATGGTTGATTCCAGAATTCAGAAAAAATATCTGGCAACAATTTTTTTTAGAAATTAGAGATCTGGCAACCTCCGTGTAAAATAGTACAGTCGCTCAAAAACGTATCCGAACACTATGGTTCATTACAGAATTCAGAAAAAATATCTGGCAACGATTTTTTTAGAAATTACCTTCATGTAAAATAGTACAGTCGCTCAAAAAAATATTCGAACACTATGGTTGATTACAGAATTCAGAAAAAATCTCTGGCAACGATTTTTTCAGAAATTAGTGATCTGCCAACCTTCGTGTAAAATAGTACAGTCGCTCAAAAAAATATCCGAACAATATGGTTGATTACAGAACTGTATTATTTTACACGAAGGTTGCCAGATCACTAATTTCTAAAAAAATCGTTACCAGATATTTTTCCTGAATTCTGTAATGAACCATAGTGTTCGGATACTTTTTTTGAGCGACTGTACCTGTGCCTCCTTTTGAAGATGAAGCAACTTATTTAATAGGGAAACAGATATCAGATTCTGCGCCCTGTAGGAGCTGCCTGGAGAGTCAACAATTTTCTCCATATGAGAGGTCCCTAGCGAACACCCGCTCGTAAATCCATCACCAATGGCAAGAAAAGAATAGTGTTGATAAGAGGAGGAGGCATAAAGGAAAAGATATACCCCCCTTTCCTGTTATACTCCTCCCCAAAACTTTCCATTGTCAACATAAAATTCATGAAGAATGACTCTGTTCTTTTTGTTTCCTGTATTTTCATCTGGAAATGGACTTAAAGCAATGGTATCTACTCAAGCTATAAATATTGCTGGTGCAAGGAAGATGACAGTATCGATATCAAGCAACAGATCTCTGTCACTACGTGAGAAACAACAATTTCTTAAGCAGAAAAACTCCTGCCATCACCACCCCTCCCAATTCCTCAGCCCCTCCAACAACTGAGCGTATGGATGTGTCTGTAAGCATCCAATTTCTGTGTCTGCTCAACTGAAACTCGCCGATGTTGCTTCTACATAAAGCAGCCCTGCACTTGGGAAGACATTTTTGTGTGTGATTTTGCACATGCGTTACTAGTGTAACTGTGGAATCAGTGTTCTTTAGAAAGCTTCCTAAAATCGCGTTTAATCCTGCGACGGATACAGATTACGAAAAAAACTAATTTTAAAAGTGGTTCCCAGAACAACTCCTTTTCCACAATTATTTTATATTTTAAAAATTTTAGGCTCTTAGAATGCTTCTATTATTTTAACAGTCTACTGGCAGTACTTACTAAAACTGATACCTGAACGAAGTATAAGGGGCAAGAAAAGACAATAAAAATATAATACTCAAATTTTGAGTCCCTTGGAATGCCATTATTGTCTTACGAATCAGTCTACTGGAGTACTCAGTAAAACTGATTGCTGAATGAAATATGCGGGAATAGCTTGTTGAAAATTATGTTCCATTACTATTCATTTTATAGGGATACACATCCCACCATTTTGAATGAATTCTACTTAGCCTTGGCCAGGCTTTTGCACAATTCTGTATTTCAGGTGCAGACAGCATAATAACATAAAGTTTTAATGGGAAGCCTACTTACCCACACTAATTTCAAAAACAAGTTTTTTATGTAAAAAGGTGATCGAAAACAGATTAAAAATCTATCTTAATCTCCATTTTCAACAATATTCGTTCCGTATTTAAAGAGTCGTTTCAGTTGGAATATCCGACAACAGCAATGGGTCATACAAATAACCTGGGAAGTTCATTAATTATTTCAAACCATTCAATACAATTAGGGTATATTTTCGATTTTGTATAAATAATTCTTTTAAAACTCATGAATTTTGTACATGTTGAAATCCACATGTAGAAGTAGAACTATTTTATTGGGATCCATAATTTATTTACATTTTTCGATAAAAGCTTATCTTAGCGGTTAAATAGCTTTGAATTTAGCTTTCAGTTGATATAGAATAGGATTATACTAAAGGGCCCCCATAAAATTAAATTAAAAAAACATATAAATACCAAAGAAAGCATTAATTTAGAAATTAACAAAATATGAAATTTTCGATTTTATATACTATACACACAAAATTTATGAAGAAGTCTTAAATTAGAGACATTTAAACAGTTCGAGTGCTTATCACTGAAATTTATATTCTAAGTTTCTTCGGACTTATGATGTACTTTATGCTAAAATTTTATCTTTGAAAACAAGAGAATACTATTTGTAAGATCATAAGATTTCTTAGGGCGGGGGTGGCTCAGTCGGTAGCGCGCCAAGCTCGTAATATGTAGTTCCCAGGTTCGAGTCCCAGCTGGGTGAGCGTTGAGATTTATCTCCGCAAAAATTCCCCGCCCTGCCCACGGTCAGTAGGGGACACCGATGGGTTTGGAAAGGTCGCCTTCCTTCGGATGGGACGTTCAGCCGTGGCCCCGCGTGCGGGAGAGCTATACACTGTGCACGTTAAAGAACACACTGGATGGCCTTGACGGGAGGTCTACCATCTGTCTCCCAATAGCTGTTCCAGTGGGTCCCCTCCCCCAACCTTCTCTGAGCCTTCGGGTCCATGTGACCTGGCCATTTAGCCCATGGTGCGCAAAAAAGTGCCGCTCAGAGGTAAAACAACCCAACCCATAAAAGAGTCCTTATAAAACAACTGCAGAATCTTATGTCAAAAAGTCAAGTTGATATTTAGAAATCGTTCTAGTTGCTACAGATATTTTCAATATGCTATTTCTGTAAATAGCATATTGAAAATATCAAAGATCAAATAGTGTAAGACATTAATTATAATCTTATTATTCAATTATTAACTTACAGTAGAAAATAGGCACTGAACATTTCCAAACGAAGCAGAATCATCACCAAAAACGAACGACAATAAAACTAATATTTAGCAAAAGTTACGACAGGACGTAACTTTCGCTAATTGCCAGATAGAATTATAAACTTATAGCTGTAACCAGATTCAAAAGTGCAAAATGAAAATGATTTTCACTGTGCTATTAGTTATTCGTTAGCTCAAGAGTGACAAATTTTACAAGTGTGCTGGCCAAATAATCGAGACCATAATTCCCTCTTTCTAAATTGATATCGAAATCACTCGTTGTATTGAGCTCTGGAATATTAACTAAACTAACGTAAGAGTCTAATATCTACCTAGTTTCGTAAAATAAAACAAATCTCAACATAAAAAAAAAAGTTCATCCAAAACAAATGTGAAATTGCGTTTATATCCTACCTGGAGAACAGCTATGGTTTAGTAGGTAAAAAAAATTCGAAAGTGAGAGAAAAAACTTTTGTTATAACAAGTACAATAACGAGCAAGCATATATTATGCTAAAAAAAGTATGTGAGAGAACATTTCTTTAATCTTAGTGAATTTTTAAAGTTCACGCTTGGATTCAGTTTTATGAAATGAAAATTTAAGCCGTTGTACTCATAAATTTTCTTTGCAACCCTTTTTAAACAATCACATCACCTCTGGCAAATATTGGATGCTTGTTTTCAAAGAGAATTAAGTCTTCCATTTTACACCTTTATGACTCTTTAAGAGTAGAAATTAGGACTAATCGATAATTGTGAAAATGTACATGGCAATATTTTTTAATACCTATAGAGCACGTTTTCCCAACCCGCTAGAGGTAAAGGATGAAATCATTCTTGCTGGTATTCTTCACTGAACTTTCACATTCTATCAGCAAAATTTTAAATTTCTATTTTAAAGAGATCATTTGAAATATTCATCCGAAATTTTGGCATTTTCCATTCCTAAGAGGGCGCTATTGAAGCAATTGGGAGATTCTGAAATTCAAATCGTAATGATATATCAATACCTATACAACACAAAAATAATTTTTCTTTTCATTACCGAAAATAAAAAAGTTGAATGCCTACAGGTAGACGACAAAGTGAAAATATTATCGATTTTTCGAAAACGAGTAAATCAACAGAGAAATTTATTGCGGATTTAAGCCCAAACTTCTAGAAACGTATATATTAAAAAATGTCATAATAATACTTATTATTCAGATTTAAACTAACTTCAAGATAAAAACTTTTAAATGTTCCACTTTCGATAACTCTTTAAATACCGAACGAATATATTTGAAAATCGAAAGCTGGATAATTTTGATTCAAATCTGTATCCCCAGGACCATTTCTCATAAAATTTATTTTCAAAGCTATTAAAATACGCATATGGCTTTATTAATATAACATGAACGTTGTGCATAATTATTTATTTTAATGTGCAAGAAAAGCATTAAAAAAATTGAAAAATCAAATGAATTGTCCCAAAATTGCTTTTGTGCCCATCACTGTAACACTTCCTAAGTTTTCAAATTATTAACAGAATTTTAAATTTTTAAGTCCCATCTGCGAACCTTTAAGTACATTTTTAGTGACATCATTCAGATAAGGTTGGATTGTTTTACCTCTGAGTGGCACTTTTTTGCACACAGTTAGGTAAGTGGCCGTAGGAGAAGGTTGGGGAAGGGAACCCAGTAGACAAGCTATTAGAAGAAAGATGGTAGCCTCCCATCAAGGCCATCCAGCGAGTTCCTTATCGTTCATAGAGGTATGGGCTATTTTGACACTGACCCACGGTTTTACATCCCATTCGACTCTCAGCGGCCTCTCAAAGCCCATCGGTGTCTCCTTTCTGACGAGGATTGTGATGGTGTTTAGCGGAATAAAACTCAACGTTGGCACAGGTGAGACTCAATCATGAACACTGCAGATTACGAGCCTGGCGCGCTACCGACAGACCCAATCCCAGCACCATTAAGATAAGTAATGTTGATTTCGCTACTGCTAAAAGTCACATTGAGATAATCAATATCTGAAGCTGGAAGTCAAATTTCTCAAACATTTTCTATTTTTTCGCGAAATGCCTAAATTAATTTTAGTTCCATTTGTCATTTCAAACACTCGTAATTGAAAAAAAAAGGGGAAGAATATTGGATGAATTTCCAGTTTTAAAGAAGAAAACAATTTAATTTATATCATAGTCCAAATTCCACGTATATTAACCCTTTCAGGACCATAAGGTTTCTAAGAGTAAATATTAGTACGTAACTGTTTATTTTAGTTTGTTTAGACGTAAAATAAATAAAAATCATAAGAAAAATACATAACAATGTGTAGTTTTTTTGGAATTTTATGGGAAATATTTTTCCCAATGGACTATAAAGGTAACACAAATTATACTTAGGCTTATTATGCAATGTCTTTTATTTATTGGTTTATTAGAACAAAATGTTAACTAAAATAATACAAAATTATGAAATAAAATTACTATACAAAATGATGTGCTAATTATGATATTCTGCGAAGCAATTTCTTTTGGTTGTGAAGCAAAGATGGACATTGCACAGATGCAACATTATTGCAAAGATGGACATGGACTAAACGTTCCCATAATATTTACGTAATTGCGTTCGGCATACGTTCTATTTTGACATTCTGTATAAAAAATGCAGATAAGGTTAATACGACAATCACCAATTTTAAAATGGGGAAAAATGTTTCCCTTAGTCGTGAAAGGGTTAATTCGCTTATTGAATATATGTTACTCGAATGTTTTCTCAGAAATTAAACACCTTTCTCTCTTACAGACGTTCGACTTCAATTCTTCTGCTATCACTTTCATTAATGATGGCAAATGACTGTTAATAATGATCCCTCTGGTGTCTGATTATCTTTCGTTAGCAAAAAAAAGTTGTTTACAAACACAGTATTAACGAACACTGCACGTGTGTGACTAAAAATTAAATCATCTTTGCGAACTGACTTTCGGATAAATAAGGATAAAAGTTGCTCTGCAAACACGACTAAACTTCTGTTTTAAAATCCAGTTCCCTTGGCCGAGTGGTGAGCGCGTTTGGCTACTGATCTAAGGGACCTGGGTTCGAGTTCCGGTTAAGTCATGGATGTTTGTGTTGTCTTTCTGCTGAGGTCCTGCCATCCTCACAGACCTTCTACTGTGGCATATAAACTGGCAAGCGTTTGTCAGACTTCTGTGGCAAGCAGCTGCTTCAGGAGGTATTTATTATTTATAAATACTAATAAAAAGAAGCCGTTCCGTGGCCGAGTGGTTAGCACGCTTGGCTATTGATCTAATGGGACCGGGTTCGAGACCCGGGTAAGGCATGGATGTGTGTCGTTTTTCTGCTGATGTCCTGCCATCTTCTACTATGGCATATAAACTGACAGGCTCCTGTCAGACCTCTGTGGCAAGCAGCTGCTTGAGGAGATATTTAATAAAAAGAATCTATAGCAGAGCATAGCCGGATATAAGGTGAGGGTAAGAGGGCAATAACCGCCTTCCATCCTGAGACTGCTGGTAAGGGTAATACAGGAAAAATAATTGTTAAACTTTTGTATATTTTATGATATTTTTCAACAAATTTTTAGGTACCTGTAAAACGGAAGGGGATATTTTACACTGCAATGGAAATCCAGTCTCTTGACCCCCCCCCCCTCCCCCGATCTTTTCTGGCTCTATTGAGTTTCTCTTTATATTCTCCTAGATCTAGGCCTGCAATATAGCTATGTTTCCACATGTTTCGTACGCGTACCAGGGGAAAGTACTATTGTTTCAAGACAGGACCTCTAATTTTTTACTATATATGGGCCACTCGAATATTTTGCACTAGGGCCTCTGATGATCAAGTTTAGCCGTTCACTTTTAGTCGGCAGCACACCCTACTGGCGTAAAACGTACTTTTAAGAATTAAAAAAACAACAACATAAGAATCGGAAAGATTTTTTTTTTCAGTTAGGGTGTGCGGAAATCTTTTTTAGGAGGGACGAAAATATAAATAAATGTTTTAAGATAACATTTCTAAACCAGGACATTTACAGTCGCTCTAAAAAATATCCGAACACTATGGTTGATTACATAATTCAGAAAAAATATCTGGCAACGATTTTTTTTTGGAAATTAGTGATCTGGCAACCTTCGTGTCACGTGATACGAAGGTTGCCAGATCAATAATTTCTGAAAAATATCGTTGTCAGATATTTTTTCTGAATTATGTAATCAACCTTGGCGTTCGAATACTTTTTTGTGCGACTGTACTAATGATCCCAGTTGCGAATACAGCAATTATGCATGCATCATAACACACAACTAAAGAATGCCTAAAAAACAAAACAAAAAGAAAAAAAAATGTAAGTTTAATATTGAAAAATACGTTTAAAAATATTTTTTATGCTAATAAGCAAAAATAAATTATATGTTTCCCTATACAAAAGGAAACAGAAAGCAAAATCAAAATTACCTATTGTTAAATGACAGTTTTTGGTACAACTGATATTATTCAAAGCAAATTAATTTTTCGATCAATCAACGCCCATGATGACATCGTAAATCGAGAGACATTAAAAAAAATAAAAGAGCAAGTCAGGACCACATGGCCTTTTGGCACATCTACCTTTCTGTGGGCTGCTAAAAATGCAGAAGGGGTAGACACAGTGCGACATGCCTGATCTAGACCCTTAATCAATAAAACTGCTTTCCTTTCCTACAAAGCCAGAGCAATGGAAACAAAAACTCCCTTTAAACAAATTCCGTCAGATCTCAGACATTTGCGGTGTATTTGGGTCGATAGCAAACTCTGTTAACCCTTTATATTAGTAGAACATAGGCAGGCAACATTCACATTAAAATTTAAATACGAACCTTTCTTCGGAGAAGAAAGAAGTAAACAATCTTTTATAATTGCGAAAACTAAAATGTCTCCTACTCTAGCAACTGCATTAACAAAATATGACCAAAACAGTTAAGGAATAATACACTTTTTAAGGTAATTTAAGAAATGAGCTTTCTGTAGCAGTATTTTCAAATCTTTTGGCACTAACATTTAAAGTATAATTCAGTATTTGGAGAACAGTTATATGAGAATTATAGATATAATTAACTAGGTTTTTCATGGATTTTAAGATATATAAATTGTTTTAAGTGGCTTTTATTATTTCATGTATTACATTCGCTTAATTTAAAAGCTGTGTGTGGTGAAATATATACGGAACACAAATTAAAAACATTAATCTACAGGTAGTGCAGAGAGAACTTGAAACAGTTCTGTGTTAGGTCAAATTTATAAGCCAGTAACTTGAATTAAATGTCAAATTCAATTCAAATAGGGAATTTTGCTGAAATTTTAGTAACTTTTTATGTAAGCTTTTTTATGAAGGTAAATTATTGCTCTTAATCAGATTTATCTAAATCTTAATCTGTAAACAATAGTCTTTCGGTATTTAAAAATTTTAAGGAAATTCGAACATTTAACAATAACAGTTCGTTATGAAAATTTAAATAAATATTTTGGAAGCAAAATTGAAATGATTATTATACAAATTGCTAACAATATGATTATGAATTTTAGCAAAATATCAAAGTGATTTCATTTGTTTGAATTAACTTTTCTAATCAGTTATTTTAACTGGTAAAAAAAATTCATTTTTTATAACTCTCACTGAATATTGAACGAAAACTGTTGGAAATTTCGATTTTCTACATTCTGTCGCACTCTTTTCATATAAAAAAGGGAGCGAGGGTGGCTCAGTCGGTAGCGCGCCAGGCTCGTAATCTGCAGTTCCTGGGTTCGAGTCCCAGAGCTGGGTCAGCATTGAGTGTGGAGATTTATCTTCACAAAATTTCCCGCCCTGCCCACGGTCAGTAGGGGTCACCAATGGCCTTGGAAAGGCCACCGTCCGTTGTATGGGACGTTAAGCCTTGGCCCCGTGTGCTGGAGAGCCATACCCTGTGCACGTTAAAGAACACACTGGATGTCCTTGACGGGAGGCTGCCAACTATCTCCCAACAGCTGTTCCAGTGGGTCCTCAACCTTCTCTGAGCCTTCGGGGTCCTTGTGACCTGGCCATTTAGCCCATTTTGTGCAAAAAAGTGCTGCTCAGAGGTAAAACAACACAAATCCTATAAAAAAATAACACTGGACTTTATTAATCGTTAAATCTGACTTTCATTAACCCCTAAACTTCCAATTTCCTTACATGAAATACGTCATAAATATGGATGATAAAAAATCTTTTCTATCTTACCTACACACTCGTGGGCCTCGTGCGCAGTGGCCCTCCCCCAGGGCCTGTCGAAATGGAAAGGCTTACATTTCTCGCAGTCCCTTCCAGCCGTGTTGTGCTTACAGTCACATACCAACAATCCATCCCTGTTATGCATGCAACGTGACGCGTGCCCGTTGCACTTACATCTCCCTCCGACGGCCAGGTCTGACACGGCGTAATAATAACTCTCCCTGAGACTAAGGGAGTCATTATCGCTGGGTTCGGGCATCCAGCCGACCAGACGATTGAAGACCACCTTGATATCTGTAGCGGTCACCCAGTCCTGCAGCACGGGACTGTTGTCGAAGTCGTACGCCGACGGACGGCCCTCGAGCGTGCTGAACGCGATGCGTGCTCCCGTGATCGGTTCGACGTTCGACTGGGCGTCGGTGCAGAGCGCCTCCTGCTCGTTAGCCTTGGTGATGATGGCTCTGTTTTGACGTCCGTACATCTTCCGACACTGGCTCGAGTAAAACTGGAATGGGTGCCAGGTCTTGCCATAGTCCATACTCTTGTAAAGGGCGAGGGAATCTGGTTTCTGGTTGCAAAACTGAAGACTAATGTACGTGAGTTCGTATTTTTTCCCAAGGCTCAATGTCAAGGAGACGTTGTGGAGCGACTGTGAAAACGGCTCTGACATCCAGCAAGTCACATTGTTGGGGTTGTTGAGGTCGGTCAGGTACGAGGTGGGATGTTTCCGTTTCGGATTGCTCGCGTCGCAGATTTGACAGTTCCTGACCATTTCCCCCTTATCGTCGGTCGACGTTGTGCAGTACCTGTTGGCCGGGGTTCCGCACTCGCTGGACGCCTTGACCTCTTTGCCGAAAGCCGCGTTCACGAAGTCCGGGATGCACCGTCGGGGGTTGCTCAGGTCGTCGTAACAAGGATCGGGAGGGTTCTGTTGGGCGGCGAACATGCTCAAGAAACTAGCCGACGAAGAGCCGCAGCTGATGACGGCCACCACGACGAGAAGAAACATGATCCGCTGCCGCCGCATGTCCGCTGGCCAGGTAGGGGCACCGACTGGTGACTGACGACTGATGATTCGAGCACCAATTCAATAGGATCGGCCGCCGACGCTCCTCACCAATGCCGCACCGGCCGCGGCTCGACCGGCGCAGTCGCTCGCCATAACACGACGCCGATCGATGACACACGTGGTCGAGAGACGCTCCCTCCACGTGGCAAAGGCGCGCTACAAATAGGCCTAATTAGTGACACGATGTTCTCCGCTTCTAGGCCTCGAAGAGAGCTCCAGCTTCGGTGGCAGGGATCGCAGCTGACGGGAGACTGCCAGGTGAAAGTTTCCCTCCGGCCCATACGTCCTCAGACACACCCATCAGCCCGTGAAGTCGTCCCGGGCGCTTATTGGCCCGGCACCTACCCTTGCCCTGCCTCGTGCGGATGGATGAGCGCGTGGAGATGCAAGAGCGACGTTTACACACACGCACGACGATAAGTTTTTTTAGTCATTTCTAATATTGAATGGATGCGAAGAGGCTGCATAGTTGGAAACTGATTATTTGGCAACCGTGGTTCGTACAGTCGCTCAAAAAAGTATCCGAACACTATGGTTGATTACAAAATTCAGAAAAAATATCTGGCAACGATATTTTTTACAAATTAGTGATCTGGCAACCTTCGTGTAAAATAGTACAGTCGCTCAAAAAAATATCCGAACACTATGATTGATTACAGAATTCAGAAAAAATCTCTGGCAACGATTTTTTCAGAAATTAGTGATCTGGCAACCTTCGTGCAAAATAGTACAGTCGCTCAAAAAAATATCGAACACTATGGTTGATTACAGAATTCAGAAAAAATCTCTGGCAACGACTTTTTCAGAAATTAGTGATCTGGCAACCTTCTTGTAAAATAGTACAGTCGCTCAAAAAAATATCGAACACTATGGTTGATTACAGAATTCAGAAAAATCTCTGGGAACGATTTTTTCAGAAATTAGTGATCTGGCAACCTTCGTGTAAAATAGTACAGTCGCTCAAAAAATATCCGAACACTATGGTTGATTACAGAATTCATAAAAAATCTCTGGCAACGATTTTTTTCAGAAATTAGTGATCTGGCAACCTTCTTGTAAAATAGTACAGTCGCTCAAAAAAATATCCGAACACTATAATTGATTACAGAATTCAGAAAAAATCTCTGGCAACGATTTTTTCAGAAATTAGTGATCTGGCAACCTTCGCATAAAATAGTTCAGTCGCTCAAAAAAATATCCGAACACTGGTTGATTACAGAATTCAGAAAAAATCTCTGGCAACGATTTTTTTCCCCCCCAGAAATTAGTGATCTGGCAAACTTCGTGTAAAATAGTACAGTCGCTCAAAAAAAATACCCGAACACTATGGTTGATAACAAAATTCAGAAAAAATCTCTGGCAACGATTTTTTCAGAAATTAGTGATCTGGCAACCTTCGCGTAAAATAGTTCAGTCGCTCAAAAAAATATCCGAACACTATGGTTGATTTACAGAACTGTACTATTTTACACGAAGGTTGCCAGATCACTAATTTCTAAAAAAATTGTTACCAGATATTTTTCCTGAATTCTGTAATGAACCATAGTGTTCGGATACTTTTTTTGAGCGACTGTACCTGTGCCTCCTTTTGAAGATGAAGCAACTTATTTAATAGTGAATTTATTTAATAGGAATTAGTGTTCTGGCAACCTTCGTGTCACGTGACACGAAGGTTCAGATTTGAATTGATTGAAAAATTTTTTATGTTGAAGTTTAAAAAATATTAATTTTTTTGGTGTATTTTTTTAATAATCTCTGTTGTATTAGGAAGTATGTCATCTATTATATTTATTGATACAAAATTTTTTTTATGTATTTCCAATAATACATCTTCCTATTTTTCGTTTTGTTTTTGGATTGGTTTGTTATACCTTCGAACGGCGGTTGTTTGCGTAGAGTTGACTAAATCGCCAGGTCACAGAGACCCCAAGGGGTAGGAGAAGGTTGGGGGAAGGGGATCAGTTGGTGTTCATTTTTTAGAGACATCAAAGCCACAAAAGCGTGATGTTTATTCTGCACACTGAACCACGTTTGAACGTCCCATCTGGTGGACGCTGGCATTTTCAAGTCCATCGGCGTCCCGTTTCGGATCGAGTGCACGATGGGGATTTCGCGGATACAAACCTCGACGCTGGCTCAGCTGGGAATCGAACCTGGGAAATGTAGATAATAACCTCGCGCGCTACCTGTTGAGGCTATTCCTACACTTTACATTCATGGGTTGGGTAGTGTGGCCACTGACCGGCACTTTTTTTGCACATAATGGGCTAAATGGCCAGGTTACAAGGACCCCGAATATAAGAATGTTGGGGACTGACCACTGGACAGCTATTGGGAGACAATGTTCTTTAACGTGCACACGAAGGCTCAGAGAAGGTTGGAGGAGCCACTGGAACAGTTGTTGGGAGACAGATGGTAGCCTTCCGTCAAAGCCATCCAGCGTGTTCTTTAAACGTTGGATTGTTTACCTATGAGCGGCACTTTTTTGCCCATCATGGGCTAAATGGCCAGGTCACATGGACCTCGAGGGCTCAGAGAAGGTTGGGGGAGGAGACACACTGGAACAACTGTTGAGAGACAGATGGGTAGGACCCTTAGGGCTCAGAGAAGGTTGGGGGAGGAGACACACTGGAACAACTGTTGAGAGACAGATGGGTAGCCTCCCGTCAAAGCCATCCAGCGTGTTCTTTAAACGTTGGATTGTTTACCTCTGAGCGGCACTTTTTTGCCCATCATGGGCTAAATGACCAGGTCACTAGGACCTCGAGGGCTCAGAGAAGGTTGGGGGAGGGGACCCACTGGAACAGCTGTTGGGAGACAGATGTTAGCCTCCTGTCAAGGCCATCCAGCGTGTTCTTTAACGTTGGGTTGTTTTACCTGTGATCTGCACTTTTTTCCACACCATGGGCTAAATGGCCAGGTACAAGGACCCTGAGGGCTCAGAGAAGGTTGGGGGAGGAGACACACTGGAACAACTGTTGAGAGACAGATGGGTAGCCTCCCGTCAAAGCCATCCAGCGTGTTCTTTAAACGTTGGATTGTTTACCTCTGAGCGGCACTTTTTTGCCCATCATGGGCTAAATGACCAGGTCATTAGGACCTCGAGGGCTCAGAGAAGGTTGGGGGAGGGGACCCACTGGAACAGCTGTTGGGAGACAGATGTTAGCCTCCTGTCAAGGCCACCCAGCGTGTTCTTTAACGTGCACACAGAACCACGGCTTAACATACCATCCGACAGACGGCGGCTTTCCCAAGCCCATCGGTGTCCCTTACTGACCGCAGGCAGGGTAGGGAGTTTTGCGGTGATAAATCTCAAGCTGACCCAGCTTCGACTCGAACCAGGGAACTGCAGATTTACGAGATTAGTGTGCTACCGACTGAGCCCCCCCCCCCCCCCCTTTGGGAGGTAAAATAACCCCAACCATCGTAGGCCACCATCTCGTAAACGAACAACATTGGCTCCATTACTTCAGGGTCTTTTTGTTTGCAACCTTTCACAGATCTTCACGGCCACCATTGCTAACGTGCTCTTCGAAGCTCAGTCCACGTTCGCTGCTCTCAGTGACGTAAGAGATGGGAATCCGTGACGTGGCTCTGCATAACGGTTGCGGGTGCAATACAAGAAAATGATTTGACTGTGGTAGCAAGACGACTGGGTACATATCGCTGCACTTTGGACGTCAATGTGACGTAAACTCTTTACGAATAAAACAACTAAAATTTTTGAATTGTGTAGTATTCTGCTCAAATAAGTTATAAAACTTTTAGCGACAGAATGAAAAAAATCGAAGCCCCTCCCTCTCATAATATTTAATGTGTTCGTCCCGTGGGCGAGTGGTTAGCACGCTTGGCTCCTGATCTAAGGGACCTGGGTTCGAGCCCCGGATCTAGGCATGGATGTGTGTGTCGTTTTTCTGCTGAGGTCCTGCCATCCTCTCAGATCTCCTACTGTGGCATATAAACTGACAGGCTCCTGGTCAGACCTCTGTGGCAAGCAGCTGCTTGAGGGGGTATTTATTTATTTTATTTTTTATCAAGAATGTGTAGAAATGGTACCATGACAAATAAAACATGAGACTAGATGAACGCATATCGCCTCTGGCGTGGGGAGGGGCTAGCTCAGTCGGTAGCGCGCCAAGCTCGTGATCTGCAGTTCCCAGGTTCGAGTCCCAGCTGGATCAGCGTTGAGATTTATCTCCGCAAAACTTCCCGCTCTGCCCACGGTCAGTACGGGACACCGATGGGCTTGGAAAGGCTGCCGTCCGTCGGATGGGGCGTTAAGCCGTGGTTCCGTGTATGGAGAGAAATAAATTACTAATTTCTAAAGAAAATCGTTGCCAGATATTTTTACGATGGTTGGGGTTGTTTTACCTCCGAAAGGGGCGCGCGGGTGGCTCAGTCAGTAGCGCAGTAAGCTCGTAAATCTGCAGTTCCCTGGTTTCAGTCGAAGCTAGGACAGCTTGAGATTTATCACCGCAAAACTCCCCGCCCTGCCTGCGGTCAGTAGGGGACACCGATGGGCTTGGAAAAGCCGCCGTCGGATGGTATGTTAAGCCGTGGTTCCGTGTGCACCTTAAACAACACGCTGGATGGCCTTGACGGGAGTCTACCATCTGTCTCCCAACAGCTGTTCTAGTGGGTCCCCTCCCCCAACCTTCTTTGAGCATTTGGGGTCCATGTGACCTGGCCATTTAGCCCATGGTGTGCAAAAAAAGTGCCGCTCAGAGGTAAAACAACCCAACCAATCCTTTTTTCCAAAACGATAAAAAAAAGGGAATTTTAAAATGTGTTACACGTTTTACAAAATTTTTGATATAGAGAACGTTGTTATTTTAATGTTGAAATAATTAAATACGATGTTTTAACAGCATTAAAATAACGCTGTGGTTCTCAGCCTTTTATGCTTCACGTACCCCCTGGAAATGTGTATGTAACTGGCGTGCTCCTTGTATAAAAATAAAAAAATAAATACCCCCTCAAGCAGCTGCTTGCCACAGAGGTAGATAGATAAAACTATAGTTATAGTATAACAATGGGAATAAAATAAAACATATATATCAGTGGTTCTCAACCTTTTATGCTTCACGTATCCCCTGGAAATGTGTATGTAACTGGCGTACCCCTTGTATAGATAGATAAAACTATAGTTATAGTATAACAATGATTATTTTTATTATGTTACTAGATCTAACAACTTTTGAGCTCTCACGGCGTACCCCAAAAAAATTTATACCTATAATATATAATAAAATTATATAATAAAAAAATATTATATAGTACCCCACGTTGAGAACCCCTAAAATAACAGATGAATTGCATTTTCTACAGAGAGATTTGAATATCAATTTAAATCACCATTTTGTCTGTATGTGTTAAATTTAAGAATCGAATTTTATCATTTCGAAATTTGAAAATAAGAGACAAGGAAGTCACGTGAGACTCAATAATATCAACCTCCTATTTGGAAGTTTGTGGGCACACTACTCTCACTTATAACTGTCACTAAGAGTAACGAATCTGTGGTTACTAAGGAATTCTTGTTTCCAAAGAGAATGAAGTTTCCCATTTTCCAAATTTAGCACCTTTCAATTGCGAAAATTTGAACTTATGAATAATTTTAAATGATAATCCGTAGTATGCGTGATGACGATTTTAATTTTCGAATATATTTAAATGATTCTTTTTAGATTTCTTTATTCTTTGAAGACCGAAACTGATATTGTTAAAAAACGAGATTTAGATAAATTTGATTGACATCTTTCGTTATTTTGAACCACATATTCGCGTGAAAAGAATATTTAACAAGTTATTGAGTTTTGAATTCGACTTCCAGTTCATCTACGAATTGGGATTCGACATTCTGAACTTAAATTTTCATTTATTAGCGAATGCAGCGCCCTCTTTAAAGTTCCTCCTCACGCCATTATTGATTCTAACTGGACTTTTATTTCTCGTATAAAGGTAGCTCGAGGCTAAGAAGAATTACGTCTATAAACCTTACAATGCGTCTTGGACCTCAATTGTTCAATATTTAATTGCAAGAAAGTGTCATTATGGTGGTCAATAAAATAACCCCGAATCTAAATCAAGAAATCCACAATATTAACGATCATCTTGACGATTACAACAACCTACAAGGATATACTGAGACTTTTACAGCCCAGACGTAGTTCTTCGTTTAGTGTTATTATGTTAGAAGCTAGGATGCAGTAAGTAGTAGTTTCGATCTAACAAGACTTCGCATTGAGTTGTAAGTAGTAGTAGTATTTCAATCATACAGAGTGTCTGATGTATTTGGTGTTGTGTGTGACCAGTGGTGGCCTAGCTTCTGCTGGAACATAACAAACAGTCGCAGATAACAACACAGGGACGAGGAAAAACTCTCGGCACAAGGAAACAACAAAAATTGATAGAAGAGAGAATAAAAGGATCTCTAGAAGACTAGAAATGTCTGTTGGATTTATGTGTGAAACAGACGAGAAATATGGCAGTGCAAACTGAACTCGGCGCCGCTGCGAACGGTTAAGCAGCAGATTAGATGCAGTCTTGCGTCGTCGGCTGGCTTTGGATCTTTTATTCTTCCTCTGAAAAGGGGAGAGGGGAATTAGTCAACAATTCCCCACCCCCGTTTTCTCCCTTTTTTGCTTTTGGTTTGGAGAAGAACCAACAGCATCCACTCTATAAAGGACATTACTGGTCGCAATCTTTAGAACTACTGTGCCAGTCTCTTCAAGATGCCGACTTCTTTCACAAAAACTCCTGTTTTATTGGTTGGAGCATCAGACATGCTTTCTTTTATTCAAACATTGACCCAAGTAAGTCTAGTTAACTATACTTTTTTGGGGGGTTGGGTGGGGGAATTCGTATTGGTTGTTTCAACTCTGAGCAGCAGTTTATTTTTTATTTTCGGAGACCTTGATTAATTAGATCGATCATATGGACACCAAGGATAAAAGAAAGAGCTACTGAATAATAATTTAGGAATCAGAAAGAGCCCTGCGGATAAGAGGCTCTATCAGTAAGGTTATCCGTAAATCTTTATCAGCATCTGTGTACACTATACTACAAAAAGTAACGGGATGGGTTGTTTTACTTCTGAGCGGCACTTTTTTTGCACACCATAGGCTAAATGGCCAGGTCACAAGGACCCCGAAGTCTCAGAGAAGGTTGGGGGAGGGGACCCACTGGAACAGCTGTTGGGAGACAGATGGTAGCCTCCCGTCATGGCCATCCAGCGTGTTCTTTAACGTTGGATTGTTTTACCTCTGAGCGGCACTTTTTTGCACACAATGGGCTAAATGTCCAGGTCACAAGGACCCCGATGGCTCAGAGAAGGTTGGGGGAGGGGACCCACTGGAACAGCTGTTGGGAGACAGATGGTAGCCTCCCGTCAAGGACATCCAGCGTGTTCTTTAACGTGCGCGGGGTGTGGCTCTCCCACACACGGGGCCAAGACTTAACATCCCATCGGACGCACGACGGCCTTTCCAAGCCCATCGGTTTCCTCTACTGACCGTGGGCAGGGCGGGGAATTTTGCGAAAACAAATCTCAACGCTGACCCAGCTGGGACTCGAACGTGGGAACTGCGGATTACGAGCCTGGCATGCTACCGACATAACACTGAAGTTTCCGTTTGCTTTTTGCAGCATCTTGTATATTCGCTGCTTAATAACTTTCGTGAATTTGCAAATGCTTGAGGCCTGATGTAAATTTGGGAGCAAAAGAAATCTGTCGATTGGGTTGATTATCACTAATAATTAACTGAAAAAATATGCTCTGATAGTAAAAGCCTACTTTTCAGAAAAGTATGGCTTGTTCAATATGAAATAAAAGTTTACCAGATTCATTTAATTCTGTTAATTTTGCTCTTTTAAATTCAGTTATCCGCGATTATGTGAAAAAATTCCCTTTCGTTAACCTTCTGCATTGCCACGCTTGAAACTTCGTGATCTCAGCGACTTGAATTTTTCTGATTTAATTCCCGTTTTCTACTCAACACTCGAGTAGTTTTTTGAACTTACATTCTGCTTTTTTTAAAAAAAAAACTTTTTACTCTGGTTTTCACAGCCGAGTAGTTAGCGCGCTTGGCTACTGATCTAAGGGACCTGGGTTCGAGTCCCGGGTTAAGGCATGGACGTTCGTGTTGTTTTCCTGCTGAGGTCCTGCCATCCTCTCAGACCTTCTACTATGGCATATAAACTGACAGGCTCCTGTCAGACTCTGTGGCAAGCAGCTGCTTGAGGGGGTATTTATTTATTATTTTTATTATTTCATAAATTAAGGAAAATCCGTTTTTTTGTTTTGAAAAATGTGATTACAGATAAAGATCTCAATGAAATAAATCAATATCTCGATTTTCAACAATATTCGTTCAGTATTTAATGAGTTATGGAAGTTTGAATATTTATCAATAGCAATGCCAGACTTAAGAAACTCATACAAAACTGAAGAATAGTGAAAGAATTCTTTACACAAAGATCTAAAATACAAACTTATTTTATTAAACACTTTGATACAATACTTATGACTAAGTTTTAATTAACTTCTGAGGTCAATTTTTGGCTGGCATTGTTATCGCTAAATATCCAAACTTCAATAACTCATTAAATACTGAACGAATATTGTTGAAAATCGAGATATTGATTTATTTGGTTGAGATCTTTATCTGCAATCACGTTTTTCAAAACAAAAAAACTTATTTTAGAAGTTATAGAACTTTGACTTTGGCTTCCCATTGACTTAACATAGGGTTGAAAGAAAGAAGTTTGGGCTTTGCACGCAGCGCAACCGAAAATGCTGCGAAAAGCAAAAAAATTACCATTGATCGTCGATAGTGGATGAAAAGAGCTTGTGGATCATAAGGGCGAAAGGAGACTGACGAGAATCGTGGAAGCGAACAGACGCCACAACTAGGCAAATCATAGTAGACTCAAACATTGGTGTGAAGGTCATCTCCGAATGCACCACGTATCAGACTTTGTCGCCAAAACGACACAGCTGCCGGCCATGTCGGGTGCTGAGGTTGTCAGCAAATAACACGAAAGCGCGTCATCAATGGACTTGAGTACGGTTGAATGATGCCATCACAACGTTCCACTATACAGGACAGTCGCTCACAAAAATATCCAAACACTATGATTGATTGCAGAATTCAGAAAAAATATCTGGCAAAGATTTTTTTTTTTAGAAATTAGTGATCTGGCAACCTTCGTGTCACGTGACACGAAGGTTACCAGAACGCTAATTTCTTTAAAAAAATCGTTGACAGATATTTTTTCTGAATTCCGTAATCAACATAGTGAGGTTGCCAGATCACTAATTTCTAAAAAAAAAACTTTGCCAGATATTTTTTCTGATTTCTGTAATCAACCATAGTGAGGTTGCAGATCACTAATTTCTGGGGGGAAAAAATCGTTGACAGATATTTTTTCTGAATTCTGTAATCAAACATAGTGAGGTTGCCAGATCACTAATTTCTAAAAAAAATCGTTGCGAGATACTTTTTCTGAATTCTATAATCAACCATAGTGTTCAGATATTTTTTTGAACGACTGTACTAAGTCTTATGGATGGCAGCAAAAGCCACCTTCGTGCATTGGTTGAGGCCTAACAGGAAACTGACAATAAGGCTGTGAAGCAGTGGATAAAGCATATATCGAAATGATCTAGCTATTGCCTAATCTGTCAGTTCATTCATATCTGGAATATTAGATCTTTCGAATTTTGAACCGTGCCGAGGTTTTGTTGCCAATATGGTTGGGTAGCATTTTGGTCTAAATTTACATGGCAGCTCTGTACATAATTTGTGCTGAAAACCTTCCGTTTTTTCAAGGGATAAATTCGAGCTCTTTTTTAAAAACATGATATTCGCTACTTAAATATCAGGTAATGATGCCCAAGTTCGAAGCTCTCGTGGTTTCGTGGATGGTTGGGTGAGGGGACCCACTGGACAGCTGTTGGGAAAAGGATGTCGGCCTTGATATCCTTCGAAGGATATCTTTATGCCTCTGAGCATCATCCCTTCGGGATTGTTTTTCCTCATTCGGATGGACACGTTCATCACGATGGTGACGATACGTACCTTGTGAGCAGGTGCATTATCGTAATGAACGTTCCCATCCGAGTCCTAATAAGGTGGACAGTGAATGTGGTCCTAATAAGGTGGACAGTGAATGTGGTCCTAATAAGGTGGACAGTGAATGTGGTCCTAATAAGGTGGACAGTGAATGTGGTCCCAATGAGGTGGACAGTGAATGTGGTCCTAATGAGGTGGACAGTGAATGTGGTCCTAATGAGGTGGACAGTGAATGTGGTCCTAATGAGGTGGACAGTGAATGTGGTCCTAATGAGGTGGACAGTGAATGTGGTCCTAATGAGGTGGACAGTGAATGTGGTCCTAATGAGGTGGACAGTGAATGTGGTCCTAATAAGGAGGACAGTGAATGTGATCCTAATGAGGTGGACAGTGAATGTGATCCTAATGAGGTGGACAGTGAATGTGGTCCTAATGAGGTGGACAGTGAATGTGGTCCTAATGAGGTGGACAGTGAATGTGGTCCTAATGAGGTGGACAGTGAATGTGGTCCTAATGAGGTGGACAGTGAATGTGGTCCTAATAAGGTGGACAGTGAATGTGGTCCTAATAAGGTGGACAGTGAATGTGGTCCTAATAAGATGGACACTGAATGTGGTCCTAATAAGGTGGACACTAAATATGGTCCTAATAAGGTGGACAGTGAATGTGGTCCTAATAAGGTGGACAATGAATGTGTCAAGGAAACCTTTCAGGAAAGGTTTGCTTGACACATTCACTGTCCACATTATTAGGAGTAGGCTCAGTGTCGAATTTATTAGGAGTAGATCTTACAGGAAGATTTATTTGACACACACTGTCCACCTTACTCGGAGTAGATTCAGTGTCGACTTTATTTGGAGTAGACCTTTGAGGAACATTTTCCTTGATACACTCACTGTCCATCTTATTAGGGGTAGACTCAGTGTCCACATAGTTAAGAATAAACCTTTCAGCAAAGTTTCTCTTGATACATTCACTGTCCACGTTATGAGGAGTAGACTCAGTGTCCACTTTATTAAAAATAGACCTTTCAAGAAAGTTTTGCTTGACACATTCACTGTTCACCTTATTAGGAGTAGACTCTTTGTCCTCTTTAATTAGAATAGACCTTTCAACAAAGTTTTGCTTCACATATTCGCTGTCCACCTTATTAGGAGTAGACCTTTCAGGAAAAATTTGCTTGACATACTCACTGTCCATCTTATTAGGAGAAGACTGAATGTTCACTTTACTAAGAATAGACAATTCAGGAAAGTTTTGTTTGACATACTCACTGTCCACCTTATTAGGAGTAGACTCAGTTCCACTTTATTAAGAATATACCTTTCAGGAAAATTTTGCTTGGCATATTCACTGTCCACCTTATTAGGAGTAGACTTAGTGTCTACTTTATTAGGAGTAGAACTTTCAAGAAAGTTTTGTTTGATAAACTCACTGTCCATCTTATTAAGAGTAGACTTAGTGTCCACTTTTTTAAGAATAGACCTTTCAGGAAAGATTTATTTGACACACACTGTCCACCTTACTAGGAGGAGATTCGGTGTCGACTTTATTAGGAGTAGACGTTTGAGGAATGTTTTCCTTGATACACTCACTGTCCATCTTATTAGGAGTAGACTAAGTGTCCACATTATTAAGAATAGATCTTTCAGGAAAGTTTTGCTTGATACATTCACTGTCCACCTTATTAGGAGTAGACTCAGTTCCCCTTTATTAGGAGTAGATCTTTAAGGAAAGTTTTGCTTGACATACTTATTGTCCACCTTATTAGGAGTAGACTGAATGTCCACTTTACTAGGAATCGACAATTCAGGAAAGTTTTGTTTGACATACTCACTGTCCACCTTATTAGGAGTAG
This sequence comes from Ryuthela nishihirai, assembly GCA_038380435.1. NCBI lineage: Eukaryota > Metazoa > Arthropoda > Arachnida > Araneae > Heptathelidae > Ryuthela > Ryuthela nishihirai. The sequence goes on along the minus strand of JAWZYU010000008.1, from coordinate 73,457,203 downwards.
ATTCAGTTCCACTTTATTAAGAATATACCTTTCAGGAAAATTTCCTCACTGTCCTCTTTAGTAAGAATAGAATTTTCTCCAAAGTTTTGCTTCACACATTCGCTGTCCACCTTATTAGAAATAGACTCAGTGTCGGCTTTATTAGGAGTACACCTTTCAGGAAAATTTTTGCTTGACATACTCACTGTCCATCTTATTAGGAGTAGACTCAGTGTTCACATTGTTATGAATAGACCTTTCAGGAAAGATTTATTTGACCACACTTAGTGTCCATTTTTTTCGGAGTAGACTTTTTTAGGAAAGTTTCGATTCACACACTCAGTGTCCACTTTATTAAGAGTAGATCTATGGTATGTCAACAACATGAATCTTGGGCCAACCATTTGCTGGCCCAAGATTAAAATCTAACGTTAATCCAAACGTTAGATTAACTAACCAACAGTTAGTTAATCCAACATCAAACCAATTAATTAATTAATTTGTAAGACGCCGCAATCGTATAATAAATTTCCTAAACAAAAAGACAATTATTTTAAGCATTTTGAATTATTAAAAATGTATTACTGAAAGGAATGATGACTGTTTTTTAAAGCACTGCTACCTCAGTTCTGAATTTTTCTCTGAGATGTATAATCGAAAAATCCTACCGTTTTTCATTAAGATGACAGAAAAAAAAAATGAAGAACACTTACCAAACATGTAATCTAAAAGCAAAACACAATTTTTGTTCTATCCACACAAAGGTTTGAAAACTGGACGTAGCAAATATTTAGTGGGAAACCGCTTTCTTTTCCAGTTTCGCTTGGTGAATCTATTCTTTCTACGTGACAAGAATCTCGGCGATTCCTTAATTTTCCTTTCTTTCAGATCTGTTAGGGAATCCAAAAGCCAAAAAGAAAATTCTCGCCATTAAAATTCTTTGCTTTGAAAGGGTTAAATTTCGAGCTGCTTCTCATCGTCACGCGCTTGCAGAAGTCATTAATCACATCTCGCGCTCGGACGACTTAATGCTTTGTTCTTGCCTTGTTGCCAACTCTTCTGCAATTAAAAATAGTTTGCAGGGAATTATTTCTCGGCTTGGAAATTTGGAAAAAAAAGGTTTAATTATTTGACTACTGTAGATTTAAACACTCGTCAAAAATAAAGCTATGACCCTGTATGTGATTTTTCTTTTCACTTACATCAAATTAAGATTTCTGTTTATCGTAAGAACGTTTAAAATGGAATTTTGAGCTGATAATTATAAGAAGTGGATTTTGTTAATAGCATGAAACGAATGGCCTCTGATTCGAATGGAACGTTTGTCATTTAGGGTCAATTTTAGCTCGTTTTTCTAATACTATATAACTCTATTAGAATAATTCACAACTGTAATGTCTCACAAAATTTTGCCTCATAAATCAATTAAAACATATCTATTAAGTATTATTTTAAACTGTCTAATAGCATTCTTCAATTTTCAAAGTTATAAAAATGCATAAGTTTGCATAATGACTACTTCAATATTAGACATTAATGAATGATTTTTATAGCACATAACTTATTCTTTAACATTCCAGCTTGCATAAATCCTTTAAATGCTCAACGAATATTGTTGAAAATCGAGATTTAGATGGATTTGATTATGATTTTTAATTTATCTTAATCACATTATGCATGTTTTAGAATTTCTAAAGCTTCGAAACAGAGGCGTAGGTTGGCATGGAGGCAGTTGCCAAGGGCGCCGGAATCACAGGGCGGTGCGGGGGGGGGGGGGGGGGGGGGCACGAGCCGTTCCACGATATCTGACGTTTAGATGCAAAATATTATCGAATGATTAGCAGCCCGTACTTCGTTGAATTTAATACGTATTGTATACCGTCGTATCGTCAAGACAGCATATTATAGATTTTCTACAAAAATATTTTTTTTTCCATTTATCGGCGGACAATTAGCCCCCCCCCCCCCCCTACACCGCACATGCCATAAAACAGCTTTGGTGCGCAATTTCCAACTGTTCATATTACTTTTACAAATCATGCCGTTACAAAATAAAATTCTGTTACATAGATATCTTTTTCTTTGGACGAGAGTTCATAATTTGTACATTGTACTGAATTACTATGTTTATAAACCCGAGGATGTTGGGTTGTTTTACCTCTGAGAAGCACTTTTTTGCACACCATGGGTTAAATGGCCAGGTCAGATGGACCCCGAAGGCTCAGAGAAGGTTGGGGGAGGGGACCAACTGGAATAGCTGTTGGGAGACAGATGGTAGCTTCCCGTCAAAGCCATCCATCGCGCCAAAGTCAAAGTCATCCAAAGTCAAAGCGCTCCTGTCCTCATGTTGATCTTAAACAATCCCCGGGTTTATAATGGGCTTGGAAAGGCCGCCTCCGTCGGATGGGACGTTAAGCCGTGGCCCCGTATGCGGGAGAGACATACCCTGTGCACGTTAAAGAACACGCTGGATGGCCTTGACGGGAGGCACCACCTGTCTCCCAACAGCTATTCCAGTGGGTCCTTCCCCCAACCTTCTCTGAGCCTTCGGGGTCCTTGTGACCTGGCCATTTAGCCCATGGTATGCAAAAAAGTGCCACTCAGAGATAAAACAATTCAACGTTAAAGAACACACTGGATGGCCTTGACGGGAGGCTACCATATGTCTCCCACAGCTATTCCAGTGGGTCCCCTCCCACAACCTTCTCTGAGCCTTCGGGGTCCTTGTGACCTGTCCACTTAGCCCATGGTGTGCAAAAAAGTGCCACTCAAAAGTAAAACAATCCAACGTTAAAAAACACACTGGATGGCCTTGGCGGGAGGCTACCATCTCTCTCCAACAGTTGTTCCAGTGGGTCCCCTCCTCCAACCTTCTCTGAGGCTTCGGGGTCCTTGTGACCTGTCCACTTAGCCCATGGTGTGCAAAAAAAGTGCCGCTCAGACGTAAAACAACCCAACCCAAAATCCCACTTCTCGACACTGTTGTTGTTGTGACTTAAACTTCTGAGTGGAGGTTTGCATGTTGGTGGACGGTCCCTTCCGAGCCAGTGTCATCCCTGAGCTGAATAAAAGCTCTGCTCGCCGCAGTAAGAGAGGTTTTGTCAACGGAATGGAGGAGCACGGTAGGAGAAAAAGCGAGCTGAAATATTAGCGGCATCTCAGCCAATGAAATTCACAGGTGTGAGTGGAATCCTCGGTAGCTGTTAGGGTTAAGTAGCGCCCGGAGGGGACTTGGCTGCCCAGCGGGCATTTAACTTGTAGCTTCCGACGCCCATATCGCTCCGACCAAAGACGACGGTAATATGATGGATAGAGGAGGGGCGTAAAGTGGATGCCAACAACGCCATCTAGAGGATGATCGTAGATTATCGACGATGGCCATACTACTGATGCATGAGCGAGCCTGTTGTTCAAGAAGGTGTTGGGGACCTTCTCCGAATAGAGTAGCTTCTGCTGATAAAGTACTTTTGTTCTTTTGGGGTCGGCGTGTGTCCACTTTGGAAGTCTGATAAAAATAAGTAGCTGTGAAAGTTTTGGCGGAGTTTTTTTTTTCCTTGCTGCTAAGATCGAAAGATCTTGTTGTTTTCGCTTTGTACAGTCGCTCAAAAAAATATCCGCAGCCCATGGTGTGCAAAAAAGTGCCGCTCAGAGGTAAAACAATCCAACGTTAAAGAATACGCTGGACGGCCTTGACGGGAGGCTACCATCTGTCTCGCAACAGCTGTTCCAGTGGGTTCCCTCTCCCAACCTTCTCTGAAACTTCGGGGTCCTTGTGACCTGGCCATTTAGCCCATGGTGTGCAAAAGAGCGCCGCTCACACAGCGCAATTAGCCAAGCGCAATTACCAAGCGCAATTAGCCAAGCTTAATTAGCCAAGCGCAACATCACAGCACAATTAGCCAAGCGCAACATCACAGCACAATTAGCCAAGCGCGTTAACCACTCTGTTACGGGACTACAAAAAATTAGCCCTTTTTTTTCTGAAAACAATCTAATAAAAATCTATTTTCATAATTAGCGAGCTCTGAACGCGACCTTCCATTCTGAAAACGTCCCAATGTCCCAATACTTTTGGCTACGAAGTGTAGATCGAGTCAACTTCGAAAACCTTCACTGGAGTTTCGCTTCCTCCAAAGCAATCCTTTCCAGCCACATTAAGATCGCAAATATCATAATGACCTCTTTTCAGGTTCGAGCGCCATCTGTTTTCATTATCGACACGTCATAAAGGGAAAGCATCTTACCCAAATAATCGTTATAAATGCATAGGAGAGGGAAATCGCCTAATTTGTATTAACTGAAGCCATCTTTTGCCCCATTAATTAAACTCCGTATTCCCCCGCTTGAAATGGAAAAATTGGGGGGGGGGGGATAATGGAGATGGATGAAGATACTGGACTGCCATTATCTCTCGTCACATCGGGGGGCCAACACTGATGGCGCTAGTGTTCCTCCCCTCTGTTCGATGGAGCTTCTTTCGGAGGCATTACTCACACACGGAGCGATGATTGAGATGTCCTCGTGCGTCGAGAGGAAGGATTCCTCCGGTGAGTGCAAGATCGGGATCAGCTTTTTCTGCAGACACGTGGAATTATGTTACTGCGTGTAAGGGAGGAGTAAATCAGGCCAGTTACATTGCGGGGAAAAGTTATTTTCCTTTGAAGAAAAAAAACACAGCGAAGGTGAATATGAAATGATCAGCAGTTCGGTTGTTTTACTTCTGAGTGGCACTCTTTTGCACACCATGGGCTAAATGGCCAGGTCACAAGGACCCCGAAGGCTCAGAGAAGGTTGGGGGAGGGGACCCACTTGAATAGCTGTCGGGAGACAGATGTTAGCCTCCCATCAAAGCCATCCAACGTGTTCTTTAACGTGCACAGGGTGTGGCTCTCCCGTATACGGTCCCTAGGCTTAACGTCCCATCCGACGGACGGCGGCCTTTCCAAGCCCATCGGTGTCCCTTACTGACCGTGGGCAGGGCGGGGAATTTTGCGGAGATAAATCTCAACGATGACCCAACTGGGACTCGAACCTGGGGCATGTTAGAGAGAGTCATACCCTGTGCATGTTAAAGAACACGTGAATGGCCTTGATGGGATCTGGCAACCTTCATGTCACGTGACACGAAGGTTGCCAGATCATTAATTTCCAAAAAAAACCGTTACAGAATTCAGAAAAAATATCTCGCAATCAACCATAGTGTTCGGATATTTTTTTGAGCGACTGTACAATAATTATTGAAAGAGTTAAGTCCGGGGCTTTAAAGATTCGTGTCCATGCTGGAAATTTTGATCCCCATCTGTAGAATCTCCCCTCGTTACGTTTCCGTGATCCTCATCTTGGCCACCGTCCTCCCACCTCCATCATCTTGATCTCTGTCCCCTCCCTGGGGCTGTGCTTTGATGGACGAGGCGTTCACGTGCGACCACCCACTCATTTATCGATCAGACTCTGCGATGATGTATTAGATCTGTTCCGGTTTCAAATAATAGCAATTTGCGGCCAACTAACGATCAGGTAGAGGTTCATTACCTCATCTAATTTGTACCTGGGAGGTTAAGTGCCTCAACCTCGCTTTACTCACAGCCTGTCCCTCGGACATCGCAGTCCCTTCTACGTGCATCAACACTTGCCGATGAAGAACAGGTTCTCAAGTGGAAATCTCTTTGTCGAGTGTTACTGTCGGGTGTTATTGTTTGTTTTAATTCGTTTTCAAGGGGGAAAAAAATGGGCTTGTGTTTCTACTTTTTGTCGTCTGTCCGGCTTTTGACTTCTTTTTTGTCTTTTTCTTTGTACAGTCGCTCAAAAAAATATCCGAACACTATGGTTGATTACAGAATTCGGGAAAAATATCTGGCAACGATTTTTTTTTTTAAGGAATTGGTGATCTGGCAACCTTCGTGTACAAAAAAGTGCCCGATCACTATGGTTTATTACAAATTCGGGGGAAAATATCTGGCAACGATTTTTTATTTTTTTTTCCCAGAAATTGGTGATCTGGCAACCTTCGTGTACAAAAAAAGTATCCGAGCACTATGGTTGAGTACGGAATTCGGAAAAAAAATATCTGGAAACGATTTTTTTAGAAATTGATGATCTGGCAACCTTCGTGTACAAAAAAGTATCCGATCACTACGGTTGATTACAGAATTCGGGGAAAAATATCTGGTAACCTTTTTTTTAGAAATTGATGATCTGACAATCTTCGTGTCACGTGATACGGAGGTTGCGAGTACATGGATCCGATACATGGATATAATTTTGTCATTTCATGTATATGTTTGCATTTAGCCCTTGCATTGTAATCCTTTAAGAGAAACTGTTTCCTTTCTGCCACCACTGACTTAAGCTTTTTATTGCTGTTATGTTTTGCAGTAATTACTTACATAATTATAATTTTATATTATATATATAATTACTTACTTGGGGAGACTGTAAATATCTTCCGAAATATATCTTTTTGTTGCTGTTTTAAACTTGGAGTTGGTGATCATTCTGCAATTCTCGAACCGAAAGCCCAATACAGAACGAACCAAAATCTTACTTTCTTACCTGTGGGGCGTACCTTCGGGCAACCTTCGTTGCGAGATCACTAATTTCTACAAAAATCGTTGCCAGATATTTTTTCTGAATTCTCTAGTCGACCATAGTGTTCGGATATTTTTTTGATCGACTATACTCATCCATTTTAAATTTATAACAATATAAATGATAATACCGATTTAATAGGAATTAATTTCGTGGGATATTTGAAATTCGTTTGGGGGACGCATGATGAATTGATGCGCTCTAAACGTGCCCGCAGTTTCCGGGATGCCTTGTCTAGAATGATTCCTGACCATTCACTATTTACAAATGTCTATTACCTGACTAGAATTCAAGCACAGGCAGAGTACAGTATATAAAAAATTAAACAGTATATGATATGATTAAGACACTGTTCAGTTAAACAAAAAAACTGAAGGCAGGCGTTGAGTTGCCAGTGATTGTTCTAGATACTGATATGTTGTGATGACGTGTACAACAGAGCCTATAAGGGTCGAGCTTATCTTAAAAAAACGATACAAATGAAAAAGGAATAGAACGTTTTTGCTATGTTCCTGAGTCCCAATTTTTTTTCCTAAGTCGTCCCTTACAAGGAAGTCTTAGAGGCAGCGCACCGCAGTTATCAGTTTGTTTATCTAAGTAAGAATGGCGTTCAGAATCGTCAACTGCGATTGTCAGAGCTAAGATCCTCTGTGCATGCAACGCCACCTACAGGGCGACGTTCAAGGCATTCTTTGGGCTGTTACCACAAAGGAGTCGACGAATTGTTTGGTTCCGCCTTCCGAAGCACGTGACACCGAGGGTCAATGAGATCGCATCTATGCTTCCCTTCCATTGAAGAGCCAGCACCTCGTTTTTTTAGGGGTATTCACAGTCACGTATTTTACTCATTCTCTACAACAAAACCTCGAGACCTACAGACATCTCACTCAACAGAAAGTAGTTCCCGCAGGAAGTCGTTTAAAGACTATGTTTATTTGGAAAAACTGATCGAAAAATGTTTTCATAATGTTTTTTTTTTTCATTTATGGAAAATACTTTATTTTCGTAGTGCATTGTTATTCAGTATATTGTCAGGACTCAGTAAAACTAACGGAGCAGTGGTGGCTCAGTCGGTAGCGCGCCAGGTTCGTAATCTGTAGTTCCCATGTTCGAGCCCCAGCTGGGTCAGCGTTGAGATTTCTCTCCGCAAAATTCCCCGCACTACCCACGGTCAGTAGGGGACACCAATGGGCTTGGGAAGGCTGCCGTCCGTCGGATTGGACGTTAAGACATGGCTCCGTCAGCAGAAAAACAACACGAATATCCATAATTAAAACTTTTAAGGAATGAAAAAGTAAGGAAGACTTCATTCTCTTTGAAAATGAGATTCCCATATGCGCCAGAGACGATATGCGTTCTTCTAGTTATTTTACACTTTCAGTACCCTCTGACAATGGAAATTCGAATTACTGTTTAATTGAGAAAATAAACTATTAATATTCTATTAGTACCTGTAACGTGCAAAAAAAGTTTTTCATTTATCTCTTAAAGCAGAAAAGTTGCATTTTACCAACGGGACAAATCATTACTATTAGGATAAACCACTTGATCATTACACTCTATGACCCAAAATTTAAATTTCTAGCTAAAATAGATCGTTTGCAATATTTATTTAAAGATTTGGCATTTTCCAGCTTTTTTCCGCCGCTAGAGGTCGCGTTTCGAGTTTCTATTTACCGCCTTTAGCACTCTCTAACACTGGAAATTCCAACTGATGGGGATTCGAAAAATGTAAATATTAATATTTTTGTGGAAAAAAATTTCGCCGACATACGGGATTGGAACCCGTATCTCTCCAGAAACATGTCAGAGTATTCTAACCTTTTGAACTAAAGCCGGCTTTTCTCACAAGATAACATTTATTGATTTATAGACATTAATGACCTCAACAGGAAACGCTGAGATTATAAATATTGTTTAAATCGTTAATATTTTGTTAAAGCCTACAAAACAAACATATATATATATTGTTTCGTTTATCTTTTTAAAAAAGTTTCATTTTCGCACCCCCTTTTGTCTAAGAGGGTAAAGCTTTGTTGCCATTTTAATCCTCCTGACCATAACACTCTACTACCAAAATTTCGGATTTCTAGTGTAAATAGTTTGTTTGTAATATTCGTTTGAAATTTTATCATTTTCCATCTTTCCCCACTGCTAGAGGGCGCTATTAAAGCTATTGAAAATTTTCAAAATTGCGAATCAAAATATTTGTTCGACACCTATACAACCCAAAAAGAATTTTTCATTTATCTCTAAAAGTAAAAAAAGTTGATTATTTTTAGACGGACAGACAGGTGGAAAGACAGATGGACAGACAGCAGTTAACAGAGAGACGGACAGACAGACGAACAAATACTGGCGTAGACAGACGACAAAGTGAAAACATTAGTTCGTTTTTTAAACGAACCTTAAAAGAAATTATTTGTTGGTTTTCAGTTAGCTCATTTCACTTTTGCAGCGTTTGCCGTCTTCTGATAGAATTTCTCGGGAAAAAATATTCATTAAATTATTTCTTTGAGTGAAATTTTTGCACCCAAATGCAGTGATTGAGGCATTCATAAAATATGACAGCTTTTATAGACAAAAACGTAGTAGAAATATATAAAACTATAACAACTGAGAAGTTTTAACTTGATACATACACCAACTAACTCATAGGCTTTCGTCTCACGGTACGACAAAAACATGGCGCCCATAAACCACGTGACTCAATCAACCAATAGCAGTGAATCACTGAGATGGCCAGCCTCTAACTATACACACATTCAACAAAGCCAATGCTAAGCTAAGAAGAACAAGATTAAACGTCAAAAGAAAGGAGTGGAGAAACTTCTGTAACAACATCAGCCCCAGAACAGACTCTCCCCTAATTTGGTCAACAATAAGAACACTCAGGACCCAGGCTCAACCTTTAGCCCATTGGCACTAATATCTATGGAAATATTCACTTTCCGCTAAACAAGGGGCTAACAACATTGCAATTCAGCTAACCACCACCCCCGCCCATGCCAACACACCTACCTACCAGCTACATTGCACCCACATGAATGACACAATTAAACAGATGATACCATGCAAACTACCCGCACTCAACACACCCTTCACACCCAACGAACTTATCACAGCCATACACCAGGCCAATAAAAAAAGCACACCTGGCGCTGACAACATCACCTATAACACTATAAAAAACTTTGGCACAAAAACACTAAGCACATTGCTTAACATATACAATGAATGCTGGAACTCTCACACCTTCCCCACTGAATGGGAAGATATACACATTATCCCAATTTTGAAACCACAAAAACCAGCATCAGAAATTTCTTCTTATCGACCAATTGCATTAACATCATGTATACTCAAAGTTCTAGAAAGAATGGTGCTCTCCAGACTAAAATTCTTCCTCCAACAAACAAATACACTTCCCATTTGCCAAACTGGCTTTAGAGAGCACAGGTCAACCACAGATAATTTCTTTGACATTATCACATCAGCTGAACTTGCCTTAAATAAAAAAGAATTCTTTGTTGTGTCTTTCTAGACCTCACCTCTGCTTTTGATACTGCCTCACACACCAGCATACTCTACAAATTACATCAACTAGGCATCACAGGAAACATTTTTGAATTTTTTAAAAATTTCCTCACACACAGAAAAATTAAAGTCAAGCTGGGGACTACCCTATCTGACCCATATAAACTCAACAGAGGATTACCACAGGGCAGTGTGGTTTCCCCCACATTATTCAACATCGTACTATATGACCTCCCAACCATTTTCAACAATAAAATCAGATGCTCCATCTTTGCAGATGATATAGTGCTCTGGACCTTTGGAACTAACATCAACAGCATACAAACCACATTACAAAATGCAGTCAACCAGGTTCTTGACTTTACTACAAAATGGGGACTTGCCATCTCAGTACCTAAATCTGCGGTCTTACCCATTACACGTAAACACTTACCTACCAATTCATCAAATATTACAATTGACAATTGCACCATTCCCACTGTCACCCATTACAAATATTTAGGGCTAACTATAGACCGTAAGCTTACCTGGAAACAACACATTAATAACATTAAATCCACATGCATTGGAGCATACAACGTATTAAATTCCATCACAAGAGTGTCATGGGGGGCAAGCGATAAAGTAATGCTTACTTTCATCAAAGCATTTATCAACTCTAGACTAGAGTATGGCCTCCCAGCAGTCAACACTGCTTCAAACACACAAATCAATAAAATTGAAACTCTGCAAACACGCGCCATCAGACTAGTCCTGGGTCTTAAAGCTGGCTGCCCAAACCTCGCCACTTGGGCAGAAGCTAACATGCCACCTCTAACAATCAAAAGACACCTCCTCACATGCAAACACTACATCAAACTTAAACACTACAATCCCACTCACCCAGCCATACTTAGAATTGAATCCACCACTAACTCTACTACCACAGCACAAATAATAAAAAAAAACGCACTTTACCCCACTTGGCAACAAATTAAACCCTATAAACCCATACAAACACTTCCCTATTGGTTACTTAAAAAACCAAATATTCACCTCACTCTACCACACATCACCAAAAAAAAAGCTCACCTCCCCATTGAACTAAAAATTGCTGCAGACAACTTAATCACACAACTATCAGACACTGACCATACAATTTACACTGATGGATCTCATATCCCACACACCACCTCTGGCTCTGTTGCTTTTTACACCCCTTCTACCAAATTCTCTTATGTTATAAAATTAAATCATGCTGAAAATAGCACCTCTTCAGAGCTAGCAGAAATACATATGGCATTAGGCTGGGCCACCCACCTCAACAAACAACACATTAACATAATCACAGACTCAAGGCCTGCATTACAACTCATTAACAGACTAACAGTAGATCCATCACAGAACCATTCCCTTTTCCACATACAAAACATAGCACACAACATTATAGACAAGGGAAACACCCTATCATTTTACTGGATTCCCTCCCATTGCAACATCATCCATAATGAGACTGTTGACTCACTTGCTAAACAAGGCCTCACACTCACAACCCAAATTACCACACTGTCACTACATGCAAACATCACATAAGAGAATACACAAATTTTTTTTATCACACATGGACTCAGAATTGGGTACAACACACTACAGATAAAAACACATTCAGAGCCACAATAGTACCCTCTCCAAACACACTACATCTTAACTACCTATCCAGAAGGGCCCAAACAGCAATACACAGACTCCGAACTGGCAGAGCGAACATCAACAAAGACTTATTTATGATTAGAAAAATACATTCTGCACTCTGCCCAAACTGCCAAGTGATAGAGGATATCCCCCACTACCTACTACACTGTCAAATATACAACACACAAAGACACACCCTCTATCACAAACTTGCTACACTTGGAGTCACCACATTCACCTTACAGACCATCCTAAACCCCACCCATACAAAGGCAAAATCACATTTCAGGGCCCTGGCCCATTTCATACAAAGTACTGGCAAAATCCTTTAACCCTCCAACTTCCGCAGACTCTCCATCTCAATATGTGAAATACGACTCTCCTCCCTGCAGACACCTCCTACTCAAAAGATCCATTGGACATCAAAAGATCCAGATGCCAAAAAGATCCAGTACAGGGACAAAAAAGAAGCATTTTGGACACATTATTGCACCACCTTATTTCCCTAGTGCAATTGTATTGATGTTTTCAAAAAAATATATATATAATTATACTCTGTAACAATAGACTAGAATTCCCAAAGTACCCTTTTTCAAAAATAATTGCTAGTGGTGGCAAACCATCTGCCTGACCAATTTTCATCACTTTAGTTTTCTCTCTGTTTATAACCAAACCTACTATACTACCAGTTTCATCAACAGCTCGAATGAAAGAGTTCATCTCATGAACATCATTTGCCAAAAGAGCTAAATCATCAGCATATTGTAAATCAGAAATTTTAAGATCTGCAGACCATTTTAGGCCAGCCTTAATTGCAAGAGATTCGGTGCGATTTTGAATATTTTCCTTGTACCCTTCTTATCAACTCCCGGCCAACATGGGCCACACAGTGATCACACACGCTACAATTTTCACTCCCAGAAGAATTTTACTCCAAATCTCTCCCCTCTCTACCCCCTTGCCACAAAACTACGACGCAGCACTTCCTTGGCACCAAACTTCAACCACCTCCTTCATTATTAGGCGGCCTGCGGCCAAAAGCCTATCGCCAACATGTAGGGTCGCTAGCACTTCATTGTACTGGTCCCTACTTTTTGACGCATACAAAAAAAAAACTTTTTCTCGTGGACCAGATGATAAAGGGGCCAAGGTCCCTTTTACAAAATGGTCCAGTTTTTAAAGAAGGATGTTAGACTCTAACTATACAGTTGGACCAGATGATAAAGGGGCCAAGGTCCCTTTTACAAAATGGTCCAGTTTTTAAGTAAGGATGTTAGACTCTAACTATACAGGACCTCTACATAAGAGCACAGTGAAAAAAAAAAGTGATATCGACGTCTTCGCATTCATGATTAATTATAAAATCTTAAGTTATATCAGGAAATTATCTGGGGGGATAATCTTTAATTTTCTCACGCCATGTGCAATTAGAGCAAGTAGCCAAGAGTAGCGAGATAATCTCAAAAATCAACCCTGATTTTTTATACACTAATTATCAAAATAATTAGATAGGAACCAGTAGACTGGAATAAATGGCATATTTCCTAGAATTGTTGTCTTCCAACGTCAATTCATCATTTTTTTGATCGTGGCACGCGATCTCTCGGCAGAATCCAGTTTCTTGTACAGTCGCTCAAAAAAAAAAAAATCCGAACACTATGGTTGATTACAGAATTCAGAAAAAAATATCTGGCAACGATTTTTTTTAGAAATTAGTGATCTGGCAATCTTCGTAAAAATATATCCGAACACTATATTAGGAAAATATCCGAACACTATATTAGGCAATGATCTGGCAACCTTCGTGTCACGTGACACGAAGGTTGCCATATCACTAATTTCTAAAAAAATCGTTGCCAGATATATATTTTTTTTAATTCTGTAATCAACCATAGTGTTCGGATATTTTTTTTGAGCGACTGTACTTTAGTATTTTTTTACACTGTTTTATTATGAATTTTTTTTCAAGTGCTGAGCTTAAAATGCATATTTTGTTTAATTAAATTAAATTTTAAGAAATATAATTAAACAAAGAAAACAAAATTGACATTTTACCAAAGGTGTGTCGCGTTGAATTGATTATATATCACAAATATTCCACCTAAAGAGCAAAAGAAAAAACATCGGAAAAATTGTTATAAAGATTATTTTGAAGAAAAAGTTAGCAATGTATTTAAATAAATAAAAATAAATACCCCCTCAAGCAGCTGCTTGCCACAGAGGTCTGACAGGAGCCTGTCAGTTTATATGCCAGAGTAGAAGGTCTGAGAGGATGGCAGGACCTCAGCAGAAAAACGACACTTGCAGCCATCATATGCCTTACCTGGGGCTCGAAACCAAGTCCCTTAGATCAATAGCCAAGCGTGCAATGTATTTATTATTTATAAATTAAGCAAAAATTTTGGTTAAATGAAAGACAGATATTTAGAAAATTTGAGGAATATCTGCAACAAAGTTTTAAACATTTACATTTTTGAAGAAAAAGTTAGCAATGTATTTATTATTTATAAATTAAGCAAAAATTTTGGTTAAATGAAAGACAGATATTTAGAAAATTTGAGGAATATCTGCAACAAAGTTTTAAACATTTACATTTTTGAAGAAAAAGTTAGCAATGTATTTATTATTTATAAATTAAGCAAAAATTTTGGTTAAATGAAAGACAGATATTTAGAAAATTTGAGGAATATCTGCAACAAAGTTTTAAACATTTACATTTTTGAAGAAAAAGTTAGCAATGTATTTATTATTTATATATTAAGCAAAAATTTTGGTTAAATGAAAGACAGATATTTAGAAAATTTGAGGAATATCTGCAACAAAGTTTTAAACATTTACATTTTTGAAGAAAAAGTTAGCAATGTATTTATTATTTATAAATTAAGCAAAAATTTTGGTTAAATGAAAGACAGATATTTAGAAAATTTGAGGAATATCTGCAACAAAGTTTTAAACATTTACATTTTTGTTCCTTTCATTAAAAAAATGTAGTAGATATATTTCAACAGTTTTCCCTTTGTTTCAAGAAATCTAAACAGACCCTTTTTGAGATAGTCGAGGTGAAATTGTAGGGTGAAGTTTCGAATGCTACAAACCTTTAAGTGAAACGTATTATTTGAGAGGGAACCTGAAGTTGACACCAATTTGATATTTCTATAGGGTGACCAAATTTAAAGAATAGGATCTGGCAAATTTTGAAAATTTTATCTCAAGGACTGACTTCTTATAAAAGTGACCAGAGTTTTGGAAAAATATCAAAGGACTTTTGAAAATCTTTCCAAATTAATCTGAGGGATTGACTTTTTATTAAATTACGTTAAAACGAAGCTCCCTGTTTCATTTAGAGCAAGCGTGTGCACCCCGCGGCCTTGGACACCTAGTAAATGCGGCCCACAAAATCGTCAAGTTTACGTGTTTACGACATAAGCTTTCAACATGATTATGTGATTTTCAGCGAGTTTTTGATATCCCACTAGTTTTATGTTGCCCTTTTTTTAATTTTATAATTAAAAAAAATAAGAAAATAAATGAAGTTTTATTATTCATATACATTAACTATATTATATATTTTATGTGCGGAGCAAAACAATTCATCTTCACTCAATGCGGCCCTAGGAAGTCAAATCATCACTTAATGTGGCCCAAGGAAGTCAAAAGGTTGGACACGCCCGATTTAGAGCATCTAATGCGATAAAGAAGAAAGTTTTTTTTGTGTATCTGTCTGCTTTTTCCCTCAGCCCCAGAAGAGCTAGAGGCTCCAAACTTTGCATGAACGTTCCCTTCACCTTGGGGAAGAATACAAGCAGAGGTGGGGCGGGGGTGGCTCAGTCGGTAGCGCGCCAGGCTCGTAATCTGTAGTTCCCAGGTTCGAGTCCCAGCTGGGTCAGCGTTGAGATTTATCTCCGCAAAATTTCCCCGCCCTGCCCACGGCCAGGACCCATGGGCTTGAAAAGGCCGCCGTCCGTCGGATGGGACGTTAGGCCGTGTCCCCGTGTGCGGGAGAGACATACCCTGTGCACGTTAAAGAACACGCTGGATGGCCTTGACGGGAGGCTACCATCTGTCTCCCAACAGCTGTTCCAGTGAGTCTCCTCCCTCAACCTTCTCTGAGCCTTCGGGGCCCTTATGACCTGGCCATTTAGCCCATGGTGTGCAAAAAAGAGCCGCTCAGAGGTAAAACAACCCAACGTTAAAGAACACACTGGATGGCCTTGACGGGAGGCTACCATCTGTCTCCCAACATCTGTTCCAGTGGGTCCCCTCCCCCAACCTTCTCTGAGCCTTCCGGGTCCATGTGACCTGGCCATTTAGCCCATGGTGTGCAAAAAAGTGCCGCTCAGAGGTAAAACAACCCAACCCAGGCAAAGGTGCGAACCTGCTGGGATCAGCAAAAAATGGAGTGGGCGGGACTGATTTTTTGAAAATCCCCATAGACTTAACATTAACGGTTGAAAGTTGTTCAAAGTAACTGTTGCCACCAATAAATTTCAAAGAAGGAATGCATCAAACTAATTTCTTTCTGATTTCGAGTGATGAACTCATTGTTTAGGTTTGTTGGTTCAAGAGAACGAGCGTTTCTGTGGATATTGAAGTCGTTCTGATTAGGCACGAGCGTTTCTGTGGATGCCGAAGTCGTTCTGATCAGGCACGCGCATTTCTGTGGATGCCGAAGTCGTTCTGATTAGGCACGCGCGTTTCTGTGGATGCTGAAGTCGTTCTGATTAGGCACGAGCGTTTCTGTGGATGCCGAAGTCGTTCTGATTAGGCACGCGCGTTTCTGTGGATGCCGAAGTCGTTCTGATTAGGCACGCGCGTTTCTGTGGATGCCGAAGTCGTTCTGATTAGGCACGCGCGTTTCTGTGAATGCTCAACAAACAACAAAATTTCAGTTTTATTATAATAATAAGGTTACAAACAACATATATTTGTAACACTCTTATTAACCCAAGAGCACCTAAGCTCATGTAGGTTAATTTAAAAATTATTTAAATATATAATTTTGGCAACACTGACATTCAACTTTACATAAAGAAAAATATATATATATACACACAAAAACAACACAGAAACAACACAAATCGTTCTAATTAGGCACGCGCATTTCTATGGATGCTTAAGTCGTTCTAATTAGGCACGAGCGTTTCTGTGGATGCTCAAGTCGCTCTAATTAGGCACGCGCATTTCTGTAGATGCTGAAGTCGTTCTAATTAGGCACGCGCGTTTCTGTGGATGCCGAAGTAGTTCTAATCAGGCACGCGCGTTTCTATGGATGCCGAAGTCGTTCTAATTAGGCACGCGCATTTCTGTGAATGCTGAAGTCTTTCTAATTAGGCACGAGCGTTTCTGTGGATGCTGAAGTCGTTCTAATTAGGCACGAGCGTTTCTGTGGATATTGAAGTCGTTCTAATTAAGTACGAGCTTTTTTGTGGATATTGCAGTCATTCTAATTAAACACGAGATTCTTTTCTGAAAGGAGAGCTTCAGAAACTAAGAATTCGTATCGGAAATTAAAATCATTAATCTGAAAAATATATGGAAGTTAATAAATGTAATATGTTGATTAATAAAAGTTTTAGTACGTTAAGTAATAAACAATGTTTTTCAATAATAATTTTTTTTTGTAGTATCTATACATTTTGTGGGGGCATCACAGATCATATTTAATTTTCTTTTTCTATAAAGTTACATGTGCTTGGTAAACAGTATCCGAGGGATTCTGGGCGGTAAGAAATGATTTTAAAAGTTCGATTATCTGAGCGAGGCAATTCTATAACAGAAAGCCAGGGGACCAAATATTTGACGTCAGCTTAAGTAGTCCTACCATATAGACACGTCTTATATTTTTGATTCGAATATTATTAGGGGGATTCTGTGCTAATCTTTATACTAATGTTTATCTATAAATATATTTTATTTAGGAAGAAAATTATTCGTATTAATTAGAATTATTATATCTTATAATGAATAGCAATAATTTTCCAAATAAAATATATTTATAGATAAACATTAGTATAACGATTAGCACAAGAGTTCACCAGTAATAATATTAGAATCAAAAATATACGAATTGTCTATATAGTAGGACTACTGAAGTGACGTCAAAAATTTGGTTATAGGAGCTGTTGTAGGAGATTTGGTTATAGGAGCTGTTGTAGGAGATTTGGTTATAGGAGCTTTTGTAGGAGATTTGGCTATAGGAGCTTTTGTAGGAGATTTGGTTATAGGAGCTGTTGTAGGAGATTTGGTTATAGGAGCTGTTGTAGGAGATTTGGTTATAGGAGCTTTTGTAGGAGATTTGGTTATAGGAGCTGTTGTAGGAGATTTGGTTATAGGAGCTGTTGTAGGAGATTTGGTTATAGGAGCTTTTGTAGGAGATTTGGTTATAGGAGCTGTTGTAGGAGATTTGGTTATAGGAGCTGTTGTAGGAGATTTGGTTATAGGAGCTGTTGTAGGAGATTTGGTTATAGGAGCTGTTGTAGGAGATTTGGTTATAGGAGCTGTTGTAGGAGATTTGGTTATAGGAGCTGTTGTAGGAGATTTGGTTATAGGAGCTTTTGTAGGAGATTTGGTTATAGGAGCTGTTGTAGGAGATTTGGTTATAGGAGCTGTTGTAGGAGATTTGGTTATAGGAGCTGTTGTAGGAGATTTGGTTATAGGAGCTGTTGTAGGAATTTGGTTATAGGAGCTGTTGTAGGAGATTTGGTTATAGGAGCTTTTGTAGGAGATTTGGTTATAGGAGCTGTTGTAGGAATTTGGCTATAGGAGCTGTTGTAGGAGATTTGGTTATAGGAGCTTTTGTAGGAGATTTGGTTATAGGAGCTGTTGTAGGAGATTTGGTTATAGGAGCTTTTGTAGGAGATTTGGTTATAGGAGCTGTTGTAGGAGATTTGGTTATAGGAGCTGTTGTAGGAGATTTGGTTATAGGAGCTTTTGTAGGAGATTTGGTTATAGGAGCTGTTGTAGGAGATCTGGTTATAGGAGCTGTTGTAGGAGATTTGGTTATAGGAGCTGTTGTAGGAGATTTGGTTATAGGAGCTGTTGTAGGAGATTTGGTTATAGGAGCTGTTGTAGGAGATTTGGTTATAGGAGCTGTTGTAGGAGATTTGGTTATAGGAGCTGTTGTAGGAGATTTGGTTATAGGAGCTGTTGTAGGAGATTTGGTTATAGGAGCTTTTGTAGGAGATTTGGTTATAGGAGCTGTTGTAGGAGATTTGGTTATAGGAGCTTTTGTAGGAGATTTGGTTATAGGAGCTTTTGTAGGAGATTTGGTTATAGGAGCTGTTGTAGGAGATTTGGTTATAGGAGCTTCTGTAGGAGATTTGGTTATAGGAGCTGTTGTAGGAGATTTGGTTATAGGAGCTTTTGTAGGAGATTTGGTTATAGGAGCTGTTGTAGGAGATTTGGTTATAGGAGCTGTTGTAGGAGATTTGGTTATAGGAGCTGTTGTAGGAGATTTGGTTATAGGAGCTTTTGTAGGAGATTTGGTTATAGGAGCGTTGTAGGAGATTTGGTTATAGGAGCTGTTGTAGGAGATTTGGTTATAGGAGCTTTTGTAGGAGATTTGGTTATAAGAGCTGTTGTAGGAGATTTGGTTATAGGAGCTTTTGTAGGAGATTTGGTTATAGGAGCTGTTGTAGGAGATTTGGTTATAGGAGCTGTTGTAGGAGATTTGGTTATGGGAGCTGTTGTAGGAGATTTGGTTATAGGAGCTTTTGTAGGAGATTTGGTTATAGGAGCTGTTCCGATTCTTGGTTTAGAAACTTCTCTTATAGTAAGGATCATACAATGCCTCGAAATAGTTCCATTTCTTTCCTTCACTAAAAGAGAAGGAGAAAATTAAACCAGAGGGGATTGATTGTAATGATATTTATGCTAAATGTAAGCTTGCGATGCGGGGAGGACCATCTGATCTATGTTTTAGCAACCGGAGCAACGCCAGGTAAATCTACTAGTATATTATACATTGTTGCACCTCAATAACATTAATATAGAGTAGCATCAAAAATGTCTTTTGTTTGGACATGAAATCAACTAATTCTTCATGTCGTTCCATACAGATATAATTAAAAATTCATTAAAAATTCGTACAACGTAAACATCCTAATACAGTGGACCTTCGTTATAGCGCTACTCGCTATAGCGAGGGCGATGTTCTCGATAAGTTCAAACATGTTTATACAGGTCCGTGCGGCGTTAGTGAGTATCGCATTTTATTGTTACTGCGTATTGAGTAATTGTGTATGTATTGAGTTCCTGCATGTATTTTGAATAGTGTTTAACTATTGTATGCATGATGAGTAAAAGAAAAGCTTACAGTGTGAAATTTATTGTGTCGCCACCGCGCCGCTCGGTATAACGCGGGTGTTGTTTCCCGCCCGACATGAGCGTTATATCGGGGGTCCACTGTAGTTTAATGGAGAGGAAAACTGTCTGGGAGAAAATCGTTTTCGGTTTAAAATTTTAGCTCAATGTGTTATTCCTGAGAGAGTATCGTGCTGCCATCTGTTGTCTGTTTCGATAACGATATTTAGTTACATTTTCATTCGTCATGTATTGTTAAGTTTGAAAACTGAAATATAAGAAATAACAGAAATAAAGAAAGCATTGAAAACTATGTTTTAGACATATCGATGTTTCCATTGTATCTTTTAATATTTTGAAATTATTTTGCAATGTTGATAATTTAATTAGTTTCAAAAACAGCGATGGATAAGCGAATAAACCATGACATGAAACAGATTAAGAAGTATGTTAAAACAGATTAATTCAGAAAAACTGATTCCATAAATTGTAAATATTGTACATTTTTCCTTAAAATATTGTAATTTTCACTGTGGTGGTGGCATGAGCTTCGGCAGGAGGAATGGTTGAGTGAGATGAAAATTTCTCACCCCTTGAAAAATTTATCGATAAATTAATATACGCTTAATAATATTAGGTGTACAGTGGCTCAAAAAAATATCCGAACACTATGGTCGATTTCAGAATACGGAAAAAAATCTGGCATCGATTTTTTTAGAAATGAGTGATCTGGCAACCTTCGTGTCACGTGATTACAGAATTCAGGAAAAATATCTGGAACGTGTACAGCAACTGTACACGCTCCAGTTACCGTTCACAGCAAACTGGAGCGTGTGCAGTTACTGCACACGCTCCAGTTTGCTGTGAACGGTAACTGCACACGCTCAATATTTCCGTGAGTGAGCCCTCACGATCTAGTATCAAAATAATATGACCACCTACAGTCGCTCAAAAAAGTATCACGAACAAAAAAGTCACGTGACACGAAGGTTGCCAGATCACTAATTTCTAAAAAAATCGATGCCAGATTTTTTTCCCGAATTCTGTAATCGACCATAGTGTTCGGATATTTTTTTGAGCGACTGTACGAAACTCTTAGATGCTTTTCAATAAGTTTCCCTTGTTTTGTTTTGTTTTTGCACATGCTTGCTTGCATTATTGTATAATATATGCATGATTAGGGGCGGTGCTACTGCACGTGCAGCCTGTGCGGCCTTACCGGGTGGCATTATTTTAGTGGCGGAAAATTTTGCAGACAAACCAACGACCACAACTGTAGTAAAGTTGACACGAGTGAGTATGGCCTGTTTTTGAACAGATGATTTTCAATTACGTTTTAAAATGGCATCAAATTTTCGAAAATTAATCATCAATATATATGATCAGATTTGGGTTGGGTTGGTTTACCTCTGAGCGGCACTTTTTTGCACACCATGGGCTAAATGGCCAGGTCACATGGACCCCGAAGGCTCAGAGAAGGTTGGGGGAGGGAACCCACTGGAACAGCTGTTGGGAGACAGATGGTAGCCTTCCGTCAAGGCCATCCAGCGTGTTCTTTAACGTTGGTTGTTTTACCTCTGAATTGGCAGTCTTTTGCACACCATGGGGTAAATGGCCAGGTCACAAGGATCCCGAAGGCTCAGAGAAGGTTGGGGGAGGGGACCCACTGGAACAGCTGTTGGGAGACAGATGGTAGCCTCCCGTCAAGGCCATCCAGCGTATTCTTTAACGTGCACAGGGTATGGTTCATCCCGCACACGGTGCCACGGTTTAACGTCCCATCCGACGGACGACGGCCTTTCCAAGCCCATCGGTGTCCCCTACTGACCGTGGGCAGGGCGGTGAATTTTGCGGAGATAAATCTCTAGAGGGAACTACAGATTACGAGCCTGATTACAACTGAGCCGCCCCCATCAATCCGTAGTCTTAAGGATAATCTTAACTATCAGATTGCATTTCGTGTTGATTAAACGATCTACATTAACGAGAAAGTCTGTGCAATGCATTTTGCATCTCTAGTTTTATGTTGATTTAAAAACTCATCAAGAACCATCAGTTTTCGAGCAATTAAATTATATGTTAGTTATTATTCTTTTTCAGTTTCGTAATCCCCACTGACAAAAAAAAATTGAGAATTCCATCCAAAATGTCAACGCCAAAGTGCAAATTTAATATCTTGAATAAAAAAACTTCGTATAGGAACGGGACCGAAGGTGAACTAAAGCTCAAATGATATCAATCGAAATCTTAATTTTTCAACAACATTCGTTCAATATTTAAAGCGTTCACTCTGGCAGCAAAATTTAAAAGCAGAAGTTACTAGTTAAAAGAATTCAGACGATTTGTCCTGTTAAAAACTTATACGGTGCCTAGACTACTTTTCTTAGAATACCAGCAGATTTACCCGTCGTAGCTCGGTCTGAAACTTTTTTTTGGACTTTTTTTTTCCCTTTTTCTTTTCTCCCCACCACGCACTTTCATTTGGCATATACAGAGTCGTATCAGAATAATATGACCATCTATCATAGTATATGTATGGTAGGTGGTCATATTATTCTGATACGACTTTGTATATGATTGCCCTCGATCTTCACCCCCTCCGGGGGGAGGCTCAGTCGTTAGCGCGCTTGGCTACTGATTAAAGGGACCTGGGTTCGAGCTCTGGGTAGAGGCCGAGTGGTTAGTGCGCTTGGCTACTGATAAAAGGGACCTGGGTTCGAGCCCCAGGTAGAGGCCGAGTGGTTAGCGTGCCTGGCTACTGATCAAAGGGACCTGGGTTCGAGCCCTGGGACTAATCAAAGGGACCTGGGTTCGAGCCCCAGGTAGAGGCCGAGTGGTTAGCGCACTTGGCTACTGATCAAAGGGACCTGGGTTCGAGCCCCAGGTAGAGGCCGAGTGGTTAGCGTGCTTGGCTACTGATCAAAGGGACCTGGGTTCGAGCCCTGGGACTAATCAAAGGGACCTGGGTTCGAGCCCCAGGTAGAGGCCGAGTGGTTAGCGCACTTGGCTACTGATCAAAGGGACCTGGGTTCGAGCCCTGGGACTAATCAAAGGGATCTGGGTTCGAGCCCCAGGTAGAGGCCGAGTGGTTAGCGTGCTTGGCTACTGATCAAAGGGACTTGGGTTCGAGCCCTGGGACTAATCAAAGGGACCTGGGTTCGAGCCCCAGGTAGAGGCCGAGTGGTTAGCGCACCTGGCTACTGATCAAAGGGACCTGGGTTCGAGTTGGGTTGTTGGGTTGTTTTACCTCTGACGGCACTTTTTTGCACACCATGGGCTAAATGGCCAGGTCACATGGACCCCAAAGGCACAGAGAAGGTTGGGGGAGGGGACCCACTGGAACAGCTGTTGGGAGACAGATGGTAGCCTCCCGTCAAGGCCATCCAGCGTGTTCTTTAACGTGCACAGGGTATGGCTCTCCCGCACACGGGACCACGGCTTAACGTCCCATCCGACGGACGGCGGCCTTTCCAAGCCCATCGGTGTCCCCTACTGACCGTGGGCAGGGCAGGGAATTTTGCGGAGATAAATCTCAACGCTGACCCAGCTGGGACTCGAACCTGGGAACTACAGATTACGAGCCTGGTGCGCTACCGACTGAGCCCCCCCCCCCTAGGTTCGAGCCCCACGTAGAGGCCGAGTGGTTAGCGTGTTTGGCTACTGATCAAAGGGACCTGGGTTCGAGCCCCAGGTAGAGGCCGAGTGGTTAGCGCGGTTGGCTACTGATCAAAGGGACCTAGGTTCGAGTTCTGGGACTAATCAAAGGGACCTGGGTTCGAGCCCCAGGTAGAGACCGAGTGGTTAGCGTGCTTGGCTACTGATCAAAGGGAACTGGGTTCGAGCCCCAGGTAGAGGCCGAGTGGTTAGCGCGCTTGGCTACTGATCAAAGGGACCTGGGTTCGAGCCCTGGGACTAATCAAAGGGACCTGGGTTCGAGCCCCAGGTAGAGGCCGAGTGGTTAGCGTGCTCTGCTACTGATCAAAGGAACCTGGGTTCGAGCCCTGGGACTAATCAAAGGGACCTGGGTTCGAGCCCAGGTAGAGGCCGAGTGGTTAGCGTGCTTGGCTACTGATCAAAGGGACCTGGGTTCGAGCCCCAGGTAGAGGCCGAGTGGTTAGCGCACTTGGCTACTGATCAAAGGGACCTGGGTTCGAGCCCTGGGACTAATCAAAGGGACCTGGGTTCGAGCCCCAGGTAGAGGCCGAGTGGTTAGCGCACCTGGCTACTGATCAAAGGGACCTGGGTTCGAGCCCCGGGTAGAGGTCGAGTGGTTAGCGCGCTTGGTTACTGATCAAAGGGACCTGGGTTCGAGCCCCCGGTAAGGCATGGTTGTGTGTGTGTTGTTTTTCTGCTGAGGTCCTGCCATCCTCACAGACCTTCTACTGTGGCATATAAACTGACAGGCTCCTGTCAGACCTCTGTGGCAAGCAGCTGCTTGAGCGGTGTATTTATTTTATTTAGATAGGTATGTATCTTTTTCTTTGAGCGGGAGTTCATAATTTGCACAATGTTATTGATTCCCTGAATCTAGAGATGAGCTACATTCATTAACAAGTGAAGATTTGGAAGCCAAGGCTGTTGCACTATCAATAACAGTATCCTGAAATAAATGGAGATCAATTAACAATTTAAATTAAATGTTTAAAACACCAAATAAATCAAATTTTGAGAGGGGAAAATCCATCTAAATTGTATCACTTGGATGTATTAAATATACTTGGTAGATAGGAATTACAAAAAAGTTACCCAAATATAATAGTGGCTCTAAAAATATTCTTGACTATTCCAACATCAGTGGCTATAGCAGAAAGAAGTTTCAGCAAATTAAAACTTGTTAAAAATTATTTAAGATCAACATGAGGACAGGAGCGTACATCATCATTTTGTTTCCTATCAATCGAGCGAGAACTGACTCAAAAAATTTATTTTCACTAGATTATTAACGATTTTGCCAACGAAAAAGTAAATTACTTAAAAAAAGTAATTATTTCCATAATAAAATGCAATTTCTTTTGCAATATTTATGTGTAATTAATGTTTATTCATGTAACTGTATTAAAATAATGACAATAAGTATATATAATATAAATAAGATGTGTATTGTTTTTTTTTTATATCAATAACTGAAAAAGGACGGAAAATTGCAAATTTGCCAAGGGCGCCAAAAACCTACCGACGCCTCTGGTTATAAGAATTTATCTTGTCCGGTTTGCTATTTCATTTTTTTTGCGGTATAAAACTCATTTACTTTAAAGAGAAATTTAATTATATGGTCCTTAATATATCAGCTATTTTTTCACCAATAAACTCTACCGTTTTTAACTTGCTCTTCATTCGCGAAAAACAGCATAAAAAAGTCGTTAAAAAACACCTGAAAGCCAAACAGCATCAACTGAAGACATATTAATGTTAAAGTGTTCTGTTAGAGATCGAAAGATTATTTCAAATCCTCTTACAATTGTTTCAATAATCTCTACTTATTATTTTGTTCTTTGTCAGATTTAAGTTCCATTCCGACGGTTTTATAGGTCTAGAAACAATGAAAAAACTGGCAACATCAAGGGTGCTTTCAAAAGTAACCTACTGAACTGACAAAAGGAAAAAAACAACCCCAATTGCTTCGACAGGAAATGCAAGAGTACGTGCTGCCATCTATCGTGCGATAGTCACATCAACATTTCATTTAACGATTTTTCGTTAACTACTGAGATTTGATCTTAAATCTTCTCTTAAGGCTTATTATTTTGACAGCCTCCAGACAGACCTCTGTTCTAAGCAATTACTTGAAGGGGAAGGTTTATCTTTTAAATAAATTGTAAACTTATTGTTTATGAAGATTTCTTAATTTTCATTTCTTAAAAAAATGCGCTTATTACTCAATTTTCATTTAATTTTTTTTTTCAGTATTTTTTTTTTACGGGAACTCCATAAAAATTTTTCCTTAAAAAGAGCAACAGTCAATTTGATTTTAAATAGACTTTCTTCTAATTTTCAATCTCATGCACTGATTTAGTGATACCTGAAAAGTTACGTTTCATATCTTTAAGACTAATTCGGAAGTAATCCTACTTCCGGTTCTTCTTGGTTTAAAAATTCTATCACTTATATCGCTGCATTTCATTCTTGCACTTTTGCCTCTGTTTCATTTCTTGATCTTTCCTTCTTCTCTTTGATTCCATCATTCTGTACAGTCGCTCAAAAAAGTATCCGAACACTATGGTTGACTACAGAATTCAGAAAAAAATATTTGGCAACAATATTTTTAGAAATTAGCAATCTGGCAACCTTCGTGTAAAATAGTACAGTCGTTCAAAAAATATCCGAACACTATGGTTGATTCAGAATTCAGAAAAAATATCTGGCAACGATTTTTTGTAGAAATTAGTGATCTGGCAACCTTCGTGTAAAAGAGTACAGTCGCTCAAAAAATATCCGAACACTATGGTTGATTCAGAAAAAATATCTGGCAACGTTTTTTTTTAAATTAGTGATTTGGCAACCTTCGTGTCACCAGACACGAAGGTTGCCAGATCACTAACTTCTAAAAAAATCGTTGCCAGATATTTTTTCTCAATTCTGTAATCAACCATAGTGTTCGGATACTTTTTTGAGCGACTGTACTCTTCCGTGACGAATTCATTTCCTTTAGAACGAGAATCAGTAAATTTGCATCGTTACAATATATTTCCCTTGCACTATTTCCAACGCCAGAGTTCTGCTCTTATCAGCAAGATCATCATCACCTGCCCTGTTGCAATACCGGAATCACTTGGAACAATGGAGCGATGTCACCATGGAGACAGGAGACAAATCTTTTGGGATCGGAGGGATGGTGGGGGAATTGTTCTCGGCATCAGCAGAAAGAAAGAAGATGCTACTTATATGTAGGGAAGTCTGTGTTTCTGTGTATGGGGGGGGGGAGGTGTTATATATATCAAGTTATAACTCTGCACACACCTTCCTGCAAATGTATCTTTGGGTCACGGTTAATGCCCTTCGTGACCTCATAAGTTTAATATATAAAGAGCAAGGTCAGAAGTCCGACGTAGTCGCTGCTGGGGAGGTGGAACACTTACTTTACGGTTTAAAGTGGTTTGTTTGAACGAAATCAGTTTATTGTTGCGAATCTTTGCAATGACGACGAGGCAGGTAACAGTGAACGCGTTGATTGTAGCAGTTGTGTTGTGTGTTGCATCAGCATCATCAACTGAGGAAAGGCGTCGTCATGGTGATGATAAGGATGCTAAAGTAAGTCTGAAATTCTGATTTAGTTTTAGTTATTCAGAGAAATAATTTAAAGATCTTGGATTTCTTTGCACCTTATTATGTTTTGCTTTTGTTCGTTTATTTGAAAGGTTGTCAGAAACGAGCAAGGAGATTGTTCGGTTGTTTTACCTCTGAGCAGCACTTTTTTTGCACACAATGGGATAGCATACCCTGTGTACGTTAAAGAACACACTGGATGGCCTTGACGGTAGGCTACCATTTGTCTCCCAACAGCTGTTCCGGTGGGTCCCTCCCCCAACCTTCTCTGAGCCTTCGGGGTTCTTGTGACCTGGCCATTTAGCCCATGGTGTGCAAAAAAGTGCCTCTCAGAGGTAAAACAACCCAACGTTAAAGAACACGCTGGATGGCCTTGACGGGAGGCTACCATCTGTCTTCCAACAGCTGTTCCATTGGGTCCCCTCCCCCAACCTTCTCTCAGCCTTCGGGGTCCTTGTGACCTGGCCATTTAGCCCATGGTTTGCAAAACAACCCAACCCTGCACACGGAGCCATGGCTTAACGGCCTTTCCAAGCCCGTCGGTGTCCTCTACTGACCGTGGGCAGGGCGGGGAAATTTGCGTTGACCCAGCTGGGACTCGAACCTGGGAACTATAGATTACGAACCTGGCGCGCCACCTCCCTCTCCAGAGCAGGGTGGAGGAGAACAGTCGGTAGTGCACCCTGTTTGAGATCTGATGTTCCTAGATTATAATTTCTACTGCGCATGCGTAGAAATATTCCTCAATGACTCTCATTCGGTAATGCGAAAAAAAGAGTAACACCGATAGGCTTGAAAAGGCAGCCGTCCGTCTAATCAAACTTTAAGCCGTGTTACCCTATACATTTAGTCAGTTGGGATGAATTGGAGGTTTTGAATTTTCACTGGCAATTGTTAAAAGAAATTATATACCACATAAAAAGTATTTGTTTTTTATTCCTTTAATTTAAAAAAGATGCTTTTCGCAAATCCCTCTGAGAAAAGAAGGCAGATTGTTGATGTCAGTGGAGTATCTTTTGACACTCCATGGTATGAATTCGTATTTTAGGTGATAAACAGATAGCTTGCGACATTCGTTAATTGTTTCGTCATTTTCCTATACTGTATAGTGATCTACAGCGATATAAATTAAACCTACATAGTGATTTGCTGTCCCATGGCAGAGTTGTCAGCGCATTTGGCTACTGATCTAAGGGATCTGGGTTCGAGCCCCGGATAAGGCATGGATGTGTGTGTCGTTTTTCTGCTGAGGTCCTGCCATCCTCACAGACCTTCTACTATGGCGTATAAACTGACAAGCTCCTGTCAGACCTCTGTGGCAAGCAGCTGCTTGAGGGGGTATTTATTTTTAAATGATTCGAAAAATTCAAATTACAATATTTCGCTAGTACCAATCGAACTAAAAAAGAATTTTCCGATTTTGTGTCCAAAAAAAGAAACAGAAAAAAGTTGCGTTCCCCACCCACTGTGGGTGTAAGGGGTCAACTCATTGCTGCCAATGGCAAATTCGTGACCTTCACATTTCACCACAGTCGATCAAAAAAGTATCCGAACACTATTGGTTGATTACAGAATTCAGAAAAAATCTGGCAACGATTTTTTTTTATAAATTAGTGATCTGGCAACCTTCGTGTCACGTGACACGAAGGTTGCCAGATCATTAATTTCTTAAAAAAAAAAAAAACTATCGTTATTGGAATGTGGCCAGATCACTAATTTCTAAAAAAAAATCGTTGCCAGATATTTTTCTGAATTCTCTACACGAAGGTTAAAAGATCACTAATTTCTAAAAAAATCGTTGCCAGATATTTTTCTGAATTCTCTACACGAAGGTTAAAAGATCATTAATTTCTAAAAAAAATTGTTGCCAGTTATTTTTCTGAATTCTTTACACGAAGGTTGCCAGATCACTAATTTCTAAAAAGAATTGCCAGATATTTTTCTGAATTCTCTACACGAAGGTTGCCAGATCACTAATTTAAAAAAAAAGTTGCCAGATATTTTTTCTGAATTCTCTACACGAAGGTTGCCAGATCACTCATTTCTGAAAAAAAATCGTTACCAGGTATTTTTTCTGAATTCTGTAATCAACCATAGTGTTCGGATAACGTTTTTGACCGACTGTATCAAAATCTCAGATCTCTAATATAAATTCATCGTTTCCAATATTCGTTTAAAATTTTCGGAATTTTTTGCTTTTTTCCACCGCAAGAGGGCACATTTATAGCTTTTCGGGAGATTCAAAAAGTGCTTATCGTCATACCATCAAAACCTATCCACCTCAAAAGGTCTTTTCTATTCATATCTACCAACAAAAACAGTGCAATGTCTGCAGACAGACGACAAAGTGAAAACAATATTTATATTTTTTTTTCAGAAAAACAAGAATAAAAATGAATATTAGAAGAATTTTTATTCAAATTTCCAAATAATTGACTTATTTTACTAAATTGTTGCAATCATATTTATTATTTAAGTTTCATTTGATACGAGAGATAAATTCTTGTGACTAACATTGGTGTTGTTAAATTATTCTAACTATCTTAAATAAATGTAGTGGCAGATCAAGGATAACTGAAGGACACAGGGATAATGTTAAACCCTTCATGGGGTGCTGGCAAAAAAGATTAATGTTAAACTTTTCAGGGGATGCTGGCAAAAAAAAAAAAAAAAAATGTTAAACTTTTCAGGGCAATGGCAATAAGATTAATGTTAAACTTTTCAGGGGATGCTGGCAATAAGATTAATATTCAACTTTTCAGGTGATGCTGGCAATAAAATTACTGTTGAACTTTTCAGGGGATGTTGGCAAAAAAGATTAACGTTAAACTTTTCAGGGGATGCTGACAAAAAAGATTGATATTAAACTTTTCAGGAGATGGCAAAAAAGATTGATGTTAAACTTTTCATGGGATTACTGACAATATGACTAATGTTAAACCTTTCATGGGATGCTGGCAAAATGACTGATTAAACCTTTCATGGGATGTTATCAAAATGACTGATGTTTGATTAAATCTTTTCATGGGATTTTGGCAGTATGACTAATGTTTGATTTGACTCTTCATGGAATGCTGGCAATGTGACTAATGTTTGATTTGACTCTTCATGGAATGCTGGCAATGTGACTAATGTTTGATTTGACTCTTCATGGAATGCTGGCAATGTGACTAATGTTTGATTTGACTCTTCATGGAATGCTGGCAATGTGACTAATGTTTGATTTGACTCTTCATGGAATGCTGGCAATGTGACTAATGTTTGATTTGACTCTTCATGGAATGCTGGCAATGTGACTAATGTTTGATTTGACTCTTCATGGAATGCTGGCAATGTGACTAATGTTTGATTTGACTCTTCATGGAATGCTGGCAATGTGACTAATGTTTGATTTGACTCTTCATGGAATGCTGGCAATGTGACTAATGTTTGATTTGACTCTTCATGGAATGCTGGCAATGTGACTAATGTTTGATTTGACTCTTCATGGAATGCTGGCAATGTGACTAATGTTTGTTTTTTATATTTTTTAGGTGAAGACTTCTCGGCTCGGTTTAGGATGGTGGGATCCTGAACCTTGGATTCCCGATCCCCTTCCTCCTGCTCCTCTGCCTCTCCCTCCTCGGCCTCCATCTCCTCCCCAGCCTCCTGCTCCCATCCTTCCTCCTGCAGCATCCAGACCTTTCGTTTTGCCAGAGAAAGATACTTTCAGACAAAACGTTGGACCACGTGCTGAGAGTAAGTTCATTTTTCATTTTTTTAAACTTAAAATGATTATTTGAAATTAAATTTTAAAAATTTTTAATGATTATTTTCGGCCTCTGGTGAATATCTCTCTTTTATTCTCTTTGGAAACTGCTCGTTTTCGAAGAGAATGAAGTTTTTCATTTTCGGACTTTAGCACCCTCTAGTAATGGAAATTCAAACTAATGGATGATTGCGAAAATAAAAATTATAATATTTAATTAGGATCTGTAATTCTCTTAATAATCTTATTTGCACCCTCTAGTGGTGGAAAAAGTTGTCAAAACTTTAAACGAATATTTGAAACAATCAGTTTGTGGTTTTATTTGCTGGTGTGCGAATGTCAGGCATTGGCAGAAATGATTAGCCCCCTGATCACCACGGGGAGAGGGTGTAAAAAGAAAATTTTTTGATTTTAAGAAGACAAAAATGAAATATCTTCGTTATGTTTTTAGATACAGTCGCTCAAAAAAAATCCGAACACTATGGTTGATTACAGAATTCAGGAAAAATATCTGGCAACGTTTTTTTTTTTTTAAATAGAAATTAGTGAGCTGACAACCTACGTATTAGTGATCTGACACGAAGGTTGTCAGATCACAAAAAAAAATCGTTGCCAGATATTTTTTCTGAATTCTGTAATCAACCATAGGGTTCGGATATTTTTTTGAGCGACTGTACTAATAAAATATTACAATTTTCTTATTCCCAGTCTTCTTTCACTTCGAACTTCCACCGTTAGAGGGTGCTAAAATCGGAAAATAGCCAGTTTTTTAGAGGGTGCTAAAATCGGACCTCAGCCAGTTTTTTTTCTAAAGACTATTCCTCATTCGCCAGAGTCGATAAATCAGACTTCTAGTTTTTTATTAAAAGTTATTTCTGTCTCTCTGCACGAATTTCGAGGTCATGATGGTTGAACCCAATGACCCCCAGAACATTTCTTTTTCAGACATACATTGCGTGAGGTCAAATGGGGTGACCCTGTTAACCGCACTTGTCGTCCCTCCTCCGAATTTCTTGGCCATGCCAGTGTTCGAAGATGCCCCGACAATTGACCCCACAGTATCGGCTGACTGTGCCATGCGACCCAATGATCCCGGTCCAAGGTCATTTGCGATGCACGTTAATCACTTCACGAAATGTGGGGTCAGAGTTCAACATGGATCAGATGGCAAGGTAAGATTTATCTGCAAATCATTCTATTAAAATCATTTTCTATGTTGGGACAAATGTCCCAATAAGAATGGCGATTGTAAACGATTCAATAAATATTGGGTGGGGGTGGCTCAGTCGGTAGCGCGCCAGGCTCATAATCTGCAGTTCCCAGGTCCGAGTCCCAGCTGGGTCAGCATTGATATTTATCTCCGCAAAACTCCCCGTCTTGCCCACGGTCAGTAGGGGACACGAATGGGCTGGAAAGGAAGTCGTCCGTCGGATGGGACGTTAAGCCGTGACCCCGTGTGCGGGAGAGCCATACCCCGTGCACGTTAAAGAACACGCTCGATGGTCTTGACGGGAGGCTACCATCTGTCTCCCAACAGCTCTACCAGTGGGTCCCCTCTTCCAACCTTCTCTGAGTCTTTGGGGTCCTTGTGACCTGGCCATTTAGCCCATGGTGTAGAAAGAAGTGCCTCTCAGAGGTAAAACAACCCGACGTTAAAGAACACGCTGGATGGCCTTGACGGGAGGCTATCATCTGTCTCCAAACAGCTGTTCCAGTGGGTCCCCCCCCCAACCTTCTCTGAGTCTTTGGGGTCCTTGTGACCTGGCCATTTAGCCCATGGTGTGCAAAAAAGTGACACTCAGAGGTAAATCAACCCACCCAACCTTCTTTTAATTCCTTGGATGGTCACCCAGCTACCGGAGCCTATGTCCGAGGTTAATAATTTTCTCTTTAAATCATTTTTTTTCTCAGCCTTGATATCGATGTTGTCTCCCCTTCTTCCTCAGGAGTGGGTGTCGGTGACTCTTCGCTTTCCCTTCGTCGGAGGCATCCGAATGGCAGAGGATGAGCACGTGATGGTGATGTGTAAGCCTCAAGAGAGGACGGCGACCAGCAGACACATCGTTGATCTGCGGGGAACAGCGTAAGTATCGGCCAACTCAATTCCCATTCAAATCTGTTTTGTTCACAGCGAACTGAAACGCCATTTTATTACTTTCGTACTTTTATTCTAATTGATTTTCATTTATCATTTGATTTTCCGTTTATATTTTGCTAATAAACAACAGTTAGAAAATTTTTTTTCAAAAAAATTAAAAATTAATGCACCAAAAAGGGAAAACGAGTCGTAAGAAAACAATAGTGTTGATGCATTTATATTTCTTCGGGAAATCCTAGTTTTTTTTTTAACGTTCCGATCAGAAGGTCTCACTTGACTTTCGTCACAAAAATGATCTCAAACACTCTCACCCTGTCTTCCAAATGGCGTCATTTATCTGAAAAAAAAATTCTCCCTGGTTTTCAAACGGCTCCATTTATTTAAAAACAGTTTCATCCTGATTTCCACATGATTCCTTTCTCCCAATCATTTTCACCCTGATTTTTGAATGGCCCAATTTATTTAAAAAAGTTTAATCCTGACTTCCAAATGGCTTCATTTATCCCAAACATTTTCACCCTGATTTTCGAATGACCCGATTTATTTAAAAAAAGTTTCATCCTGAGTTCCAATTGGCTCCATTTATCATAATCATTTTCACCCTCGTTTTCGAATGGCTCCATGTATCTAAAAATTTCAACCTAGATTTCAAATGGGCCCATTTTTCCAAAAAAATTTACCCTGGCTTTCAAACGACCCGGTTTATTTACAAACTTTTCACCCTGGATTTCGAAAGGCCCCATTTTACTTTTGAGGCACACGTCATACTGCTAGAAATCCACTTCCCATCCTCTTGGGTACACCACTGCCACAAGACGTCCACAAAGACAGAAGACACAATAAAATCTTTTTCCAGAACGTACAGTCGCTGAAAAAAGTATCCGAACACTATAGTTGATTACAAAATTCAGAAAAAATAATTGGCAACTATTTTTTTTTAGAAATTAGTGATCTGGCAACCTTCGTGTCACGTGATTACAGAATTCAAGAAAAATATCTGGAGCGTGTACAGCAACTGTACACGCTCCAGTTACCGTTCACAGCAAACTGGAGCGTGTGCAGTTACTGCACACGCTCCAGTTTGCTGTGAACGGTAACTGCACACACTCCATATTTCTGTGAGTGAGCCCACACGATCCAGGTCTTTGTGAGCTCACACGATCCAATGTGTTGTGAACATTAACCGCAACCGCTCCAGTTTGCTGTCAACGGTAACTGCACACGCTCAATATTTCCGTGAGTGAGCCCACACGATGTAGTATCAAAATAATATGACCACCTACAGTCGCTCAAAAAAGTATCCGAACACCATGGTTGATTACAGAATTCAGGAAAAAGATCTGGCAACGATTTTTTTAGAAATTAGTGATCTGGCAACCTTCGTGTCACGTGACACGAAGGTTGTCAGATCACTAATTTCTAAAAAGAATCGTTGCCAGATATTTTATCTGAATTCTGCAATCAACCGTAATGTTCGGATATTTTTTTGAGCGACTGTACTTCTGAGTGAATCCAGCAAGATAGATATTTTTTTTTCACAAACAATACTGTCTCCATATTTCGTACGAAAAACCAGAAAATTAGAGAATGGTTTGGTAATAATGAAATAAAAGAACTTGCCTATTATAAGTGCCATGGGACGGGGGTCAGGTTCCAAAGTGTTATTTTAGTCATCAGTAATATTCATGAACTGAATCAATAAGAACAAAAATTTAAGTTTTGTAGAGTAAAAAAATAAAGTCAAATGAATTTTTTTTTTCTCTGTTTTGATGTAGTTCTGAAGGAAGATCTCTGAAGACGAATCAAGTGTTCCGTAGCGAGCGGAAGGAAATGTCGTGCCGGATGTCTCTGTTCAGCAAGCCCCCTGGCGGAGG
Organism: Ryuthela nishihirai; assembly: GCA_038380435.1. Classification (NCBI taxonomy): domain Eukaryota; kingdom Metazoa; phylum Arthropoda; class Arachnida; order Araneae; family Heptathelidae; genus Ryuthela; species Ryuthela nishihirai. The sequence continues at coordinate 73,422,144 of JAWZYU010000008.1, read as the reverse complement.
AAATGGTTTCGTCGAGGAGATGCCACCAGGAGCTACGATCACAATTGGACAGGAACTGCAACTGAGGGCTCAAGTCAGGGAAGGAGATGGTGAGTTGCATTTCCGGTGTGTATTAGGATGAGAGTTACATTCGGTGAAATGGAGGAAGAGACGGGATGCCTTTCATGAATATAGAGATGGTTCAGATGCATTTCTTGAAGGTCGTAAGTGGGGGGGAGGGGGTGGGGATGGATGGTGGCATTCGGTTGTGGAGGAAGAAGATTAGTTGCCTTTTTAGATAGGAGGTAGATGATGAGTTGAATTTCTTGAGTGGAAGGAAATGGTGTGCTGCTTTTGTGAATTGGAGAAAGATTAGTAAGACGGATTTCATGAGAGAATGAGTGAGTCGATTAATTGCCTTTCATAAGTGCACGAAGGTGGTTAATTTCGAGGAGATGGTGAGTTGAATATCAGGAGGATATGAAGATGGAGAGTTAGATGTCACGAAGACAGGGTGAGGGTGAGTTGCATCTGAGGAAGGAAAGAAGAAGACGGTGAATTGAATATCAATTCACCGTCTTCTTCTTTCAGGAAGACGGTGAATTATGAAGGATTATATTTCCTTCATAGGAGGATTATGAAGATGGAGGATTATGAAGATGGAGAGTTGGATGTCACGAAGACAGGGTGAGGGTGAGTTGCATCTGAGGAAGGAAAGAAGACGGTGAATTGAATATCAGGAGGATTATGAAGATGGAGAGTTGGATGTCACGAAGACAGGGTGAGGGTGAGTTGCATCTGAGGAAGGAAAGAAGAAGATGGTGAGTTGAATATCAGGAGGATTATGAAGATGAAGAATTGGATGTCACGAAGACAGGATGATGGTGAGTTGCATCTGAGGAAGGAAAGAAGATATTTAGTTGAATATCAGGAGGACATGAATATGAAGAGTTGGATATCACGAAGACAGGATGATGGTGAGTTGCTTACCAGGAGAGAAAGAGCTTTTGAATTGCATTCACCGAGATTGTAAGATTGACTAACTTTTTTAATAACTTCTTATGATTGGCAACATTCGCTTTAAAATATTTCAAAACTCTGGCGTTAGTTTTTTAATTTATCTGGAGTTTTATTCCCGTAAAATAACGGCCTTTTTAAAGGTAAAAATTTTCCAATTTTGTAGTTAGTTAGCTAATGAGTTGGTAGCTCTCTCCACATATCGAATTTTTCTCTTTCGATTGCCCGATTTTATTCTGAGACTCCCCACCGCCACTCTACAGAAAAATGTATTCTGGCAACGTATCTGATTCCCGACACAGAAGTCGGGGATTGCTTCACTCGCTACTGACCCTGTCCTTGGCGAGAAATTGAACACCGATGGACTCGGAAACGTCCGTCAAATAGAACTACCCTGTGCATGTTAAAGAACACCCTAGATGGCCTTCGAAGGAGGATTTGGATTGTTTTACCTCTGAGCGACACTTTTTTGCACACCATGGGCTAAATGGCCAGGTCACATGGGCCCCGAAGGCTCAGAGAAGGTTGGGGGAGGGGACTCACTGGAACAGCTGTTTCGAGACAGATGGCAGCCTCCCGTCAAGGCCATCTAGAGTGTTCTTTAACGTTGGATTGTTTTACCTCTGAGCGGCACTTTTTGCACACCATGGGCTAAATGGCCAGGTCACATGGACCCCGAAGGCTCAGAGAAGTTTGGGGGAGGGGACTCACTGTTTCGAGACAGATGGCAGCCTCCCGTCAAGGCCATCTAGAGTGTTCTTTAACGTTGGATTGTTTTACCTCTGAGCGGCACTTTTTGCACACCATGGGCTAAATGGCCAGGTCACATTGACCCCGAAGGCTCAGAGAAGGTTGGGGGAGGGGACCCACTGTAACAGCTGTTTCGAGACAGATGGCAGCCTCCCGTCAAGTCCATCTAGAGTGTTCTTTAACGTTGGATTATTTTGCCTCTGAGCGGCACTTTTTGCACACCATGGGCTAAATGGCCAGGTCACATTGACCCCGAATGCTCAGAGAAGATTGGGGGAGGTGACCCACTGGAACAGCTGTTGGGAGACAGATGGCAGTCTCCAGTCAAGGCCACCCAGCGTGTTCTTTAACGTTGGATTGTTTTACCTCTGAGCGGCACTTTTTGCACACCATGGGCTAAATGGCCAGGTCACATGGACCCCGAAGGCTCAGAGAAGTTTGGGGGAGGGGACTCACTGTTTCGAGACAGATGGCAGCCTCCCGTCAAGGCCATCTAGAGTGTTCTTTAACGTTGGATTGTTTTACCTCTGAGCGGCACTTTTTGCACACCATGGGCTAAATGGCCAGGTCACATTGACCCCGAAGGCTCAGAGAAGGTTGGGGGAGGGGACCCACTGTAACAGCTGTTTCGAGACAGATGGCAGCCTCCCGTCAAGTCCATCTAGAGTGTTCTTTAACATTGGATTATTTTGCCTCTGAGCGGCACTTTTTGCACACCATGGGCTAAATGGCCAGGTCACATGAACCCCGAAGGCTCAGAGAAGGTTGGGGGAGGGGACCCACTGGAACAGCTGTTTCGAGACAGATGGCAGCCTCTCGTCAAGGCCATCTAGAGTGTTCTTTAACGTTGGATTGTTTTACCTCTGAGCGGCACTTTTTGCACACCATGGGCTAAATGGCCAGGTCACATGGACCCCGAAGGCTCAGAGAAGTTTGGGGGAGGGGACTCACTGTTTCGAGACAGATGGCAGCCTCCCGTCAAGGCCATCTAGAGTGTTCTTTAACGTTGGATTGTTTTACCTCTGAGCGGCACTTTTTGCACACCATGGGCTAAATGGCCAGGTCACATTGACCCCGAAGGCTCAGAGAAGGTTGGGGGAGGGGGCCCACTGTAACAGCTGTTTCGAGACAGATGGCAGCCTCCCGCCAATTCCATCTAGAGTGTTCTTTAACGTTGGATTATTTTGCCTCTGAGCGGCACTTTTTGCACACCATGGGCTAAATGGCCAGGTCACATGGACCCCGAAGGCTCAGAAAAGGTTGGGGGAGGGGACCCACTGGAACAGCTGTTTCGAGACAGATGGCAGCCTCTCGTCAAGGCCATCTAGAGTGTTCTTTAACGTTGGATTGTTTTACCTCTGAGCGGCACTTTTTGCACACCATGGGCTAAATGGCCAGGTCACATGGACCCCGAATGCTCAGAGAAGATTGGGGGAGGTGACCCACTGGAACAGCTGTTGGGAGACAGATGGCAGTCTCCCGTCAAGGCCATCCGTCGTGTTCTTTAACGCACACAAGGTATGGCTCTCCACAACATGGGACCACGGGTTAACGTCCCATCCGACGGACGGCGGCCTTTCGAAGCGCATCGGTGTCCCCTACTGACCATGGGCAGGGCGGGGTGTTTTGCGGAGATAAATCTCAACGCTGACCCAGCTGGGACTCGAACCTGGGAACTACAGATTACGAGCCTGGCGCGCTACCGACTGAGCCACCCCCGCCCCACTTGGCGGGAGGAAAAGTTGCCTGGTGTATCCCTTTCTTTGAGCCCTTGGGCCGGGGTCCTTGCGACGTGGAAATTGAGCTTAACGTGTGCATAAAAGTGACAATCAGGAGTAAAACAATCCAACAGAAATAACAACAGATAATAACAACAGAAATAATAATTTTTGTACAGTCGCTCAAAAAAGTATCCCAACACTATGGTTGATTACAGAATTCAGAAAAATATCTGGCAACGATTTTTTTTAGAGATTAGTGATCTGGCAACCTTCGTGTCACGTGACACGAAGGTTGCCAGATCACTAATTTCTAAAAAATCGTTGACAGATATTTTTTCTGAATTCTGTACTCAAAGGTTGCCAGATCACTAATCTCTAAAAAAAATCGTTGCCAGATATTTTTTCTGAATTCTGTAATCAACCACAGTGTTCGGATATTTTTTTAAGCGACTGTACTTCATTTGGAATGAAGTATAACATTTTCTACGAATTTTTTTAAAATTTCTTGAAAAATGCATGGAATATAAAAAAGTTTAACAAGTTTCTGTCTCTTTTATCCTTACTTGCCTTCTATCAGGGCCGGATATAGGGGGGGAGGGTCCCCCCAATATCTGGCCCTGATAGTGTGCATAGATTATTGCAACTTGATAAATGCTGTAAAAATTAAAAAAAATATATATTCTTTGCTTTTAAGGTTGGAACTTTGCCGTTTTGAAAGATGTAATTATCACTCGAACATCAGGCAACAATCAGAATTTCCCATCCTCTTCGCATCAGTCGAGGGATGCTCCCGCGCATCCCTTTGCACCATCACCGAGAGGTCACAGGGATGCCGAGAACCATCTCCTGGAAGAAGGGAACGCTTATCACCATTCCAATCACAGAACAAACAATGGCGACTTCGATGCTAAAGGAGAAACAGATTCGAGACAAGATGACTTCGTTCCGGAAACTGCCAGGCTCGTGTTCAACGATGGGTGAGTTGCTGAACTGATTTGCATTAATCAATATGTTTTTTGTTACCTTAAAACAAATTGGTGAGTCGTGTAGCCTTTTTCTAAACTGATTTCGAAAAAATTTTCCGATTTTTTTTTGCATCACGTTGTGTTCTTTTACCTCTGAGTAAAATTTAAGTTACTTTATAAACATTATTACAGTAAATTTAGTTTGCTTTATAGATCACTACGAAAGAGACATGCATTGAATATCTGTAATAGCAATGACAAAGACGAACTAAACATCATCATCATCATCCTCCTCAAGCAGCCATGGACTATGTAGGTCCAACCAGACCGTGCAATTTAGTTCTCCAAGCAAGTCTGTCCTGAGCTACATCTGCTGCATCTGGCCACTGCATACCAATTCTAATAAGATCCTGTTTGACATTGTCTGCCCACCGCATCCTAGGTCTCCCCCTCTTTCTGAGGCCTTTATGCACACTGTTCATAACCCTATTCGCCAATCTATAATTATCCATACGGGCAACATGGCCAAACCAACGGAGTCTCTCTCTGCACAATATGCTGCTTAAAGGAGGTTGCAGACTCCTTTGCCTAACCTCATCATTAGTTACAAAGTTAAACCACCTAATGCCCAAGAAACTGCGGCATACTCTGGAATCAAAAGCATCTAGTTTCCTGTTATCTTGTTTACACAGCATCCAAGTTTCACTACCATAACTAACCCTAGAAAGAACCAAACTATTATACAGTCTCATGACACTCACTTGAACAGAAGCAGATCAGACTAGTTTGTTTCGAGGCAAGTGAATGCTCTCTGTAAAAAAAAGTGTTTTACTGTAGATATATGTTTACAGTCTATAATGATGAAAACGGCTTTTAATGAAAGCATCCATTTTTTTTCTTTCGAATATTCTAGTTGTCGTAACCCCACTTACAGACCCGTGGCCCTGTATCACCCGCAGCGTGACCCCAACAACCCCTTACTGGTGACCTTCAACTTCAAGGCCTTCATGTTCCAAGACATGCGCAATGGCGAAGCGCTGAAATTGTCAGCTCACATCGTGGCATGCGCAGAAGCTGTGGATTGCCATCAGGTATGATAGAGTGTTAGCCCGCATTTATTAATTCCTTTAAATGGTACAGTCGCTCAAAAAAAGTATCCGAACACTATGGTTGATTACAGAATTCATAAAAAATATCTGGCAACGATTTTTTTAGAAATCAGTGATCTGGCAACCTTCGTGTCACGTGATTACAGAATTCAGGAAAAATATCTGGAGCGTGTGCAGTTACTGCACACGCTCCAGTTTGCTGTGAACGGTAACTGCACACGCTCAATATTTCCGTGAGTCAGCCCACACGATCTAGTATTAAAATAATATGACCACCTACAGTCGCTCAAAAAAGCATCCGAACACTATGTTTGATTAAAGAATTCAGGAAAAATATCTGGCAACGCATTTTTTTTTAGAAATGAGTGATCTGGCAACCTTCGTGTCACGTGACACGGAGATTGCCAGATCACTAATTTCTAAAAAAAAATGCGTTGCCAGATATTTTTCCTGAATTCTTTAATCAAACATAGTGTTCGGATACTTTTTTGAGCGACTGTATGTCAAGCTAAATAAATAAATAAATAAATAAACAGATTGTTTTATGCAAGATGATAAAAAAGAAACTTTTTTTTGCTTTGTTTCAGAATCTGTGTGTGGATGATAATCAGAGCGGATATGGAAAGAAGAGAAAACGCCGACACTTGAATGCTGCGACGTCCCCCTTCAGCAATGGAACACTCCGTAACCATGGAAATGTGAAGAACTTCAGTAGAGACATCGAAATGTCGATTTCGCTGGAATCTTTCTATCAGAGTTAGTTCGCAGATTCAATATTTCTTGTTTTGTGATATCTGTGTCGTTAAGAATTTGACGAAAGCAGAAAGACCAGATTATAAAGTTTATGCAATATAAAAATACAAAAACAATCCAACCCAACCTTCCCATAAATAAAAAATAAATAAATACCTCCTCAAGCAGCTGCTTGCCACACAGGTCTGACAGGAACCTGTCAGTTTATATGCCATAGTAGAAGGTCTGTGAGGATGGCAGGACCTCAGCAGAAAAACGACACGTACATCCATGCCTAACCCAGGACGCGAACCCAGGTCCCTTAGATCAGTAGCCAAGTGCGCTACTAAAAAATAAACACCCCCTCAAGCAGCTGCTTGCCACAGAGGTCTGACAGGAGCCTGTCAGTTTACATGCCATAGTAGCAGGTCTGTGAGGATGGCAGGACCTCAGCAGAAAAACAACAGAAAAATCGGTACCTTACCCGGGCTCGAACCCATGTTCCTTAGATCAGTAGACAAGCGCGCTACTAAAAAATAAATACCCCCTCAAGCAGGTGCTTGCCACAGAGGTCTTAGAGGAGCCTGTCAGTTTATATGCCATAGTAGAAGGTCTGCGAGGATGGCAGGACCTCAGCAGAAAAACAACAGAAAAATCGTTACCTTTCCCGGGCTCGAATCCAGGTCCCTTAGATCAGTACACAAGAGCGCTGCTAAAAAAAATAAATACCCCCTCAAGCAGCTGCTTGCCACAGAGTTCTGACAGGAGCCTGTCAGTTTATATGCCATAGTAGAAGGTCTGTGAGGATGGCAGGTTCTCAGCAGAAAAAAACAGAAAAATCGGTACCTTACCCGGGCTCGAACCCAAGTTGTTAGCAGACAGATGGTAGCCTCCTTTCAAGGGGGCGGGTGTGGCTCAGTCGGTAGCGCGCCAGGATCGTAATCTGTAGTTCCAAGGTTCGAGTCCCAGCTGGGTCAGCGTTGAGATTTATCTGTGCAAAATTCCCCGCCCTGCCCACGGTCAATAGGGAACACCGATGGGCTTGGAAAGGCCGCCGTCCGTCGGATGTGACGTTAAGCCGTGGCCCCGTGTGCGGGAGAGCCATACCCTGTGCACGTTAAAGAACACGCTGGATGGTCTTGACTGGAGGCTACCATCTGTCTCCCAACAGCTGTTCCAGTGGGTCCCCTCCCCCAACCTTCTCTGAGCCTTCGGGGTCCATGTGACCTGGCCATTTAGCCCATGGTGTGCAAAAAAGTGCCGCTCAGAGGTAAAACAATCCAACGTTAAAGAACACTCTAGATGGCGTAGACGGGAGGCTGCCATCTGTCTCGAAACAGCTGTTCCAGTGGGTCCCCTCCCCCAACCTTCTCTGAGCCTTCTGGGTCCATGTGACCTGGCCATTTAGCCCATGGTGTGCAAAAAGTGCAGCTCGGAGGCAAAATAATCCAACGTTAAAGAACACTCTAGATGGACTTGACGGGAGGCTACCATCTGTCTCCCAACAGCTGTTCCAGTGGGTCCCCTCCCCCAACCTTCTCTGAGCCTTCGGGGTCCATGTGACCTGGCCATTTAGCCCATGGTGTGCAAAAAAGTGCCGCTCAGAGGTAAAACAACCCAACGTTAAAGAACACACTGGATGGCCTTGACGGGAGGCTACCATCTGTCTCCCAACAGCTGTTCCAGTGGGTCCCCTCCCCCAACCTTCTCTGAGCCTTCGGGGTCCATGTGACCTGGCCATTTAGCCCATGGTGTGCAAAAAAGTGCCGCTCAGAGGTAAAACAACCCAACGTTAAAGAACACACTGGATGGCCTTGACGGGAGGCTACCATCTGTCTCCCAACAGCTGTTCCAGTGGGTCCCCTCCCCCAAACTTCTCTGAGCCTTCGGGGTCCTTGTGACCTGGCCATTTATCCCATGGTGTGCAAAAAAGTGCCGCTCAGAGGTAAAGCAACCCAACGTTAAAGAACACACTGGATGGCCTTGACGGGAGGCTACCATCTGTCTCCCAACAGCTATTCCAGTGGGTCCCCTCCCCCAACCTTCTCTGAGCCTTCGGGGTCCATGTGACCTGGCCATTTAGCCCATGGTGTGCAAAGAAGTGCCGCTCAGAGGTAAAACAATCCAATCCTCCTTTCAAGGCCATCCAGCATGTTCTTTAACATGCAGAGGCAGGACGGCGAGTTCTGCAGATGTGAATCTCAACAATGGCCAAGGTGATTCTCGAACTCGAAACTGCTGATTACGAGCCTGGTATGATATCAACTGAGCCAATCACTGTCCCTTTCGAAAATTAATTTTTAAAAAATAATTAACGTATTCTTATAACGCACATGGGATAATATTTGTTTCTATAAATGTATGAGTGTTTTGTAGGGCCAAGTGGGATACTGCTTGGAATTCGATCCTGTCGATTGCACCAGTATTAGGCCTAGAGATAGGGAGGTTTAAATCTGTGGTACAGTGGCTCAAAAAAAAAAAATCCGAACACTATATTTGATTACAGAATTCAGAAAAAATATCTGGCAATGATTTTTTTTTTAATTAGTGATCTGGCAACCTTCGTGTTACACGAAGGTTGCCAGATCACTAATTTTTTAAAAAGAATCCAGTTTTTTTGCCAGATTTTTTTTCTGAATTCTGGAATCAACCATAGTGTTCGGATATTTTTTTGAGCGACTGTACATATTCTGAAGTAATCTGTAAGAACAGAAATTTGGAGTTAACCGGCTTTCGTGTCTCACAAGCCCAAATAAAAAGCTAGAAAGTTTAATTTTGTTTTTAGTTTTGTGTTCCTTGAAGAATTGAAAATAGTTTTAATACTAACAGGACAATATATTTTCTTTTTAGCACCGGCAATGTCTGATGAATTCGAAACTCGGTCAGCTGTATTACAAGATGGTCTAACCAATTTCTCCTGCAAAACTGTTGTCATTTCTGTATCCACGTTCGCCATTCTGTTATGCTTGATAACAACAGTTGCTGTGGCAATAGCTCTCAACGAAAAGCGGAAGTCTCTGAGGGCGACATCTATGAGATGGAATTGGAAACAAGCAGACCACATTAATTTAATTCATTTCAAACGATAATAAAAAAAAAGTATTGTCGTTTAAGCAAATATTTGCTTACACAGCTGATATAAAATGTATTTTTAGTATTATGTATGAATCAAGTAATAGTTTTCGAAATTATTTTTGAATTTAAAAATCTAACTCGATAAGTTGTAAACTATATAAGAGTTTATTGATAGTTATAGATTTTAAATTCTTTAATATATTTTGTTTTTACAAATATATATATTTGTTCATGTAATATAAAATACGATTTTAGTATTATACTTGCATCAATTAATATATTTATTTTCCAAATAATTTTGAAATTTTAAAGTCTAACTTGATAAGTTGTAAAATATACAGTCGCTCAAAGAAATATCCGAACACTATGGTTGACTACAGAATTCAGAAAATATATCTGGCAGCGATTTTTTTCAGAAATTAGTGATCTGGCAACCTTCGTGTCACGTGACACGAAGGTTGCCAGATCACTAATTTATAAAAAAAAAATCGTTGCCAGATATTTTTTCTGAATTCTGTAAATCAACCATAGTGTTCGGATATTTTTTTGAGTGACTGTACCTGTTTTGAAAAGCAAAACAGTTGTCTTTGTGTAATTTTATTTTAGACTCATATTTTGTGTCAGACACTAAAAATAGATTAAACTAGAAGGGCGCAAATCGTCTCTGGCGCGTAGGAGAATCTCATTTTCAAACAGAAAGAAGTTTTTCCTTTACCTACTGTTTCATTGCTTAAAAGGTTTTAATTTGAGTTAGAGTATGATGGAAAAAATGCAAATAGTATTTCATTAGTAATTGTACAACATAAAAGTATTCGTCTTTTAATTCTTTAATCTAAAAAGTTGCATTTCCCACTCCTCTCTCAATAACGTGGGTAGATTATTGCTGTCGGTGGAATCTCTCTTAAAAACTACCACTAATTTTTCGAATTTCTATTCTAGACATATTATTTGTAAAACTCAATAACAACTCTGCTGTTTCATCATTTCGGTGGTCTGTAAAGATATATATATTAAAACTACTAAGAATTTGAAAAATGCAAAATGTTTCATTAGTATCAATCAAATTAAAAAAGAGTTTCTAATTATCATTTTCATTGTTTCCAATGGAAACTTCATGAAGTCCACATTCCACCACCAAAATTTCATATTTCTATCATTAATACATCGTTGCAATATTCGTTTGAAATTTTAGAATTTTCAAACTTTTTAACCGTTAGAGGGCGCAATTATAATATTCGAAAGATTCCGAAAGTGCTAATCATAATATTTGTTGCCAATGGAAACATCATAACGTTCACATTCCATCACCAAAATTTAAAATTTCTCACTTAAATACGCCATTTGCAATATTTATTTGAAATTTTGGAATTTACAAATTTTTCCACCGTTAGAAGGCGCAATTATAATTTTCAAATTATAGTTTTCAATAATAGTTTTTAACAAATGTGAATCATAATATTTTATCAATTCCTATAAAACCAGTATTATTATCTAATCTTCGTGTCTTCGTGTCACACGTGACACGAAGTTTGCCAGATCACTAATTTATAAAAAAAATTCTTGCCAGATATTTTTTCTGCATTCTGTAATCAAAAGTTTTGTGAACCAAAAGAATTTTTCATTTATCTCTCGAAACAAACAATTATCTTCTAAAAGTAAAAAGGTGTATTTTCCCACCCCCTCTCGGTCTAAGGGATCAATTCATTGTTGGCAATGGAAACTTCGTGACCTTTGCATTTCATCACCAAAATTTCAAATTTCTAGCATAAATACATAGTTTCCAAAATTCGTTTTAAATTTCGGAATTTTCAACTTTTTCCACCGCTAGAGGGTGTAATTATAGCTTTAGAGAGATTCGGAGAGTGCATATCGTAATATTTCGTCAATACTTATCCAACATAAAAAGTATCTTTAATTTATCTCTGTAAACAAAAAAGTTTGATGTCTACAGATAGGCAGACGGATAGACAAACTGACGACAAAGTGAAACTATTATCTCGTTTTCTTTGACAAACGATTAGGTGTACAGTCGCTCAAAAAATATCCGAACACTATGTTTGATTACAGAATTCAGAAAAAATATCTGGTAAGGATTTTTTTTATAAATTAGTGTGATCTGGCAACCTTCGTGTCACGTCCGTTGCCAGATCACTAATTTATATAAAAAAAAGATATTTTATTTTTTGCCAGATATTTTTTCTGAATTCTGTAATCAAACACGAAGGTTGCCAGATATTTTTCTGAATTCTTTAATCAAACACGAAGGATGCCAGATCACTAATTAAAAAAATCGCTGCCAGATATTTTTTATGAATTCTGTAATCAAACACGAAGGTTGCCAGATCACTAATTTCTAAAAAAATCGTTGCCAGATATTTTTTTGAATTCTCTAATCAACCATAGCGTTCGGATATTTTTTTCAGCGACTGTACCGGATGCAAGTTTTATCCAACCACATTTGGTTTATGGGGATTTTTTAAGTGCATTTCTGCAGTGCGCTTTAAGATTTCGCATTGTTTTTGTTGGTTTGTGTTATATATACTTTATATATACTTTTTACTTACTATATACTTACTATATATTTTTTACTTGTTATATATACTTTTTACTTTACCTTTTACGATGTTACAGAATGAAAATAATTTTTGGGATTACTTTATTGCGGGAGGATTTGTTTGACAAATATGATGTAAAGTGTTCTACAATTTAATGATTCACCCTCCGTAGCCTTATATTTTTTGGTGTTCTTTTACAATGGGTCACACGAATTCATATGAAACAATATTTATTATTTCACGTTTGAATACTATCAAAAATTTTAAAAATTCCTTTATTTTGTTTCCTAGCCCTAGTTAGTAACGGTTGCCTTTTTGTCGCCATTTTTATGAATAAGGCGATGTGGACTACATACACAGTCGTATCAGAATAATATGATCACCTACCTAATAATGGGAATGGGGGGTGGCCATATTATTCTGATATGACTGTGTATATGCACTGTAAATATAATTTAAAAAAAATTGCCAGTAATCTCGTTCTGCCTGTTTTCGGAAAACCGGTTTTGAAGTTAAAAAGGTTTACTTTCGCGGACTGCTTTTAACCCAGTCTCTTGCTCTTCCCCCCTACATTTTTATGGCTCGATTGAGTTTCTTGCCCCCCCCCCCCCCTTTATTTTTTTTTCTACATACAAATTAATTTTAAGACTTTAACCATAAATATTAATATAATTGTGCAAAATTTAGAAATGTTTTTTCGTAAATTTGTACAATCGCTCAAAAAAATATCCGAACACTATGGTTGATTACATAATTCAAAAAAATATCTGGCAACCTTCGTGTACGTACACGAAGTATTCGACGTACGTACACGAAGTATCGTACAACTTTCGTGTACGTACACGAAGGTTGCCAGATCACATATTTCCAAAAAAAGTTGCCAGATATTTTTTACACGAAGGTTGCCAGATCACAAATTAAAAAAAAATTGCCAGATATTTTTTACACGAAGATTGCCAGATCACTAATTTCTAAAAAAATCGTTGCCAGATATTTTTTCTGAATTCTGTAATCAACCAGAGTGTTCGGATATTTTTTTGAGCGACTGTATCAAACTTTAAAAATTTTATTTAAAAAGTTAAATATTTTTTTTTTCTGAACGTACTTAATAGGTAAAAACTTCCGTCAAGACCATCCAGCGTATTCTTTAATATGTGAAGGTATAGATCTCCCACTCAGGGAACCATAGTATAACGTCCCATCCGACGGACGGCAACCTTTCCAAGCCCATTGATGTCGACACAGTATAAAAAATCTCGACTATGGCAATACTCTGGACTGAAAAAAAGTTGCCCTAAACCCCAGAAATTTTAAAAATTGCGAGAATTTCATTTTTACCTTTGATGCTAGAACAGAAAGCATTGGATTCATAATTGTTCCCTCTACTAAACGCCAGACACATTTCTGCTTTTGATTTGGTTGCAACGCAATCATCTGTCTACTCAAGTCAAACAAAAGGTATGTTTTTTCACGGCCACAGTGATATTAGCCTTGGCACAGTAAATTCAATGTACTTGAAAAAATAACAAACATCTTTCTACTTCCTATTGCAGACAACAAAAACGTAAAACTTTTGTGTTGGTTGGAATGAGATATTATTGCCACTTGAAAGAAAGAAAGCAATTTTTTTTCCTACTTGAAAAAGTTGAAAGAATCTTAAATCTTTCAGTGACAATATAAACCGCAACCGTGTAAAAGAGCGGAAGCTTTGTTTCTCCTTTTCTTTATTGTTCGAAGTGGCAACTTCCTTTTGAACTAACGTCTGTTGTTTGTTGATGAAGACGTTGTGCATTTTTCAAGTCTTTTGTCTTTCAGAAGAAGAATTTGAAGAAAGAAAGCTTCTTCAAATGTGAGTGAAAATTCCTCACTTAATTATGTCGACGTGATGTTAATTAAATAGAACGATTCTGTTGTTCTTTCACTTCTGAAAAATGAAACATTCAGAAGATTTCATTCATTACATTAACAAACCTTGTGTTTCCAGAGATTTTTTTCAAAATGGATGAAATTCTAAGAGTTTCTGTGTAAGACGAGATTCTAAGAATTTTCCAGAAGATAATTCTGATGAGCTTATTTACGATTAACTAATACCACAATTCTGAATTGTCCCATTTGCTTTATTATTATGAAGCGTGAAAAATGTATTTTGATCGGGAAAAAAGGAAACATCGAAATTTTCGATTAGGAGTAATTTTTAGAGGTTTCTGAATTATATCTTATCAATACTGTTTACACTGGTCTTTTTAAGTAGTACAGTCGCTCAAAAAAGAATCTGAACACTATGGTTGATTACAGAACTCAGGAAAAATATCTGGCAACGATTTTTTTAGAAATTAGTGATCTGGCAACCTTCGTGTAAAATAGTACAGTCGCTCAAAAAAGTATCCGAACACTGGTTGATTACAGAATTCATAAAAAATATCTGGCAACGATTTTTATTAGAAATTAGTGATCTGGCAACCGTGTACGTACACGAAGGATTACAGAATTCAGAAAAAATATCTGGCAACCTTCCGGTACACGAAAGTTGCCAGATCACTAATTTCTAAAAAAATCGTCAAATATTTTTTTTGAATTCTGTAATCAACCATAGTGTTCGGATATTTTTTGAGCGACTGTAGATATCTACATACAACTTATAGGAATACCGAGAATATTATAAATATTACATACATTTTTCTCGCCTTTTTCGCCGCAAAATATTTAATTGCGTCATCAAAATTGACCGATTTCGCTTGCTATTGAAAGAATAACTATTCAGTCATCGATTAGCGAATTCTGCGTTTTAATTTACTATTGGTTTTGAAAAATAACTGGTATGCGTTCTGGTGGTTGAACGTGGAGCTAGAGGAACAAGTATACATTGTGTCGGCTGCTGTGTTAAAGATAGGAAAAAACTTTTTTTACGATGAGCTTTTCGTGGACCGCGGGACCGGGGAACGCGCTGAACCTGTCTTGCGCCGGCCCTGCCTATACTCAATTATATTAAACCAGAAATTTCTCGCAAATATTACCCTATGCGACACACCAGCATTTCAAGCATTTTAAGCTTTAAAAAAATATTATTTAGCAAAAGTAGCAAACTGCAATAATAGACTTCCAAGGGCCTCATAATTAAATTTTGCATTAAAGAGAAAAATGTTTTTTAACAGCAATTTAGGGAACCCCTTTTTTTTTTTATCCTTGGCAGCTAGTATGACTAACACTCTGTGCAGTTAACGCTTTTGCATTTCAACACAGCATGCATGTCAAACAATCTGAGATCTGTTAAAACTGTATTTGCGTCAGCAGCGCATTCTGGTGTCCTTATTGCCCACGTGCAAGAAATTCATACTCTGTGCAGGTTAAAGAACACACTTGATGCTTTAACGAGAGTTGTTGGGTTGTTTTACCTCTGAGCGGCACTCTTTTGCACACGAGTTAAATGCCCAGGTCACAAGGACCCGAGGGCTCAAAGAAGGTTGGGGGAGGGAACTCACTGGAACAGCTGTTGGGAGACAGATGGTAGCCTGCCGTCAAGGCCATCCAGCGTGTTCTTTAACGTTGAATTGTTTCACCTCTTTGTGGCACTCTTTTGCACACAATAGACTAAATGGCCAGGTCACGAGGACCCGAGGGCTCAGAGAAGGTTGGGGGAGGGGACACACTGGAACAGCTGTTGGGAGACAGATGGTAGCCTCCCGTCAAGGCTATCCAGCGTAATCTATAACGTTGAATTGTTTCACATCTTTGCAGCACTCTTTTGCACACAATGGACTAAATGGCCAGGTCACAAGGACCTGAAGGCTCAGAGAAGGATGGGTGAGGGGACCCACTGGAACAGCTGTTGGGAGATAGATGGTAGCCTCCCGTTAAGGCTGTGAAGCGTGTTCTTTAACGTGCACTGGGTATGTCTCTCCCGCATACGGGGCCACGACTTAACGTCCCATCCGACGGACGGCGGCCTTTCCAAGCAGTAGTTTGTTCCCACAGTACGGTACCCCCACTAGTGCTTTCTCCCTATGGTGTCACTTCCGGTCACACCCCATACGAAGTCATACAGTCACACTCCTATGACGTCACTGGCCACGCCCCTTTATTAATATTCATGATTAATAATTCATAATTAATTAAAAATTTCTCCCCCTTAATAAAAAAAAACCAGGATGTATGTTGCAATCAGTGAAGTTTTAATAGAGTGAACTTTTGATAAAAAAAAATAAATAAATACCCCCTCAAGCAGCTGCTTGCCACAGAGGTCTGACAGGAGCCTGTCAGTTTATATGCCACAGTAGAAGGTCTGAGAGGATGGCAGGACCTAAGGGTGGTTTAATAAAGGGGAGGGGAGTTTTAATGAGTGTTTCATTAATAAGGAATAAAAAACGGGTAATACAACTTTGGGAATTGATTTTCTGTGAGTGACTGCTATCGAAAGTTTTGCAATTATTTAGAGACTTGCATCATCCCTTTCTGCGTGAGGTTGCCACCCATGCAATTATTCTGAGGCTTGCATCAGCCGATCGTTGCCACCCGAAGTTTAGTTGGTAAGGGACTTATTCGGAGATTAAGGGGGGGGCTTAAAATATAGGTGGGTCAACCAGGGGTCTTTATGACGGGTTGGCTGAAAAATCGGGAAATTAGAGCTAAAATAGGGGTTTTTCCGAAAATAGTACTCCTCATAGTCACCAGAAGGCAACAGGGGTTAAAGGGGGGGAGGTTTTTTCAATAAGGGGAGTCAAAAATCGGAAAATTAGAGCTGAAATAGGGGTTTTCCGAAAATAGTACTCCTCATGGTCACCAGATGGCGCCACGGTTAAGGGGGGGGGAGGAGTTTTTAATAAGGGGGATAAATTTTTAATTAATTTTGAATATTAATAAAGGGGCGTGACCGGAAGTGACGTCATAGGAGGAAGGCACTAGTGGGGGATACCTTACTGTGGGAACAAACTACTCCAAGTCCGTCGGTGTCCCCTACTGACAGCGGGAAGGGCGGGGTGTTTTGCGGAGATAAATCTCAACGCTGACCCAGCTGGGACTCGAACCTGGGAACTACAGATTTCGCGCCTGGCGCGCTACAAACGGACCACTCCCTCCCCCTTTAACGATAGGTTACCATCTGTCTCATAATAGTCGTCCACCGGGTCCCATTCCCTTTAACCTTCTCCGAGTCCTTGGGGTTGTTGTAACCTGGCCATTTATCTCGTTTTGTACCCAAAGGTGCTAGTCAGAGGTAACACAACTCAATCCAACCCACTCTATGCCACGAGCAACACCGCAGATATCTGGCAAGGTCTCAAGAACTGAACAAACGCATCGAAAGGCCTAACGATCATCGAAACGGCCTCCATGCGCCTTGGTGTCTAAATCTGACCCTAATTATTGACTTTCGTCTTTCCGCAAGGACTTCCGCGTGGCATAAAAGAAACAAAACCATGCAGACGACATTTCCTTTCGCCATTTTTTCCCCCTAACTCTCCCGTGGGCGGATCTGGGAATTAAAGAATTCAAAGTCTCGCGCCGCTTTTAAAGGAGCATTCGTCTGTAACTTTTCTGTTGGGAGTACTCCGAAGGTCTGCCACAGAGGTCGCTCTCTCAATTATTTTTCACGTCACACTCTCCAAACCATCCGTTAAACGATCGTTGTTTCACAAACCTGTTTGTCTTCTTCCATACATCCCCCCCCCCCTTCCAATCCACATAAAAAACGTAACGATGAAACTAAATGGCTCAAGGATCCAACGATTCGATTCACACACCAGAAGACAAGTGTACAGTCGCTCAAAAAAATATCCAAACAGTATGGTCGATTACAGAATTCAGGAAAAATATCTGGCAACGATTTTTTTTTAGAAATCAGTTATCTGCCAACCTTCGTGTCACGTGACACGAAGGTTGCCAGATAACTGATTAACTGCACAGCATGAACATATATTAATAATAGTGGCAACACCGTTATAAAAAATTTCGGTCACAGGTGAACAGGGGCGGGGATGGCTCAGTCGGTAGCTCGCCTGACTCATAATCTACAGTTCCCAAGTTCGAGTCCCACCTGGGTCAGCGTTGAGATTTATCTCCGCGAAACTCTCCGCCCTTCCCACGGTCAGTAGGGGACACCGATGGGCTTGGAAAGGCCGTCGTCCGTCGGATGGGACGTTAAGCCGTTGCCCCGTATCCGGCAGAGCCATACCCTGTGTACGTTAAAGAAAACACGCTGGATGGCCTTGACGGGAGGCTACCATCTGTCTCCCAACAGCTGTTCCAGTGGGTCCCCTCCCCCAACCTTCTCTGAGCCTTCGGGGTCCTTGTGACCTGGCCATTTTGCCCATGGTGTGCAAAAAAGTGCCGCACTGGATTATTTTACCTCTGAGCGGCACTCTTTTTGCACATCATGGGCTAAAAGCCTGGCGCGCTACGAACTGAGCCACCCCTGCCCCTCTTCACGCCCGAACTCTGAAAAGAATATGTATTGAAATTTTGAAAAAAAACCGAATTTTTTTATAACAGACCACATTTTTTTATAACGGACCATGAGCTGCATCTCC
This sequence comes from Ryuthela nishihirai, assembly GCA_038380435.1. Classification (NCBI taxonomy): domain Eukaryota; kingdom Metazoa; phylum Arthropoda; class Arachnida; order Araneae; family Heptathelidae; genus Ryuthela; species Ryuthela nishihirai. The sequence goes on along the minus strand of JAWZYU010000008.1, from coordinate 73,403,720 downwards.
GAAAAAAAAAAGTGACAGTCTGCCACTGGCTTGGTCTCCATGCAAACCATCGGACAACATTTGCATGATTCAGGAATGAAGGCGAGATGTCCAGGCCGGCATCTGACATTGCAGTGACGTCACCGGTTAGCCAACTCCACTGGTGTCGAACAAGGCAACATTATAGATTCAGAATGGAGGAGAGTGTTGTTCAGAGACAAGTTCCGATTCTGTTGTGGCATGACATGAGAAAACCGACGTACAGTCGCACAAAAAAGTACCCGACACGTCTCAAAAAAAAAATATCTGACAAGTAACCGTGTCACGTGTCACAAAGGTTACCAGATCACTAATTTGTAAAAAAAATCGTTTCCAGATTTTTTTTCCTGAATTCTGCAATCAACCATAGCGTTCGGATACTTTTTTGAGCGACCGTACAATTGTATGGGGTGGCATCATAAATGGTGGCTGGATACCTCTCTTAAATGTTTCTGGAGTGCTAACGCCTAGACGTTACATCGATGACATCGTTAATCTTATGGTACGACTCCTCCTTATCACCATGCCTGCACTGATTCTGTAGCAGAACACCACTCCACACATCACGTGCAATGATGGAGTCTCCAAGATGTAGGGGGCGGGGGGGGTCTCAGTCGGTAGCGCGCCAGGTTCGTAATCTGTAGTTCCCAGGTTCGAGTCCCAGCTGGGTCAGCGTTGAGATTTATTTCCGCAAAATTTCCCCGCCCTGCCCACGGTCAGTAGGGGACACTGATGGGCTTGGAAAGGCCGTCGTCCGTCGGATGGGAAGTTAAGCCGTGGCCCCGTGTGCGGGAGAGCCATACCCTGTGCACGTTAAAGACCACTCTGGATGGCCTTGACGGGAGGCTACCATCTGTCTCCCAACAGCTGTTCCAGTGGGTCCCCTTCCCCAACCTTCTCTGAGCCTTCGGGGTCCATGTGACCTGGCCATTTAGCCCATGGTGTGCAAAAAAGTGCCGCTCAGAGGTAAAACAACCCAAACAACAACTCCAAGATGTAGAAATTCTGACATGGCCGCCATAATCCCCGGATTTGTCGTCCATTGAGCCTTATGGATCGCCACCATCGCCAGCTCCCCCTGGCGGTGAACCTGTTACAATTGCATGTCCAATTGGATGCTGTTTGGAACGCCATACCTCAAGACACCATTAACCGTTTGATTGATGGAATACGAGATGTCTACAGGCTTGTACAGTCGCTCAAAAAAATATCCGAACACTATGGTTGATTACAGAATTCAAAAAAATATCTGGCAACGATTTTTTTACAAATTAGTGATCTGGCAACTTTTGTGTGTTGCCAGATCACTAATTTGTAGTTGTTCGATCATTTGCATATCTGTCCTCATAGCTTCTGTCCTGTCAGGGCGTTTACATCACTTCAGCGGTGTTGCGATTTCCACTTTGACTAGTGTTATCTAAATAGTCCACCGTCCAGTCAGGTATTTGGGTCATATCTACGAGTTTGTCCATCATAGAACTGGAAATCGAGTTTAAGATTGCTGTTATTTTTGCCCTTCAAGAACTGCAAGGGAAAGTTGTTAGTGTGTTATTATTTCTGGACATGTGAATAACAGATTAGAGTTACGGTGTGGTTGATGTAGGCTTCTTAAATAGTTGATTGCCACAGAGGTCTGACAAGAGATTGTCAGTTTAATAGGCAATGAGGAAGATCTGTGAGGAAGGTAATGCAATAAAACAACCATGATTTATCCTGGTTGACAACAAGGCAAATAGCCAGGTCACAAGGGCTCAGAGAAGATTGCGAGAGGGTTGGATTGCTTTCCTTCTGAGCAGCACCTTTTTGCACACCATGGGTCAAATGGCCAGGTTACAAGGACCCCTAAGGGTCAGAGAATGTTGGGTGAGGGGACCCACTGAAACAGCTGTTTGGCGGCAGATGGTAGCCTACCGTCAAGGATTCCTGCGTGTTCTTTAACGTGTACAGGGTATGGCTCTCCCACATAGTGGACCACGGCTTAACGTTCCATAGGATGGACGGCGGCCTTCCAAGCCCATCGGTTGGGGTTGGGTTCTTTTACCTCTGAGCGGCACTTTTTGCACACCATGGGCTAAATGGCCAGGTCACATGGACCCCGAAGGCTCAGAGAAGGTTGGGGGAGGGGACCCACTGGAACAGCTGTTGGGAGACAGATGGTAGCCTCCCGTCAAGGCCATCCAGCGTGTTCTTTAACGTGCACAAGGTATGGCTCACTCGCACACGGGGTCACGGCTTAACGTCCCATCCGACGGACGGCGGCCTTTCTAAGCCCATCGGTGTCCCCTACTGACCGTGGGCAGGGCAGGGAATTTTGCGGAGATAAATCTCAACGCTGACCCAGCTGGGACTCGAACCTGAGAACTACAGATTACGAGCCTGGCGCGCTACCGACTGAGCCACCCCCGCTCCCCTAGCCCATCGGTATCCCCTACTGTCCGTGGGCTGGGCGTGGAGTTTTGCGGAAATAAATCTCAACGCTGACCCAGCTGGGATTCGAACCTGGGAAGTACAGATTACGAGCCTGGCGCGCTACCAACTGAGCCACCCCCAAGTAGTGGAGGGGAATAGGAAACGAAGTAGTGATGGTAGACAGAAAAAAGAAGCGGTGGTGAACAAAAAAGAAGTACTGATAAAAGAAGTGGGAATGGACGAAAAAGAAGTTCTGGTAGCCAAAAAAAGAGGAATAATGGTGGACAAAAATTAAGTAGTGATGGGGGGGGGAATTGATATAGCGAAGGGGGGAAAGGAATTGAAAGTCGAAAAAGTTGATGAACTGTCGGAAAAGCTAAGAGAGTTGAAAGTGGGCAAATGTTGATTCTAAATATTCCTGGGATTTTTCCCAGAACACAGGAAGTGAAATAAAAAACATCCGAAGTGTAAGCTGCATACCAATCAACGAAAATTAAATCCCCTAATTCTTATCTCTGATATTTCCATCTGTGACCTTTGTTGACAACAGGTTCCAGCCGACCCTTGCGATTGGCGGGAATCAGCCATGCAGGCGATTCCACCTTCCCTTTCAGCTTCTGCGAAGAGAATCGAGAATCACTTGGAGTGAATTCCTCTTCCTCGAGAAGACTCTCTTCGCCACTGAAGGCTTTCCTTCCTCCAACTGCAAGGGCTGCTGACCTACTGCTTCTGGCCCAGTAAAAACGAAGCAAGCTCGTGCACTATCCACTTCGCCGCAGGAGGAACGAGAGGTCAGTTAGTCGGCGCACGTTTCTTGCAGTTCGCCCGTCGAAGCCGGTTCCTAACTGTTCTGTCTCAGAAGAAACAATCTGGATACACGGAAGTTGAGGATTTCCCATTGATACTGCTTTTTTACTGTTACCGCGTTTGTTGGTAAGTGTTTTTAATTGTTTCATTAGCGCAAATGAAAATGATTTTTAAACCTTCGCAACAGTCAAAAATCACTTTTTGATATTCTAGTGTGAAATTTTCTCGCCAATTTCCTTCATTGAACAATTCTTCTTAATATCGACGTAAAGTTTCAAGGAAAATAATTATGGTTTGGGAAAATTTTGTATCAAGTTGGCTGTTTTGGATCCCTAATTTCACATTTGGGGGTGAGTACAGTCGTTCAAAAAAAAATATCCGGACACAATGGTTGATTACAGAATTTATAAAAAAATATCTGGCAACGATTTTTTTTAGAAATTAGTGATCTGGCAACCTTACTATGATTGACTGCAGAATTCATAAAAAATATCTGACAACGATTCTTTTTAGAAATTAGTGATCTTGCAACTACACGAAGGTTGCCAGATTTCTAAAACATTCGTTGCCAGTTTTTTTTATGAATTCTGTAATCAACCATAGTGTTCGGATATTTTTTTGAGCGACTGTACATTATTTTCAGCCCTTAGTTTCTCAACATACGTAATTCTTCCGAAAGATTTATAATCAGTTATATGACGTCAGCCTTCTTCCGTTCTCAGTTATTGTGACGTTCAGCTCTCTTATCAGCTTCTTATAAGCAATAAGCATTTGTCTACTGATCTAAGGGACCTGGGTTCGAGCCCCGGGTAAGGCATGGATGTTCGTGTCGTTTTTCTGCTGAGGTCCTGCCATCCTCACAGACCTTCTACTGTGGCATATAAACTGACAGGCTCCTGTCAGACCTCTGTGGCAAGCAGCTGCTTGAAGGGGTATTTATTATTTATTTATTAGTCCTGGGTAAGGCATGGATGTTCGTGTTGTTTTTCTGCTGAGGTCCTGCCATCCTCACAGACCTTCTACTGTGGCATATAAACTGACAGGCTCCTGTCAGACCTCTGTGGCAAGCAGCTGCTTGAAGGGGTATTTATTATTTATTTATTAGTCCTGGGTAAGGCATGGATGTTCATGTTGTTTTTCTGCTGAGGTCCTGCCATCCTCTCAGATCTTCTACTGTGGCATATAAACTGACAGGCTCCTGTCAGATCTCTGTGGCAAGCAGCTGCTTGAAGGGGTATTTATTATTTATTTATTAGTCCTGGGTAAGGCATGGATGTTCGTGTTGTTTTTCTGCTGAGGTCCTGCCATCCTCTCAGACCTTCTACTGTGGCATATAAACTGACAGGCTCCTGTCAGATCTCTGTGGCAAGCAGCTGCTTGAAGGGGTATTTATTATTTATTTATTAGTCCTGGGTAAGGCATGGATGTTGGTGTTGTTTTTCTGCTGAGGTCCTGCCATCCTCTCAGACCTACTGTGGCATATAAACTGACAGGCTCCTGTCAGACCTCTGTGGAAAGCAGCTGCTTGAGGAGGTATATATATTAAACACAAAAAGAGTTTTTCATTCCCCCCATGGGTAGAGAGTCAAATCACTATTTTCAAAACAAAACCTCTTGGCCACCACACTGTGTCATCCAAATTTATAGCGCAAATAGATCATTTATATTAGTGATATAAATTTTTGTCCTTTTAACTCCATCTAATGGTGAAAATTAAAACTATTGGGAATTTTAAAAAATGCGAATGCTATCTTTAGTTCTCTCCGTTTAAAAAGACGATTATTTATTAATGCGGCTCGTGATTGGGCAAGTTATGCCATTGCCCAAATGCGAACCTCGTTAATAAACAATCGTCATTCAAAACAGACAGTTAAAAGTTTCATCTTCTTACGTCTGCTGGTCAAGTGAAAAAAAATACTTTATATAGACTAGGTGTTCTCATTGTGGGGTACGCGGTAAAATTTTTGGGGGTACGCCGTGAGAGCTCAATAGTCGCTAGATCTAGTAACAAAGTCAGTGTTTTATTTTATTCCTATTGTTATACTATAACTATAATTTTATCTATCTATACAAGGGGTACGCCAGTTACATACACATTTCCAGGGGTTACGTGAAGCATAAAAGGTTGAGAACCACTGATATATATGTTTTATTTTATTCACATTGTTATAATATAACTATAGTTTTATCTATCTATACAAGGGGTACGCCAGTTACATACACATTTCCAGGGGTTACGTGAAGCATAAAAGGTTGAGAACCACTGATATATATGTTTTATTTTATTCCCATTGTTATAACTATAGTTTTATCTATCTATACAAGGGGTACGCCAGTTACATACACATTTCCAGGGGGTACGTGAAGCATAAAAGGTTGAGAACCACTGATATATATGTTTTATTTTATTCCCATTGTTATAATACAACTATAGTTTTATCTATCTATACAAGGGTTACGCCAGTTACATACACATTTCCAGGGGGTACGTGAAGCATAAAAGGTTGAGAACCACAGATATATATGTTTTATTTTATTCCCATTGTTATAATACAACTATAGTTTTATCTATCTATACAAAGTGTACACCAGTTACATACATATTTCCAGGGGGTACGTGAAGCATAAAAGGTTGAGAACCACTGATATATATGTTTTATTTTATTCCCATTGTTATAATACAACTATAGTTTTATCTATCTATACAAAGTGTACACCAGTTACATACGTATTTCCAGGGGTTACGTGAAGCATAAAAGGTTGAGAACCACTGATATATATGTTTTATTTTATTCCCATTGTTATAATATAACTATAGTTTTATCTATCTATACAAGGGGTACGCCAGTTACATACACATTTCCAGGGGGTACGTGAAGCATAAAAGGTTGAGAACCACTGATATATATGTTTTATTTTATTCCCATTGTTATACTATAACTATAGTTTTATCTATCTATACAAGGGATACTCCAGATACATACACATTTCCAGGGGGTACGTGAAGCATAAAAGGTTGAGAACCACTGATATATATGTTTTATTTTATTCCCATTGTTATACTATAACTATAGTTTTATCTATCTATACAAGGGGTACGCCAGATACATACACATTTCCAGGGGGTACGTGAAGCATAAAAGGTTGAGAACCACTGATATATATGTTTTATTTTATTTCCATTGTTATAATATAACTATAGTTTTATCTATCTATACAAGGGGTACGCCAGATACATACACATTTCCAGGGGGTACGTGAAGCATAAAAGGTTGAGAACCACTGATATATATGTTTTATTTTATTCCCATTGTTATACTATAACTATAGTTTTATCTATCTATACAAGGGGTACGCCAGATACATACACATTTCCAGGGGGTACGTGAAGCATAAAAGGTTGAGAACCACTGATATATATATATGTTTTATTTTATTCCCATTGTTATACTATAACTATAGTTTTATCTATCTATACAAGGGGTACGCCAGATACATACACATTTCCAGGGGGTACGTGAAGCATAAAAGGTTGAGAACCACTGATATATATGTTTTATTTTATTCCCATTGTTATAATATAACTATAGTTTTATCTATCTATACAAGGGGTACGCCAGATACATACACATTTCCAGGGGGTACGTGAAGCATAAAAGGTTGAGAACCACTGATATATATGTTTTATTTTATTCCCATTGTTATAATATAACTATAGTTTTATCTATCTATACAAGGGGTACGCCAGATACATACACATTTCCAGGGGGTACGTGAAGCATAAAAGGTTGAGAACCACTGATATATATTATGTTTTATTTTATTCCCATTGTTATAATATAACTATAGTTTTATCTATCTATACAAGGGGTACGCCAGATACATACACATTTCCAGGGGTTACGTGAAGCATAAAAGGTTGAGAACCACTGATACTATATGTTTTATTTTATTCCATTGTTATACTATAACTATAGTTTTATCTATCTATATCAAGGGGTACGCCAGATACATACACATTTCCAGGGGTTACGTGAAGCATAAAGGTTGAGAACCACTGATATATATATTTTATTCCCATTGTTATACTATAACTATAGTTTTATCTATCTATACAAGGGGTACGCCAGATAATACACATTTCCAGGGGTACGTGAAGCATAAAAGGTTGAGAACCACTGATATATATGTTTTATTTTATTCCCATTGTTATACTATAACTATAGTTTTATCTATCTATACAAGGGGTACGCCAGATACATACACATTTCCAGGGGTTACGTGAAGCATAAAAGGTTGAGAACCACTGATATATATGTTTTATTTTATTCCCATTGTTATACTATAACTATAGTTTTATCTATCTATACAAGGGTACGCCAGATACATACACATTTCCAGGGGGTACGTGAAGCATAAAAGTTGAGAACCACTGATATATATGTTTTATTTATTCCCATTGTTATACTATAACTATAGTTTTATCTATCTATTACAAGGGGTACGCCAGATACATACACATTTCCAAGGGGGGTACGTGAAGCATAAAAGGTTGAGAACCACTGATATATATGTTTTATTTTATTCCCATTGTTATACTATAACTATAGTTTTATCTATCTATACAAGGGGTACGCCAGATACATACACATTCCAGGGGTTACGTGAAGCATAAAAGGTTGAGAACCACTGATATATATGTTTTATTTTATTCCCATTGTTATACTATAACTATAGTTTTATCTATCTATACAAGGGGTACGCCAGATACATACACATTTCCAGGGGGTACGTGAAGCATAAAAGGTTGAGAACCACTGATATATATGTTTTATTTTATTCCCATTGTTATAATATAACTATAGTTTTATCTATCTATACAAGGGGTACGCCAGATACATACACATTTCCAGGGGGTACGTGAAGCATAAAAGGTTGAGAACCACTGATATATATGTTTTATTTTATTCCCATTGTTATAATATAACTATAGTTTTATCTATCTATACAAGGGGTACGCCAGATACATACACATTTCCAGGGGGTACGTGAAGCATAAAAGGTTGAGAACCACTGATATATATGTTTTATTTTATTCCCATTGTTATAATATAACTATAGTTTTATCTATCTATACAAGGGGTACGCCAGATACATACACATTTCCAGGGGGTACGTGAAGCATAAAAGGTTGAGAACCACTGATATATATGTTTTATTTTATTCCCATTGTTATACTATAACTATAGTTTTATCTATCTATACAAGGGGTACGCCAGATACATACACATTTCCAGGGGGTACGTGAAGCATAAAAGGTTGAGAACCACTGATATATATGTTTTATTTTATTCCCATTGTTATAATATAACTATAGTTTTATCTATCTATACAAGGGGTACGCCAGATACATACACATTTCCAGGGGGTACGTGAAGCATAAAAGGTTGAGAACCACTGATATATATGTTTATTTTATTCCCATTGTTATACTATAACTATAGTTTTATCTATCTATACAAGGGGTACGCCAGATACATACACATTTCCAGGGGGTACGTGAAGCATAAAAGGTTGAGAACCACTGATATATATGTTTTATTTTATTCCCATTGTTATACTATAACTATAGTTTTATCTATCTATACAAGGGGTACGCCAGATACATACACATTTCCAGGGGTTACGTGAAGCATAAAAGGTTGAGAACCACTGATATATATGTTTTATTTTATTCCCATTGTTATACTATAACTATAGTTTTATCTATCTATACAAGGGGTACGCCAGATACATACACATTTCCAGGGGGTACGTGAAGCATAAAAGGTTGAGAACCACTGATATATATGTTTTATTTTATTCCCATTGTTATACTATAACTATAGTTTTATCTATCTATACAAGGGGTACGCCAGATACATACACATTTCCAGGGGGTACGTGAAGCATAAAAGGTTGAGAACCACTGATATATATGTTTTATTTTATTCCCATTGTTATAATATAACTATAGTTTTATCTATCTAAACAAGGGGTACGCCAGATACATACACATTTCCAGGGGGTACGTGAAGCATAAAAGGTTGAGAACCACTGATATATATGTTTTATTTTATTCCCATTGTTATAATATAACTATAGTTTTATCTATCTATACAAGGGGTACGCCAGATACATACACATTTCCAGGGGGTACGTGAAGCATAAAAGGTTGAGAACCACTGATATATATGTTTTATTTTATTCCCATTGTTATATTATAACTATAGTTTTATCTATCTATACAAAGTGTACACCAGTTACATACACATTTCCAGGGGGTACGTGAAGCATAAAAGGTTGAGAACCACTGATATATATGTTTTATTTTATTCCCATTGTTATACTATAACTATAGTTTTATCTATCTATACAAGGGGTACGCCAGATACATACACATTTCCAGGGGGTACGTGAAGCATAAAAGGTTGAGAACCACTGATATATATGTTTTATTTTATTCCCATTGTTATACTATAACTATAGTTTTATCTATCTATACAAGGGATACGCCAGATACATACACATTTCCAGGGGGTACGTGAAGCATAAAAGGTTGAGAACCACTGATATATGTTTTTATTTTATTCCCATTGTTATAATATAACTATAGTTTTATCTATCTATACAAGGGGTACGCCAGATACATACACATTTCCAGGGGGTACGTGAAGCATAAAAGGTTGAGAACCACTGATATATATGTTTTATTTTATTCCCATTGTTATACTATAACTATAGTTTTATCTATCTATACAAGGGGTACGCCAGATACATACACATTTCCAGGGGGTACGTGAAGCATAAAAGGTTGAGAACCACTGATATATATGTTTTATTTTATTCCCATTGTTATAATATAACTATAGTTTTATCTATCTATACAAGGGGTACGCCAGATACATACACATTTCCAGGGGGTACGTGAAGCATAAAAGGTTGAGAACCACTGATATATATGTTTTATTTTATTCCCATTGTTATACTATAACTATAGTTTTATCTATCTATACAAGGGGTACGCCAGATACATACACATTTCCAGGGGTTACGTGAAGCATAAAAGGTTGAGAACCACTGATATATATGTTTTATTTTATTCCCATTGTTATACTATAACTATAGTTTTATCTATCTATACAAGGGGTACGCCAGATACATACACATCTCCAGGGGTTACGTGAAGCATAAAGGTTGAGAACCACTGATATATATGTTTTATTTTATTCCCATTGTTATACTATAACTATAGTTTTATCTATCTATACAAAGTGTACACCAGTTACATACACATTTCCAGGGGTACGTGAAGCATAAAAGGTTGAGAACCACTGATATATATGTTTTATTTTATTCCCATTGTTATACTATAACTATAGTTTTATCTATCTATACAAGGGGTACGCCAGATACATACACATTTCCAGGGGTTACGTGAAGCATAAAAGGTTGAGAACCACAGATATATATGTTTTATTTTATTCCCATTGTTATACTATAACTATAGTTTTATCTATCTATACAAGGGGTACGCCAGATACATACACATTTCCAGGGGTTACGTGAAGCATAAAAGGTTGAGAACCACTGATATATATGTTTTATTTTATTCCCATTGTTATACTATAACTATAGTTTTATCTATCTATACAAAGTGTACACCAGTTACATACACATTTCCAGGGGTACGTGAAGCATAAAAGGTTGAGAACCACTGATATATATGTTTTATTTTATTCCCATTGTTATACTATAACTATAGTTTTATCTATCTATACAAGGGGTACGCCAGATACATACACATTTCCAGGGGTTACGTGAAGCATAAAAGGTTGAGAACCACAGATATATATGTTTTATTTTATTCCCATTGTTATACTATAACTATAGTTTTATCTATCTATACAAGGGGTACGCCAGATACATACACATTTCCAGGGGTTACGTGAAGCATAAAAGGTTGAGAACCACTGATATATATGTTTTATTTTATTCCCATTGTTATAACTATAGTTTTATCTATCTATACAAGGGGTACGCCAGTTACATACACATTTCCAGGGGGTACGTGAAGCATAAAAGGTTGAGAACCACTGATATTGACAATGTTTCTTCATCAGTACTTATTCAACCCGAAAAAGGAGTTGCCTAAAACCCTAAAATCATAAAATCTGGATTTCTGAAGAAGGACGAACAGCTAACAAAATATAAACAACAACTCGTTCTATTTTTTGTGGGGGAAATGTGTTAAAATCAATTGATTGATTTCAGTTATGAAATAAAAGATATATAAAATGTAAAACGAAAAGTAGAATATCACCTTTGGCGAATATAGGATGCGTTTTCAAAGACAGCAAAGTTTCTCATTTTTGAACTTTATTAATACCTATAAAACACAAAGATAATTTTTTATTTATCTCTTAAAACACACACCAAAAACTTGACTCTTTGCTTAAGGGTACAAATGATTGCTCTCATTCAAATCTCCCCGACCATCAGATTCCTCAACCAAAATTTCAAATTTGGAGCACAAATAGTTCGTTCGTAATATTCGTTAAAAGTTTAGATATTTTCCACCATTAGATGGAGATTTATATTTCCCGCCTTTAGCACCTCCTAACAGTGGAAATTCGAAATAATGATTGACTTGGAATATGCATATGGTAATTAATATTTTATTAGTACCCACAAAACGAAAAAGAATTTGTCCTGTATTTGATAAAACGGAAACATGTCGTTTTGGCACCACCTGGCGGTAAGGGATCAAATTATTGTTGCCAATATAAACCTCTTCACCATTACACTCTAGCGCCAAATTTTAAAGCTTACCATAAATAGAGCGTCTGTAATATTCGCTTAAATTTTGACATTTTCCTCCTTTTCCCACCGTTAGAAGGCGCAATTTAAACTCTTTTGGGAAATCGTAATACTATTTCAACCTTTACCCTCTCACTTCTATCCTTCCGCTTTCCAGGGCCTATCGAAAATTTTTGAAATTTTTTGAAAAAGTTTCTGAAATTTCTGAATTTTTTCGAAAATTTCTGTGATTTTTTGGGAAATCGTAATACCCTTTCAGCAATAACTATAAAAAAAACCTTTTTATCTCTAAAAACAAAAGAGTGAATGTTTACACAGACGACAAATTGAAAACTTTGGTTCTTTTTTTGAAAACGAGCTAAAAAATAAACGTAAGAAAGTAAACAAAAATTTGCACGTGTCCGAAATTTTCAACCAAACTACTTCCTCCATGCTTTGTATGACAAAGTTGAAAAAAATATATATTTCTGTAATCCTAGTATTACGTAAAAAAAGATTCTACTATTTTGTAAACAAAAAAAGTCAACCATTCTCAATTACATTCGTGGTTCGGTCATAATCAGACTGGTTTGCGTTGTATAACTGCGTAATGGAGATTCAGACATTGCACACGTGTTTGTAACGTTTCCTTATCAACAACGAGGAAGGCATATTTTAAGAGCGTCCTTGTATCCAAATCCCTTCTTGAGGCTTGTGTGTCGAAGTGCTGCAATCACTGTACGACGATGAAATGAACAATGGATTCAAAGGAGAGAAATTCACGCTAGCAGAAAGATATACAACTCCGATTTTTCAAACTTTCACTGAAATAGAAAGTTGCGAAAAATCCAGAAGTGTTTTCCTTGTTGCTTTTTCTAGTAACATTCGACTTAAACGATAATGCAACCAACGGTCCTCTTATGTCAGATAATTTTCTTTAAATGTTTTTTTTTAACCCTGAAGGAAAATGAATATCGGTCATGGTCATTCTCATTATGGCAATTATGTTAACATCACCTCAGGGTATAAAAACGTTGGACTTTTTCAAGTCAGGATTAGTTTGTTTTACCTTTGAGTGACATTTATTTTGCACACAATGGGCTAAATGATCAGGTCACATGGACCCCAAATGCTCAGAAAAGGTTGGGAGAGGGGACCCACTGGGTTGGGTTGCGTTGTTTTACCTCTGAGCGGCACTTTTTTGCACACCATGGGCTAAATGGCCGGGTGACAAAGACCCGAAGGGCTCAGAGAAGGTTGGGGGAGGGGACCGACTGGAACAGCTGTTGGGAGACAGATGGTATCCTCCCGTCAAGGCCATCCAGCGTGTTCTTTAACGTGCACAGGGTATGTCTCTCCCGCACGCGGGGCCACGGCTTAACGTCCCATCCGACGGACGGCGGCCTTTCCAAGCCCATCGAGGGGACTCACTGGAACAGCTGTTGGGAGACAGATGGTAGCCTCTGGTCAAGGCCATCCAACGTGTTCTTTAATGTGCGCAGGGTATGGCTCTCCCGCACAATGGGTCACGGCTTTACGTCCCATCAGACGGACGGCGGCCTTTCCACGCCCATCATGTCCCCTACTGACCGTGGGCAGGGCGGGGAGTTTTGCGGAGATAAGTCTCAATGCTGACCCAGCAGGGACCTAGGAACTACAGATTACGAGCCTGGAGCGCTACCGACTGAGCCACCCTCGCCTCCAAAGATGAGCTCGGAAACACATAAAAGAATCTAACTTCAAAGTTCTATAACTTCTAAAATATACATTTAATGGAAAATTGGGACTGAAGACAAGATAAAGATCATAACTAAATATATTCAAATCTTGATTTTAAACAATATTCGTTCAGTATTTAAAGAGTTATTGTAGCTAGAATATTTCACAGCGATGTATCGTGACTTTAACCTCAGAAATTAATTACAAATTATATAATAAATAATAAATAAATAAATACCCCCTCAAGCAGCTGCTTGCCACAGAGGTCTGACAGGAGCCTGTCAGTTTATATGCCATAGTAGAACGTCTGAGAGGATGGCAGGCCCTCAGCAGAAAAGCGACACAAACAGCCATGCCTTACCCGGGGCTCGAACCCAGGTCCCTTAGATCAGTAGCCAAGCGCGCTAACCACTCGGCCATAGGACGGCCAAAATTATATAATATAATAGCAAATATTATTTCAAATCATTTAATATTAGAAATCATCCAGTGACTTTGGAACTCTTGAGTTCTATCCCATCATTCCGACCTCTGTTTGACCTTGAATGCGATATCGAATCTCAAAATTCCTCTCATTTCTGAGTTTTAACTCTCTAGCACTGGTATTTTGAATTTGACCTTTGACCTCATAGGACCCTCGCATCGATAATTTCGCATTATTTCTGAGATCTACGACTCAAAATACTCCCGTAAACCAATTTTTAACCCTCCAGCACTGGTAAATAAAAATTTGACCTCTGACCTCGAAGGATCCTTAAGATCCAAAATTTCCTAACGTTTCCGATATCTACAACCCGAAACACCCCTAGACACCAATTTTCACAATTCTAGTACTGGTATATCAAGGTTTGACCCCTATATGACCTCTATTTGCCCTCGAAGGACTTGTCGGAGGTCAAATTTCGTTTTTTTCCCCCAAAATCTACGATCCGTAGTATTCCTAGGTGCAAATTCTGCTTCATAGTTAGAATTATCGTGATCACCTGTCACTCGTCAGCCAAATGATCACAATCGTCTGCATATATTAAATAATAAATCTACGTTTTAAAACTTTGTGTAAACGATTTTGGTCATATTTTTCCATTAAAAGCATATTTAAGAAGTTTCAGAGTTTGAAAGTCAGAACTTCATTGACCTAACACGGAAATTTTCTAATATTTTTCTACGGCAGTAAATGTGATTAATCGATGACATTTAATTTTTTTAAATTTTCACAGAATGTCAAGTTTACTTACCGCTTTTATGGAATGTTATTATTCTTATCTTCTGTAGATAAACATATTCTTAGTGTGTCATTTGTATAAAATAATCCTTGTGTAAACCAATACCAAAAAGAAATAATAAGGATTATTTTTACTGAAAAGGAAAGATTTGCATAAGAAACGTATTTGTAGTCGGTGGAGTTCCTGGTGTGTGTGGATCACCGACATTACGTCACCAACTCTCAGTATTCCGACACGGACCAAATGCGGAAATGACGGCAAGGCTTTTCACTGATGCAAATCGTTACATCAACAAATATATACATCGAGTCATTGGCAAAAATGTGTAAGCCTGTGTAAGGACCACCCAATACAGCGTAACGTAGAAGAAAAAGAAGCAAAAATGTCAAAGTGTTAAATGTCGTCTTTGACTGACATAAGGTGTGACAACTGGCAGTTAATTGATCCAAAAGGAGAAAGAAAGTCAACTTTCTTCAAGGGTTGAGTTGCTTTAACTCTGAGCGGCACTTTTTTGCACACAGTGGGCTAAATGGCCAGGTCACAAGGACCCCGAGGGCTCAGAGAAGGTTGGGGGAGGGGACCCACTGGAACAGCTGTTGGGAGACAGATAGTAGTCTCCCGTCAAGGCCATTCAGCGTGTTCTTTAACGTTGGGTTGTTTTACCTCTGAGCGGGAATTTTTTGCATACCATGGGCTAAATGGCCCGGTCACAAGGACCCCGAAGGCTCGGAGAAGGTTGTGGGAGGGGACCCACTGGAACAGCTGTTGGGAGACAGATGGTAGTCTCCCGTCAAGGCCATTCAGCGTGTTCTTTAACATTGGGTTGTTTTACCTCTGAGCGGCACTTTTTTTGCACACCATGGGCTACATGGCCAAGTTACAAGGACCCCGAAAGCTCAGAGAAGGTTGGGGGAAGGTACCCACTGGAACAGCTGTTGGGAGACAGATGGTAGCCTCCCGTCAAGGCCATCCAGTGTGTTCTTTAACGTTGGGTTGTTTTACCTCTGAGCGGCACTTTTTTGCACACCATGGACTAAATGGACAAGTCACATGGACCCCGAAGGCTCAGAGAAGGTTGGGGGAGGGGACCCACTGGAACAGCTGTTGGGGAGACAGATGGTAGCCTCCCGTCAAGGCCATCCAGCGTGTTGTTCAACGTTGGATTGCTTTACCTCTGAGCGGGACTTTTTTTGCATACCATGGGCTAAATAGCCAGGTCACAAGGACCCCGAAGGCTCGGAGAAGGTTGTGGGAGGGGACCCACTGGAACAGCTGTTGGGAGACAGATGGTAGCCTCCCGTTAAGGCCATCCAGCGTGTTGTTCAACGTTGGATTGCTTTACCTCTGAGCGGGACTATTTTTGCATACCATGGGCTAAATAGCCAGGTCACAAGGACCCCGAAGGCTCGGAGAAGGTTGTGGGAGGGGACCCACTGGAACAGCTGTTGGGAGACAGATGGTAGTCTCCCGTCAAGGCCATTTCAGCATGTTCTTCGTGTAATAAATGTAGCCTTCGTGTTACGTAACACGAAGGTTACCAGATCACTAATTTATAAAAAAAAATGCTGCCAGATATTTTTTTCTGAATTCTGACACAAAGGTTGCCAGATATCTAATTTCTAAAAAAATCGTTGCCAGATATTTTTTCTGGATTCCGTGATCAACCATAGTGTTCGGATATTTTTTGAGCGACTGTACTATTATTCCGTTATAATTAGTCTATTGACAGTTTTCAATAAAACTGATGGTAACCTAATATGTAGTAGGCAGAACAAAATAATATCATAAAAATATATTATCCTGATGTTGAGGAATTTGCAGTACTCTATTACAATAATCTGATTATTTTCAGAGACCTTTGCTTTGCAGGACCAAAAACAGATACATTGATTGTATCATATACCCTCAGAGATTTCTTCCGCATTTTTCGATGTTATATTTTTAAATATCTTTTGAAACCGTTCTAATAACATTTCTAAGGTATCTAGGGAGAAAATCTAAAAGTCACTTTCCCATATTAATCATTCGCAAAACTCGTACTTATGCAAATTACTGATACCCAGTCTGAAAACTATTCTGTTAGATGCTTACTCTATATGTAGTTGCTCTTATATTTCGTTGATTCACTCATAAATTTATAATTCTGGAGAATTTTCGATTTAAATTTCATCACTATTCAAAAGTCAACCCTCAGAGCAAGTCATAACATTGAGAGACACATTTTTTTTAGATATGGCAATCGTACTTCTGATTTCGTTTCAGACGAATGAATGCGAACTGGCAACCAACCGTAACCGAAATGTTTCATTCCATAATTGAATCGTAACGTACAGAAGTGAAATATAACCTTATCGTTTGGTGTCCGAAGATGAAAGATTATGTATCAACCCATGTCCTCCTCTGTACCCTGTTTTCAGATATATAACTTTCAGGTATATATGGTTGCTATTTTTATATTTTTTGTCACACTTTACGATTTAGAGGAAGTTTAGATTGTGGTTGTTGGCTGGATCGGATTCGACTGATGAAAAATGATTTAGGAAATTTTTACTCCACCTTTGAATTTGATTTTCAGATTCTTTTACTCGAATATATAAATATCAGTTTCTACAGAAAGAGTTCTGCAAATTGTTGTTTTCTATTAAAGGATATATAAATATTATTTTTATTTTATTACTTTGTAAAATTTCAATACTAGTTTGAAAGTTTTTCAGTCTACAAGTCAGTTTCTAGTTTGAAAGTTTAGTTATGTTAAACAACATTGTTCATGATTAGAGGAATATTGCAGACAAAAATGAATTCAATATTATTTGCAAATAATCGGTATCAGCGTGGCCCAGTGGTTAGTGGTAAATTGTAATATTTCATCAATCTGCTATTCAAGTCAAAAAGAATTTTTAATTTATCTCTTTAAAAAAGTTTAGATCATTGTGGAATACTACTATGGCTACTTTTTTTCCCCCTACCCAGCTGAGGAGTTGTCAATCATACAGGATCCTGGTGCTGACCATATATACCGACCTGAATGGAATAATGAATAGCGTGATTATGAATCCTGAATTTGCTATATTGGTGGGCTTCTGTGGAGGGAAAATCTTCCGCTGTGTTTTCTGTTTGTGAGTTGACAGCCCCAAATGAATAATAGATTCACAGATAAGTTATATCAGCTGGTCGATAATCTTGATCAGTGGCCATCGCAGGTACTTGAACTCTTGTTTCTATGGGCATCGCCAAATTCTACATTGGAGGAAGTCTTCCAATGTAAGATGGTTTCAGGCTTTAGTAGTGGGAGAATGGGTCTTTGCCCCATGTCTGCGATTAGGGGGCTGTTTGATATTGTCGGCATTCCCTCTTTCAATAACATGTTTCTTCAAAAATCCCACTAACAATTTTCTCTCATAGATAGTTGGAATGTGAGGACTCTGCATAGAGCTTTTTCTCTTGATGTCCTCACACAAGAATATCACCGTTATAATTTAGATATTCTCGGCTGCAAGAGACAAGATGGACAGATAAAGGTCAGATTCTTAAAAATAATCTTAAATTTCTCTTTTCAGGGAGGAACGATAATAAACATCACCAAGGCGTGGGCCTGCTTCTCAGTAGACACGCTAGTGATGCTCTTCTAGGATATGAGTGCATTAATGAAAGGTTTCTTACAGCAAAATTTCAAACAAGCATTAAAGACTTGAATGTTATCTGCTGTTATGCCTACACTGAGGATGCCGATGAGGATGAGAAGGATAGATTTTACGGACAACTTCAGAATATTTTGAATTCTGTCAAGAAAGGAGATATTACCCTTGTTCTAGGTGACTTCAATGCCAAAGTTGGTACTGACCTTTGGGGAGGAGTGATAGGCCCTTTTGGTATTGGTAGCTGCAATGGCAATGGGTAACGTCTCCTATAGGTAAGTAAACTCAATGGTTTCAGAATAACTAACACTTATTACAAACACCGCGACATACATAAGTACACATGGGTTTCACCTGATGGGCTGCATAAGAATGTGATTGATTATATATTAATTAACAGCAAATGTGCTAGTTCTGTTAGAAACACCAGGTCATATAGGGGAGCTGAAATTGGATCTGACCATTACCTTGTTAAAAGTGTTTTGCAACTTAAACTTAAAAAGTGTTCTGCTAAGGTTAAAAAATTTACCTTTAATACTGAAGCTGTGAAAGACCCAGTTATAGCTAAAGCTTACCATGATAAACCTATCATTCTTCCTCAACTTCAGTAGTAAGCAAACCATGACTGCCATAATGACTAAGTAACCTTAGTCATTATGGCAGTCATGGTTTGCTTACTACTGAAGTTCAGGAAGAATGGAACCATTTTAAATAGACTTTTATGGAAACTAGCAGTACTCTTTTCGGTAAAAATGAGCAGAGGAGGCAAAATTATTTGAGTGATAAGGCACTTAAGCTTATTTCAGAAAGAAAGAATTGTAGGAATGTCCTTAGTCAACACCCTACTAGTCCTAATAGAAAGCATTACAGAGAGCTTAAAAAACTGTAAAGGATCAGTTAGCTGCTGATAAGAATCTGTGGTTTGATGGCTTGGCTGACAAAACCGAGGAAGCAGTTAGACAACACAACAGCAGATAGCTGTACCAGTTAGTTAATGTTTTGTGTGATAGAAAACGAACAGATTTACAAAAATTGAAGGATAAACAAGGGTAGGGTCTTGAAGATGAGGATACTGTCATCGCTAGATGGACTGATCATTTCAGTGACGTTCTAAACAATGTGCTTAGTTCTACTCCCATTGTTTGCAATGATGATGGATGCATTTGTGGCTTTAATGTTGGCCCTGTAATACAAACTGAAGTTATTTTGACTGTTTCTAAGCTTAAACTACATAAATCCCCAGGCGTCGATGAAATTAGTACTGAAATGCTTAGAGCTGGGAATATATCGGTTACCACATAGGTGACTGAAATTTTTAGTATCTTTTATAATAAAGGCATTGTTCTTAAGGATTTTACCAGAGCTATTGTTATTCCTATTTTTAAAAAAGGTGATCGCAGTTCTTGCGATAACTATAGGGGTATCAGCCTACTTTCTGTTCTAGGTGTTCTTTGCATGATTGTGCTTAACAGTATTAAGAATGTGGTTGACAGTCAATTGCGTGATGAGCAATGTGGATTCAAAAGTGGTAGGGGATGTGTGGATCAGATATTTTTACTTAGGCAGATTCTTGAGAAATGTTTAGAAATTCAGAAATCTTTGGTTGCTAGCTTTGTTGATTTAAAAAAAACCTTTCGATTCTGTTCATCGCCATAATTTGTGGTTGATTGTGAGATCGTATGGCATATAAGACAAGTTAGTTAACATAATGAAAGCTCTCTATAATAACACTGAGTCGTGTGTGTGAGTTGGTAAGGCTTGTAGCAATTGGTTTAGCATTACTTCTGGTGTTCGACAAGGGTGCATTTTGTCTCCTTTTCTCTTTAGCTTGGTTATTGATTATGTTTTGCGAAATTCACTTTAAGGGAAATATTTTGGCCTTAAATGGGCTGGAGATACGAAAATTTCTGATTTAGATTATGCTGATGATTTAGCCCTTTTGGCAAATGATGTTGATGAGATGAACTCTTTCATTCGAGCTGTTGATGAGACTGGTAGTAGAGTAGGTTCGGTTATAAACAGAGAGAAAACTAAAGTGATGAAAATTGGTCTGGCAGGCTGTGATCCAGTTAATCTGAATGGTTGCAGTCTTGAGAAGATGTCTCAGTTTAATTATCTTGGTAGCTACGTAACAGATACTGGTGATGTGCGACATGAGATTAACAGACGAATAGGGATTGCTGCCGGGACTTTTAAGAATCTATGGAGAGTGTGGAGAAATAGGCGTATACACCTAAAGACCAATTAGACTATAATAGTTTGGTTCTTCCTAGAGTTAGTTATGGTAGTGAAACTTGGACGATGTGTAAACAAAACAGGAAACTAGATGCTTTTGATTCTAGATGCTTACGTAGTATCTTGGGTATTAGGTGGTTCAACTTTGTAACTGATGATGAGGTTAGAAAAAGGAGTCGATAACCTCCTTTAAGCAGCATATTGTGCAGAGAGAGACTCCGTTAGTTTGACCTTATGGATAATTACAGATTGACGAACAGGGTTATGAACAGTGTGCCTAAAGACCTCAAAAAGAGTGGGAGACCTAGGATGCGGTGGGCAGACAATGTCAAACAGGACTTTATTAGAATTGGTATGCAGTGGCCGGATGCAGCAGATGTAACTCAGGACAGACTTGCTTGGAGAACTAAATTGCACGGTCTGGTTGGACCTCCGTTACCCATGGTTGCTTGAGGACGATGAAATTTACAGGTGTACAGAAGAGAAAGTGAAAATATTAGCTTGATTTTTTAAATTATTTATATACGTGGTCAGTTCTTTTAAATTACCCATGGCCATAGATTGTATTCGATCGATTCAAACAAGCTTTAGTGTGAAGAATCGCGATAAAAGCAAAAATTATTTTGTCTGCAAAGGAAATAACTTTCCCATCAAATAATTATTTCTGTGGATGATCTAACGAAAACGTTTCCATACAATGGCTCAGCATTCACGACTTTCAGTCCACAGTAGACAGTGATCGATGATAAATCGTTAAAATAATCGATTTCTTACTCATAGCCACCACGTCATAACTTAATCACCGCCGTGAATTCACTTATCCATAAAGAGAGGTGAATAACAGAAGACCTTGAAGAAAGATGTCCATGAAAGCCTTCTTCACAAAGCATCCTTCTTTCGGCCTTCGCTCTAACAAGGACCTTGCTTCGGAAACTCTCTGCACCAGCGATTTCTTGAAAAATGCTTCTTTAAGTTACAATGCCTCCAGACGAAATTGTTCCCTTTCATACTATTTGCGATCACAGAGGGGTAAATGACGATTTGAAAAAAGGTCCGAATTATCAGCCAAGTTTTGTGAATCAATAAATGGCAACTGAGCAGGATACCTCGTCCGAATCATTCTGTTGCTATGACTGGTTAATTATTCAGGGATACGCAGTTTAGAATTTTGATTTGGTCGAAACACTCTTTTCTTTTCTGCATGTGGTGACTTTCTAATTGATTTATTTTGTTAATTTTCGCTTCTTTGACGTCATTGAACGTATATATTAAGGTACGCCATCTTGGAAGAATATGTTTGATAGCAAATTTTTAAATGTCAAAGAGTTTTTCTGTCTAGAGTAGGTATGGGCAAACTATGGCACGCGGGGTCGCATGCAGCATGCCACTTCTTTTCTTGCACCGCGAGATACTGATAAGAAATAAATCATATTTGTACAGTCGCTCAAAAAAATATCCGAACGCTATGGTCGATTACAGAATTCAGAAGAAATATCTGGCAACGATTTTTTTTAGAAATTAGTGATCTGGCAACTTTCGTGTACAGAATTCAGCAAAAATATCTGGAAACGATTTATTTTTTTAGAAATTAGTGATCTGGCAACCTTTGTATACAGAATTCAGCAAAAATATCTGGCAACGATTTATTTTTTAGAAATTAGTGATCTGGCAACCTTCGTGTCACGTGACACGCAGATCACTAATTTCCAAAAAAGATCGTTGCCAGATATTTTTTCTGAATTCTGTAATCAACCATAGCGTTCGGATATTTTTTTTGAGCGACCGTACAACGAATACAAAAAAAAAATCTAAAACGAAATATAAAGAATATAATTTTATCGAAATTAATTATTTAATGAGAATTCGCTTCACCGAAGTTGTACATCTTGTCCTCCCTATATGTTCGGTATATTCGGGCCGTATTGTTCCGAAGCCTGTCGTAAAGGGTTAATTTTCTTAAGGATTTATGAAAAGTGAAATATTTAACAGCAGCAATAGCAATTACTATAATTGATCAGAAAAATCAATTGAAACATTTTAAAACGAAAACAATGACAGTTATATAAACTCCACTAAAATGCATATATCTATTGTTAAGCAGTTCTTTTTTAAAATGTTTTTTTAAATTTCCGCTAAATGTGAATAACTTTTTTTCAGAACGAACTAGGCTGTGAAATATTTCATCTATCTTGATTATTTAAATACCAAAAGAATATTGCTGAAAATGCAGACAGATTTGATTCAGATCTTTTTTTTTTTATCTTCCGCCACATTTTTCCACCAAAAATTTGGAGAGGGGGGACTCAGTCGGTAGCGCGCCAGGCTCGTAATCTGCTGTTCCCAGGTTCCAGTCTCGCCTAGGCCAGCGTTGAGATTTATCTCCGTAAATCCCCGCTCTGCTCTAGTCGGTAGGAAATACACCGATAGCTTTGGAAAGGCTGCCGTCCGTCGAATGGAACGTTAAGCCGTGGCCCCGTGTGCGGGAGAGCCATATCCTGGGCACGTTAAAAAACATGCTGGATAACCTTGACTTGAGACTACCATCTGTCTCCTAACAGCTGTTCCAGTGGGTCCCCGCCAACAACTTTCTCTGAACTTTCGGGGTCCTTGTGACCTGGCCATTTAGCCCATTGTGTGTGAAAGAAGTGCCGTTC
This sequence comes from Ryuthela nishihirai, assembly GCA_038380435.1. Taxonomy (NCBI): domain Eukaryota; kingdom Metazoa; phylum Arthropoda; class Arachnida; order Araneae; family Heptathelidae; genus Ryuthela; species Ryuthela nishihirai. The sequence goes on along the minus strand of JAWZYU010000008.1, from coordinate 73,380,182 downwards.
AGAGGTAAAACAACTCAACCCAATCCACGAAAAATTTGTTTAAAAAGTTACTTATCTCTCAAAACGACCTGCTGTTTGATACAACATGGTCTGTCCACAATAGGAACTGAATATTGACTTTTTTTTGCACAATGGGCTAAATGGCCAGCTCACAAGGACCCCTAGGGTACAGAGAAAGGGAATCTACTGGACAAATGTGACAGATGGAGTCTTCCGTCAAGCATGTTCTTCAACGTGCACACGGGTTGATCTTTCTCGGATGACTCTTTTTTGGCACACAAGAGGCTAAATGGCCAGGTCACAAGGAATCGCAGAAAATCTAGAAGGGTTCAACTCAACAGCTGTTAAGAAACAGATGGAAACCTTCATCATGCAGAAGGTGTATCTCTCCCCAACTCAGGGGGGGTGGAGGCTCAGTCGGTAACGCGCCATACTCGTAATCTATGTAATTCCCAGGTTCGAGTCCCAGATGGTCAGCGTTGAGATTTATCTCAGTAAAACTCCCTGCCCTGCCCACGGTCTGTAGGGGACGCCGATGGGCTTGTAAAGGCCGCCTTCCTTCGGATGGGACGTTCAGCCGTGGCCCCGCGTGCGGGAGATCCATACACTGTGCACGTTAAAGAACACACTGGATGGCCTTGACGGGAGGCTACCATCTGTCTCCCAACAGCTGTTCCAGTGGGTCCCCTCCCCCAACTTTCTCTGAGCCTTTGGGGTCCTTGTTACCTGGCCATTTAGCCCATGGTGTGCAAGAAAGTGCCGCTGAGAGGTGAAACAACCCAACCCAAATCTTCCACTCAGGGCAATGGCCTAACGTTCCATCAGACGGATGCCTTATTTCCAAGACTATCGTTGTCCCCTTTCAAATCAAGGGCAGCAACGGGATTCAAGGCTAATGAATCTCAACGTAGGTTCAACTGGGAGTCGAACCCGGGAACTGGGGGGTTACGAGCCTGGCTCGCCACCAAATCACGCTCCCATTTATTGAATGTAGACATCGATATCAGCTGACCAGCTCCACCTTTTTCTTAATGCATGGTCAGCAATCCAAAGTTATCAACGCATTGCCACAGCTGCCAGCATCTTTTCCGTGGCCCATTTAACGCTCAGTGGTCTCCGCAGAGTTCAGATTGTCGACTCGGCTCGTTTCCGTAATGTTTTCATCCTTATTCAGATGACGTCGTTGAAGCACGCGACGTGCGAAAGTTCTCCTTCATCTTTCTCTTGTGTGTGTTTTTTTTTCAGTGTTTTGATTGCGTCAGAAAATCGCAGGCATTCACATCCGGTCACGTGTACATCGGCAGCGAGTTACCCGAGCTCCTTGACCTGATCAAGGTTATCGCCATGACAACAGAAGTGTGATTCTGTCGAGTCTATTATCAACAACAAATAGGTTACATATCGGTACTATACTTACACGAAAGCGTGACCCCTTTTACAATCATGAATTTCGTGCTCCACGAATTTTAAATTTCGACACTTGAAGCAATCCTGACTGTTTCGCTAAAGTTTAATTTTTATCTAATGTATTAATTAGGGGATGGCGGGTTAATTAGTGTAAAATAGATTTATTTATGCAAAAAAGCCTAATTTTCAAGTTCTCGGATTAACCCTTTCACGACTAAGGGAAACGTTTTTCCCATTTTAAAATTGGTGATTGTCGTATTTAATTATAACCTTATCTGCATTTTTTATACAGAATGTCAAAATAGAACGTATGCCGAACGCAATTACGTAAAAGGGAACATTTAGAAAGCAAAAACAGAACTGTCGGGACGCATAATATATGTACTATGTGCAATGTCCATCTTTGCCTCACTACCAAAAGAAATTGCTTCGCAGACTATCATAATTAGCACATCATTTTGTATAATAATTTTATTTCATAATTTTGTATTATTTTAGTTAACATTTTGTTATAATCAACCAATAAATAAAAGACATTGCATAATAAGCCTAACTATAATTTGTGTTACCTTTATAGTCCATTGGGAAAAATATTTCCCATAAAATTCCAAAAAAACTACACATTGCTTTGTATTTTCCTTATGATTTTTATTTATTTTACGTCTAAACAAACTAAAATAAACAGTTACATACTAATATTTACTCTTAGAAACCTTATGGTCCTGAAAGGGTTAATGATATTAATTTCCAATCTGTATATTTAAAGCAATTCGTAAAATTGATGGTCATGAGCGCTGGCTGGTTGGTAGCCGTTAGAAAACTCTGACCCGGACCAGCAAAATTAATTCTTCAGTAATAACTGCATTCATGGCTGTCTTAGAATAGTTAGATTAATATCCATTGGAACTTAAGATAAATAAATTCACTTCCTTGTGGGTAAATATCCTAATATTTGGGTTGGTTGTTTTACCTCTGAGCGGCAATTTTTTGCCCACCATGGGCTAAATGGCCAGGTCACAAGGACCCCGAAGGCTCAGAGAAGGTTGGGGGAGGGGACCCACTGGAACAGCTGTTGGGAGACAGATGGTAGCCTCCAGTCAAGGCCACCCAGCGTGTTCTTTAACGTTGGATTGTTTTACCTCTGAGCGACACTTTTTTGCACACCATGGGCTAAATGGCCAGGTCACAAGGACCCCGAGGATTCAGAGAACGTTAGGGGAGGGGACTCAGGGACCCATAGGATAGATGTTGAGAGACAGATGGTAGTCTACCGTCAAGGCCATCTAGTGTGTTCTTTAATGTTTGTTTGTTTTACCTCTGAGCGACACCTTTTTGCACACCATGGGCTAAATGGCCAGGTCACAAGGACCCCGAAGGCTCAGAGAAGGTTGGGGGAGGGGACCCACTGGAACAGCTGTTGGGAGACAATGGGAGTCTCCCGTCAAGGCCATCCAGTGTGTTCTTTAACGTTGGATGTTTTACCTCTGAACGACACTTTTTGTACACCATGGGCTAAATGGCCAGGTCACAAGGACCCCGAGGATTCAGAGAAGGTTAGGGGAGGGGACTCAGGGACCCATAGGATAGATGTTGAGAGACAGATGGTAGTCTACCGTCAAGGCCATCTAGTGTGTTCTTTAATATTTGTTTGTTTTACCTCTGAGCGACACCTTTTTGCACACATGGGCTAAATGGCCAGGTCATATGGACCCCGAAGGCTCAGAGAAGGTTGGGGGAGGGGACCCACTGGAACAGCTGTTGGGAGACAGATGGTAGCCTCCCTTCAAGGCTATCCAGCGTGTTCTTTAACATGCATAGGGTATGGCTCTCCCGCACACGGCTTAACGTCCCATCCGACGGACGGCTGCCTTTCGAAGCCCATCTGTGTCACCTATTGACCGTGGGCAAGGCGGGGAGTTTTGCGGACATAAACTCAACGCTGACCCAGGTGGGACTCGAATCTGGAAACTACAGATTACGAGCCTGGTGCACTACCGACTGAGACCCCCCCCCCCCCCGCCCGCCCTAATATTTGGAATCCTGACTGTGGTCATCATCTGAGGAGGTTGCAGCTTTGTTGGAACTTTCTTTTTCATCAGTGGATGCCGGATTTCGGGTAAACAATTTCTTACACATCGTTCATGGCGAAGGATTTCTAATACAGTCAACAGATGGCGCCATGAACGATGTGCAAGGAATTCTTTTACCCAACATCTGGCATCCACTAATCAAAAGAAAGTTCCAACAAAGCTGCAACCTCCTCGGATGAAGTCAAGAGTCAAAATATTAGGATATTTACTCACAAGTAAGTGAATCTGTTGTCCAACGGATATTAATCTAATTCTTCAGTGGCAAGCAATGGGCAGCATATCCCCGACATTATGGAATGTCACACATGATCGTTGAGCTGTTGTGGGGTGGGAAGAGGGGAAGGAATCCTGGAAAAACTGAACGAAAAAGAAATTTATGTTAAGTAAAATCAGGTTCCAAAGTTAGATGGGGTTTTTTTTCTTTATAAATAACAGGCTCCTGTTAGACCTCTGTGGCAAGCAGCTGCTTGAGGGAGGGTGTTTTACTTGCTTTTTTAAAAAAATAACCTATGCGTGATTCTTAATTCCAAATGTATTCATAAATGAACCGCTCCATGTCAATATTCTATGTTGAAAGAGTGAAGTTCTTTTTCCCTGATTCTACAAATATTTTTGCCCTCCCTGCAAACAAATTAATCATCACCACCCCCCTTTCAGTCGCAGGAAAAATTTATGCAGCCGCCCACATGATCGCTGAACGAAATATGAAAGAGCCACAACCAAAAAAATCATAAAAGTGTACTCCCCGAATTTTGAGGCTCTGGATTAATATTATTGCCTTACCAATCAGTCTGCTGGCAGTCTGAGTAAAACTGATGGCTGAACGAAATACGAGGCACAACAGATAAATATCGTAAAAATATAATATCCTAATTTTGAGTCTCCTGGAATGCTATTAAGTGCCTTGCTAATCAGTCTACTGGTAGTACTCAGTAAAACAGATGGCTGAACGAAATACGTACGAGGCACAACAGAACAATATCGTAAATATGGAGCACCTGCCTTACCAATCAGGCTAATAAAAATTGGAATGCGCTATTTTTACGGTATTTTGTTTTACCTCGTATGTAGTTGGTTTAGCGATCAATTTTATGCCGGTGAAGAAATTTTCAGTTCCTTGCACTGCTTCATTGCCTTTGCAATCAGTCTAAGACCAATGAAATAAATTCGTGTTGCTTAAATGTTGTCTGTAGATGTTCATAGATTTAAATTCCCTTTAGAAGTTTGAGAGATGGTTTCGCAGAAATCGTGCCACAAAGAGGTCATCATCATTATAACGCCCAGCTGCAGTGAAGAATCCTCCTGCCACCATCATTGGTCGGGTTTCCTTTCTCTCCGATCTCACTTTCTCTTCTGACCCATTAATGCAACCAGTTTCGTCGGCCTTCGCTCCAACTAACGGAAGTGATCTTTCTGTTTCCGAACCACATGAGGCAGGGGCCCGCCACAGGTGTGCCCTACTCTCGACCCTAGTGCCAATCCCCCGGAAAGGTGAAAATACTCATACAGGAAAAGACAGTGATCATTATGCAAGCGTACTTACGACAATTAATGGGTTATCACGAAGTTAAATTCTGTGAAATGTCTTGTACCTTTGTGTGATTGAATGAGAGATATAGTGTCATAACATGGAGAGATATAATAGAGTATGGGATGCTCATTTGTTATCAGAGGCGTGGGTTGACCAGTGCGTAACTTCGGTTACCGGGTTCGAGTCCCAACTGACTAGAGTTCAGATTTATCTCCGCTAAAACCCCCCGCTGCCTTCGGTCAGAAAGGGAACATCGATTGGCTTGGAAAGGTCGCATTTTGTCGGACGGGATGTTGAGCTGTGGTTGCGGTGTTTTTTACCTTCGAGTGGTACTTTTTTTTTTTTGCTCACAATGGGCTAAATAGCCCAGGTCACAAGGACCCCTAGGGCTCAGATAAAGCTGGAGGAGTGGATCCACTGTACAGCTGTTAGGAGACAGATAATAGCCTTCCGTCAAGGCTATTCAGTTTGTTCTTTAACGAACACAGGGGGATGACTTAACGTCCCATCCAAAGGATGACGGCATTTCCAAATCCATCGGTGTCCCCTACCGACCGTGGGCAGAGCGGGGAATTTTGCGGAGATAAATCTCAAAGCTGGCCCAGCTGGGACTCGAACCTGGAAACTTCAGATTACGAGCTTAGTTCGTGGTGTCCTTATGACCTGACCATTTATCCCATTGTTTGCCAACAAGCGACACAAGATAAAGCGACCCTTCCCCCAACCTTCTCTGAGCGTTCAGTCTCCTTGTGGCCTGGTCATTTACCTGATTGTGTTTTAAAAAAATGCAGTTCGGAGTTAAAACAATCCAACTGATCTTTGAGAACTGTCCAAACGTCAACTATGCATTTTAATATTTTCTGCAGTTGCCAGGGATGTACTGATAGATTTCGCAAACCCCACTCGGGGGCGGGGGGGCGGCAAGGTTAGGGAGGGGCCTTCGTAAAGAATTTTTTGCTTCAAAATTTATGGAGACACTTCGTAGAGTACAATACATACTACTTAAAGGAATAACCTGGAATATTTTTCCACATAGATTTGGACGAGTAAATTTATCACGAGATTTGAACGAATAAATTTTTCACGAGATTTGAACGAATAAATTTTTCACGAGATTTGAACGGATAAATTTTTCACGAGATTTGAACAAACAAATTTTTCACAAGATTTTAACGGATAAAATTTTCACGAGATTTGAACGGATAAATTTTTCACGAGATTTGAACAAAAAATTTTTCACAAGATTTGAACGGATAAAATTTTCACGAGATTTGAACGGATAAATTTTCACGAGATTTGAACAGATAACAAGCTGATCGTGCAATATCAGCTTCATTTTTCCCTATCAGAAAGTATTTTCCTTGCTTCTCGTGGGAAGAACTCGTTTTCTCAAAGTCTTTCAGTTCTCTTAGGGAAAAAAATACACAATATTACTAACCTTTGCGTAAGTGTTTTACAGTTATTTAGTATAGGTATAAAACTAAGATAGTCGTTTGAATCAAAATGCACACGATTAACATTTAACGCATCAACGTAAACAAATTTTGGTTTTACATAAAATATCTGCGAGTTCTAGAAACGTAAATTATTAAAAACTAGAGAAAATCTTAAATCAAAAGTATTAATATGACATCTGGTTATAAAATTTAGGTAATTGAATGTTAACGAATTTTCAGAAAAGCCCCCCCCTCCCCCCGAAGAATTATTTTTGCAGAGGGACCCCGAGATTTTCTGGTACAATCGCTCAAAAAAAATATCCGAACACCACGGTTGAATACAGAATTCAGAAAAAATATCTGGCAATGATTCTTTTTAGAAATTAGCGATCTGGCAACCTTCGTCTCACGTGACACGAAGGTTGCCAGATCACCAATTTCTAAAAAAAAATCGTTGCCAGATAGTTTTTCTGAATTCTGAAATAACTGATTCTATATAACTGATTCTATTTGTTTATAAACATTTAAAATACCCTAGTGTTCGGATATTTTCATTTATGTATTTACTGTGTATATGTTCATATAGAACATATACACAGTACATAAATGAAAACATTCATTTCATTATGTATTGTGTATATGTTCATTTAGAAAACCATAGTGTTCGGATATTTTTTTGAGCGACTGTACACCACTGCCAGTTGCCCTTCAGACTGCTAGAATTTTGAAAGAAGATACCAGAAAAAAAGGAGAGATCGCGCCAGATGGCGCCACAGGTCAAAATCCATCTATGTCGTATTGCCCATTCGAGTAAAACTATGTCAGATGGAGCAAGGAAAGCTCAAATCAGTTGCATCATAATTTGCTTCGGATGATGGGAAGCGAAATGGGCGAAGAAATGGGAGCAGATTGGCAGCGGAACAAAGCGGCGGCACGGCCCGACAACTAAACGAGTACGTCTCGTGCAGAGGAAAAGTCTGAAGAAGACCTCATATCAGAATACCTTTGAATGGAAGCTTTTGAGGAGATAGAATAACGGTAAGATCTTTCTCTAATGGGAATATTTAAGTCAGTGATGGACAAATAATGGCCCATGGGCAGCTTTCGAGTCGTCTACAGTCGCTCAAAAAAATATCCGAACTCCATGGTTGATTATAGAATTCAAAAAAATATCTGGCAACGATTTTTTTTAGAAATTAGTGATCTGTCAACCTTCGTGTACAGTACACGAAGGTTGACTAATTAATATACATTCGATCACTAATTAATAAACATTTTCACTAATCACTAATTAATATATATTTTCTTGATGAAAAAAAAAATGGTATCTGAGTGGTTAGCGCTCTTGGCTACTCATCAAAGGGACCTGGATTCGAGCCTCGGATAAGGCACGGATGTTTGTGTTGTCTTTCTACTGAGGTCCTGCCATCATCACAGACCTTCTATGACGTATTAAACTGACAGGATCCTGTCAGACCTCTGTGGCAAGTTGCTGCTTGAGCGGGTATTAATTAATTTATTTTGTACCCGTTAAAAAGCAATAGAAAGAAATGTTTATAAACAAATAGAATCAGTTGGTTAAATAAGAACAACTATTCAAAACCAAAAAAAACAACATAAGTTAAATTAACAAATATCCATAGCTCTTTGGAAAACCAAATTAGAAACAAATTATTTACAGCTGAAGAGAACTGTCACAGGATAAAATCAAAACTTAATGATCGCAAAGTAAGATTTTCCAAACAAACAAACAAGCTTTTGTTTGACTAATTCCGATTCTTGTTAATTTATAATAATAGTTGGCATTTACTTCTTCAGAATGCTTCTTAAGAGATGTCTCCTTGCATCCTCTACTCAGTGGAAGTCATCGCCATCGTAGCGACTCTGGTCCACTCGCAAGAAGATAATTCTGCAACAGGTGAGTCGTGCGGGATCCAATTCATGGTAAGATTCAAACGATAAACTAGAACTCAACGTTTAATAACTATTAATCTGTTTTAAGTATCGTGGTGAAAATGTTTGTAAGGGTTATTCCTTTTTTATGTGGCACCAAATACTTTAATTTACTTGGTTATAATTTAGGGATGCAAAGATAGTCTCTCATTGTTTAAAAAAGGTCTAAAGGAATATTTTTTAATAATCAGAACTTGGAAGATCACATAAAATGCTAAATTGATCTGTCTCTCTAGAATTTGAGTCATACGATAGTGTAGCCCACTTCAACTGGGGAGAGTTCAGTAGTAGAAACGTTTGGTTCCTGGACGGGCAGATAGTCTGCCTTTTGGTTTCAAGATTGGAAAGCTAGTATTATTTCCTTTCTTTTGTGTTCTTATTTATTTATTTTTTATATTCTTCTATGCATGTATAATAACGTGTGTGTAAATAAGTATCGAAAACGGGGATAAATAAAAATAAAGTAAGCTGAAAAACCTTTAGGGATATGGAGCTGAAGGATCTCGACTTATCACTTGAGCGCAGCGCCTCCTTATTGATGAGTATAAAAAAGGGTGCCGGCCCGATGAGTAGAAAAAAAATGGTGGTCCTGTGAGTAAGAAAAAGTGTGTTTGTCCGATGAGTAGGAAAAATGTGCTAGTCCGATGAGTAGAAAAAAAATGTGCTGATACGACGAGTAAAAAAATATGTTGGACCGATGAGTAGGAAAAAATGTGCTGGGCCGATAGGTAGGATGTACTGGTCCGATGAGTAGGAAAAAATGTGCTGCCCGATGAGTAGAAAAAATGTACTGGTCCGATGAGTGGGAAAAAATGTGCTGATACGACGAGTAAAAAAATATGTTGGACCGATGAGTAGGAAAAAATGTGCTGGTCCAATGAGTAGGAAAAAATGTGCTGGCCGATGAGTAGAAAAAAATGTACTGGTCCGACGAGTAGGGAAAAAAATGTGCGGGTCCGATGAGTAGGGAAAAAAATGTGCGGGTCCGATGAGTAGGGAAAAAAATGTGCGGGTCCGATGAGTAAGAAAAAATGTGCTGGGCCGATGAGTAGAAAAAAAAATGTGCTGGGCCGATGAGTAGAAAAAAAAATGTGCTGGGCCGATGAGTAGAAAAAAAAATGTGCTGGGCCGATGAGTAGAAAAAAAAATGTGCTGGGCCGATGAGTAGAAAAAAAAATGTGCTGGGCCGATGAGTAGAAAAAAAAATGTGCTGGGCAGATGAGTAGAAAAAAAAATGTGCCGGGCCGATGAGTAGAAATTTTTGCTGACTATGCAGATGGACACTTCCGTGTACGGCACAAACACGATGAACCTTTCGTTCAGTGTTCCCATTGTCCAAGCTGGTGACGGTGCTGTAATTGTGGGGCATATATTTCTGCTCCGAATTAGGACTCCAGGTGAGTATGGACCTACTAGGTGCCACGTCTCGGTTACACTCTGGTCTGCACCCCGCCATATTGCACTTATTCCCTGGCAGGGACAGAATCTATTAGGACGATAACATGACATGTCATGGGGCCCGGCCTGCATAAGAATGATCTCAGGAAGAAGGTTTGGATTTTCAGATAAGCAGTTTTATAAGCAATTTAAAACTCTTGGTTTCTTAAAAATCCATTAATATTAAGTGGGGCGGGGGGATGGCTCAGTCAGTAGCGCGACAGGCTCGTAATTTGTAGTTCCCAGATTCGAGTCATAGCTGGGTCAGCATTGAGATTTATCTCCGCATAACGCGCCCTGCCCATGGTCATAAATGGGACACCGATGGACTTGGAGAGGCCGCCGTCCGTCTGATGGGACGTTAAGCCGTGGTACCGTGTGCGGGATAGACATACCCTGTGCACGTTAAAGAACACGCTGGATGACCTTGATGGGAAGCTGAGTTCTCGGGGTCCTTGTGACCCGGCCATTTACTCAATGTGTGCAAAAAAGTGCCGTTCAGCGTTAAAATAACACACCAACTCTTTTAATTTGTGCATTTTATTTCCATTCTTTTAGGAATAAAACAATTCCCTACTCTGAAACAATAGGGGGGGGGGGGCTAGTGAGCTATTTTAATTAATGTTTTTTATTTCCCTTCTTCAGGTAACAAGTTCCAGTGCGACTGTATGGAGTACTGGCAGTGCGTTGGTGAAGGAGGCACTCCGTATTCCTACTGCGCCTATAGCAGCAAGGTCTGCTGCTTCGTCGATTCATCCGCGAAGAAAGTTGGCATCCTGCCAAGGAGGAGCAAGCTAACCACGTGCGGACAGAAAGGAGCCGACAGTGGCAAAGATGGAGTTTCTGAGCCTGGCGAGTGGGCTTGGCACGTAAGTAGATTGCAACCTCTTTTAATCCCAGTCAACAATTCAAAATGACTCAGTTTTAAGACAGCACTTTCTTCATCCGTGTGGGAACACTTTCTGTAAAACTACTTTAATTAATATATATACTTTCTAGATTTGTTTCCGTAATACTATGCATGAAATAATTATAAATTTTGAAATTCATATTTTTTTCAGTCTTGCATTTTAGTTTTACTTAAGTTCCTTTCACTTTCATTATTTTTATTCTTTTTTTGTTCCAAGATGTTTACCGGAGACTAAATATCAATAATACATTCAATTTTCCGTTATCCGGCATTTTAGTTTATGTATTACGTCGCCGAGTGGTTAGCGCGCTTGGCTACTGATCTACGGGGACCTGGGTTCGAGCCCCTGGTAAGGCATGGATGTTCGTGTTGTTTTCTGCTGAGGTCCTACCATCCTCTCAGATCTTCTACTGTGGCATATAAACTGACAGGTTCCTGTCAGACCTCTGTGGCAAGCAGCTGCTTGAGGGGGTATTTATTTTTTATTATTTATTTATTATCTTATACAAAGTGTTTACATACACCTATATTGCGATTCACATGCAGCAAATTCAAACGGGTTTTAAGATTGTTCCTTAATTTATGGAAACCATTTTAGAAACCTCGCATTAAGTGTAGGTCTCTATATATACGGCCCCATTTCAGTTTATGTAGTTAGTATAGTACTGAAGCCACTGTAAAATACCTACACTAACTACATAAACTGAAGACACGTAACGTACAGTCGCTCAAGAAAAGTATCCGAATACTATGGTTGATTACAGAATTCAGAAAAAATATCTGGCAACGTTTTTTTTAGAAATTAGTGATCTGACTACCTTCGTGTCGTGCCTCTGAGCGGCACTTTTTTGCACACCATGGGCTATATGGCAAGGTCACAAGGACCCCGAAGGCTCAGAGAAAGTTGGGGGAGGAGACCCACTGGAACAGCTGTTGGGAGACAGATGGCAGCCTCCCGTCAAGGCCATCCAGCATGTTCTTTAACGTTGGGTTGTTTTACCTCTGAACGGCACTTTTTTGCACACCATGGGCTAAATGGCCAGGTCACAAAGCCCCGAAGGCTCAGAGAAGGTTAGGGGGGGAGATCCACTGGAACCGTTGTTGGGAGACAGATGGTAGCCTCCCGTCAAGGCCATCCAGCGTGTTCTTTAAAGTGCACAGGGTATGGCTCTCCCGCACATGGAGCCACGGCTTAACGTCCCATCCAACAGACGGCGGCCTTTCCAAGCCCATCGGTTTCCCCTACTGATCATGGTCAGGGCGGGGAATTTTGCGGAGATAAATCTCAACGCTGACCCAGCTGGGACTCGAACCTGGGAACTACATATCACAAGTCTGGCGCGCTACCAACTGAGCCACTCTCGCCCCCATATAAATTGAGAAAAAATGAATTGAACTCCGACCCATACGTCCAGTTATTGAAGTTGACATTTCATCTGTAAGTCATTTTTTTTTCTCTTGACCATTTTTTCTGCTCTTGTTTTTCAGGCTGCCATATTAGAGAAGCCACAGGATTTGTACGTCTGCGGAGGGTCACTGCTCGATGAATTCTGGATCCTAACAGCTGCGCACTGTGTCGATGATTAGTGAGTTTTTCTCTTCTCTGTTCATTTTTATCTACCACCAAACTCACTGATTCAAATGAACCTTTCACTAGAGACATCTTAAGAAGGAGTCACTTACAGAACTCAGTGGGGTGGAGGTGGCTCAGTCGGTAGCACGCCAGGCTCGTAATCTGTAGTTCCCAGGAATCCCAGCTGGGTCAGCGTTGAGATTTATCTAAACAAAACTCCTCGCCCTGCCCACGGTCAGTAGGGGGTCACCGATGGGCTTGGAAAGGCATTCGTCCCTCGGATGGGACGTTAAGCCATGACCACATGTGCGAGAGAGCCATACTCTGTGCACGTTAAAGAACACGCTGGATGGCATTGACTGGAGGCTACCATCTGTCTCGCAACAGCTGTTCTAGAGGGTCCACTCCCCCAACCTTCTCTGAGCCTTTGGAGTCCTTGTGACCTGGCCATTTAGCCCATGGTGTGCAAAAAAGTGCCGCTCAGAGGTAAAACAACCGAATGTTAAAGAACACGCTGGATGGCCTTGACGCGAGGCTACCATTTGTCTCCCAACAGCTGTTCCACTGGGTCGCCTCCCCCAACCTTCTCTGAGCCTACGGGGTCCTTGTGACCTAACCATTTAGCCCATGGTGTGCAAAAAAGTGCTGCTCAGAGGTAATACAACACAACGTTAAAGAACACGCTGGATGGTCTTGAAGGGAGGCTACCATCTGTCTCCCAACAGCCTTCTCCCCCAACCTTCTCTGAGCCTTTGGGGTCCATGTGACCTGACCATTTAGCCCATGGTGTGCAAAAAAAGTGCCGCTTAGAGGTAAAACAACGCAACAGAACTCAGTCATTTCCTTAAATAAGACTTATATGCAAAAGTATGATTGGAAACAAAATCAAAATCGAGATTTTTCAAAACTATTCGTTTCGTACTTCAAGAGTTATGGAGGATGAAGTATTTAGAGTGAAACAGTTTGCAGTTGTAATCAGGGCTGGTCTGACATCATACACATTTGAAGAGGCAAAATTTTAAAGGGTTATTCTGGTGGGGCCCCGATTTTTCTTACTCTAATATCAGCGCAATATGATAGAAAAATGCTAACTAATATCTTCATATGATTTTTCCACCAAAATAATTTCGAAATCTCAATATTTAAGATTTTACTAGATTTTTAATTTTAAGTGTGAAGATCGAAAATTGTGCAAAGTTAAATTCACAAAATTTCTAAGCTCTGTAGAAATATCAGAAAGCGAAATCAGTAGGAATAACTAAAAGAAAATAGCAAGTTCACTTCAGTTGGAAAAACTAATTTTTTCATTTTTTTTGTGGGAGGGGGGGAACATTTACTTTTAGCTGATAAAAGGTAGATTTACTTTGGGCGGGATTCAAAACTTCTATTGACAGTTTCTGGATAAGCACTGCTTCAGAGAAATAAATAAATAAAAAACTAAATTGAATTCAGACCCACCACTCAAATATTGAAGCTGATGTTTGATCGTATTTATAAGTCATTTTATATAAGTTTGTTTTGGGGCGACAAGAAATAAGGTCACTTGGGGAATGGCAAGAAATAAGGTCACATGGGGAGTGGGAAAAATATGGTTACTTGGGGGGCGGGAAGAAATAAGGTCACCTAGGGGACGGCACTTGGGGGGAATAAGGTCACTTGGAGGGAGCAAGAAATAAGGTTACTTGTGGGGCAGCAAGAAATAAGGTCACTTGGGGGCGGCAAGAAATAAGGTTACTTGGGGGGTGGGAAGAAATAAGGTCACCTGGGGGACGGCAAGAAATAAGGTCACTTGGGGGCGGCAAGAAATAAGGTCACTGGGGGGGGGCAAGAAATAAGGTCACTGGGGGGGTTGCCTCCCAAAAAAGGTCACATAGGGGGTGGGGAAAATAAGGTTATTTGGGGGGCTGGAAGAAATAAGGTCACTTGGGGGACGGCAAGAAATAAGGTCACTTGAGTGGTGACAAGAAAAATGAGGTCACTTGGGGGTGGCAAGAAATAAGATCACTTGGGGGACGGCAAGAAATAAGGTCACTTGAGTGGTGACAAGAAAAATGAGGTCACTTGGGGGTGGCAAGAAATAAGGTCACTTTGGGGGCGGCAAGAAATAAGGTCACTTTGGGGGCGGCAAGAAATAAGGTCACTTTGGGGGCGGCAAGAAATAAGGTCACTTTGGGGGCGGCAAGAAATAAGGTCACTTTGGGGGCGGCAAGAAATAAGGTCGTTGGGGGTGGCGAGAAATAAGGTTATTTGGGGGGCGGCAAGAAATAAGGTCGTTGGGGGGTGGCGAGAAATTAGGTCACTTGGGGGCGGCAAGAAATAAGGTCACTTGGGGGACAGCAAGAAACAAGATCACTTGGGGGGCTTGGAAGGTGTAAAATTCTCGCTTTTTCTTTTTGATAAAACAGTGTACATAGCCCTTAAAACTTCTACTTTTATATTATTGTTATTTTCTAACAATATATTTGTACAGTTATAATAAAAAAAATAAAAATAAATACCCCCTGAAGCAGTTGCTGTCAGTTTATACGCCATAGCGTAGATCTGTGAGGATGTCGAGACCTCAGCAGAAAGCTCCAGTTAAAATAAATTAAAATAATGGCAGTATCTGAAATAATTGTTTTACACATTGAGAGTTTGATACCAGAGGAAATGGGATCCCAAAATCCTTGAATCTTTCCTTGTCTATTAAATTCCAAACTCCTAACTTTATCACTTAAATCTTAACCCTAATATATTTCTCCTTTGTATTTTCAGTCGTTCAGTTCGCCCCCTGAAAGTTCGTCTGGGCGAGCACGACGTTTCTTCCCTGAACGAGCCCCACGAGCACGAAGAGTTCGACGTCTCGAGAATCGTGCTCCATCCCGACTTCAACAATGAGACTCTGAAGAACGATCTCGCGCTGCTGAGGCTGTCCTCCCCCGCCAGGAGGCGATCCAACATCAACAATGTCTGCATGCCCGACTCTGGATTGGTAGAGAATGAACTCATCTCCTCAACACGATGCTACATCACCGGATGGGGGAGGATCAATGAGAGTAAGTATCTTCATCAATCCATCTAATTTATAAGAAAAAAAAATCGATCACATTCTCAGCTGCGTTGATTTACCCTGAGCGATACTTACTTGTTTGCATATCAAACCGCCAGGTGACAAGCATCCGAAAATCCTTAAATCTAAATAGAGTTTATTTTATTTCTGGGAGCTTTTTTTTTTCACAATGGTCTAAACTAGTGGTTCTCAACCATTTATGCTTCATGTACAGGCTCTCAAAAAAATATCCGAACACTGGTTCATTACAGAATTCAGAAAAAATATCTGACAACGATTTTTTTTTAGAAATTAGTGATCTGGCAACCTTCGTGTTACGTAATAACCATTTAGCCCCTGCGTTGTTTACCTCTGAGCGGCACTTTTTTGCACACCATGGGTTAAATGGCCAGGTCACAAGGCCTCCGAAGGCTCAAAGAAGGTTGGGAGAGGGGACCCACTGGAATAGCTGTCGGGAGACAGGTGGTAGCCTCCCGTCAAGGCCATCCAGCGTGTTCTTTAACGTTGGATTGTTTTACCTCTGAGCGGCACTTTTTTGCACACCATGGGTTAAATGGCCAGGTCACAAGGACCCCGAAGGCTCAGAGAAGGTTGGGGGAGGGCACCCATTGGAACAGCTGTTGGGAGACAGATGGTAGTCTCCCATCAAGGCCATCCAGCATGGTCTTTATTGTTGGGTTGTTTTACCTCTGAGCGGCACTTTTTTGCACACCATGGGGTAAATGGCCAGGCCACAAGGACCCCGAAGGCTCAGAGAAGGTTGTGGGAGGGGACCCACTGTAACCACTGTTGGAAGACAGATGGTAGCCTCTCGTCAAGGCCATCCAGCGTATTCTTTAACGTTGGATTGTTTTACCTCTGAACGACACTTTTTTGCACACCATGGGCTAAATGGCCAGGTCACGAGGGCCGCGAAGGCTCAGAGACAGGTGGGGGAGGGGACCCACTGTAACAGCTGTTGGAAGACAGATGGTAGCCTCCCGTCAAGGCCATCCTGCGTGTTCTTTAACATTGGGTTGCTTTACCTCTGAGTGGCACTTTTTTGCACACCATGGGCTAAATGGTCAGGTCACAAGTACCCGAAGGCTCAGAGAAGTTTGGGGAAAGTGATCCACTGGAACAGCTATTGGGAGACAGATGGTAGCCTCGCGTCAAGGCCATCCAGCGTGTTCTTTAGCATTGGGTTGATTTACCTCTGAGTGGCACATTTTTGCACACCATGGGCTAAATGGTCAGGTCACAAGTACCCCGAAGGCTCAGAGAAGTTTGGGGAAAGTGATCCACTGGAACAGCTATTGGGAGACAGGTGGTAGCCTCGCGTCAAGGTCATCCAGCGTGTTCTTTAACATTGAGTTGCTTTACCTCTGAGTGGCACTTTTTTGCACATCATGGGCTAAATGGTCAGGTCACAAGTACCCCGAAGGCTCAGAGAAGTTTGGGGAAAGGAATCCACTGGAACAGCTATTGGGAGACAGGTGGTAGCCTTCCATCAAGGTCATCCAGCGTGTTCTTTAACATTGGGTTGCTTTACCTCTGAGTGGCACTTTTTTGCACATCATGGGCTAAATGGTCAGGTCACAAGTACCCCGAAGGCTCAGAGAAGTGGGGAAGGGGATCCACTGGAACAGCTGTTGGAAGACAGATAGTAGCCTCCCGTCAAGGCCATCCAGCCTGTTCTTTAACATTGGGTTGCTTTACCTCTGAGTGGCCCTTTTTTTGCACATCATGGGCTAAATGGTCAGGTCACAAGTACCCCGAAGGCTCAGAGAAGTTTGGGGAAGGGGATCCACTGGAACAGCTATTGGGAGACAGATGGTAGCATCGCGTCAAGGTCATCCAGCGTGTTCTTTAACTTTGGGTTGTTCGGATATTTTTTGAGCGACTGCACAATTCCTTCCTTGCTGTTTCTGCCACTTTTTTTGTTTAAGGCATAAATTTCCTGTTTAATCACACTATACAGGGTGAATCTGAAAAAGTGGGCAAAACTTTACGGGTGGGTAGAACGCAGCTATACGAGCAATATTCGTCATAGAATGTATGGTCGG
Organism: Ryuthela nishihirai; assembly: GCA_038380435.1. Lineage (NCBI taxonomy): Eukaryota > Metazoa > Arthropoda > Arachnida > Araneae > Heptathelidae > Ryuthela > Ryuthela nishihirai. The sequence continues at coordinate 73,362,751 of JAWZYU010000008.1, read as the reverse complement.
AACGCAAGCGGTGAGAAGTTAAAAGGTAGTTTTCCACTGTTACATTTAAAGAATGAACACAAGAAAGAGAGGAGATACTTCAGAAAACATTTTATTAACAGGAATGTAATTGAGGTACATGCCGTCCGCCGCACCGTACACAAAGTGCATATCCGCCACATCCGTGGTTAGTATAACCAGCCATCCTCTCGGCAATCCACGGTAGAAATGCCGTTGGGTGCGAGGACCGACCCTTTTATACCATTTCCAACGCCACCTAGCGGCTCGCCGTTTGCGTTCCGACCATACATTCTATGACGAATATTGCTCGTATAGCTGCGTTCTACCACCCCGTAAAGTTTTGCCCACTTTTTCAGATTCACCCTGTATACAGTAGGATAGTAGAGATATAATCGTGGGTTTAAAAGTTTCTATTTTTCCTCCCTTAGATTCGAGTCACTCGTTGGTTTTGAAAGAAGTGAAGGTTCCTATCTGGAGGCATGATGATTGCGAACGAGCCCTGCAGCTCGAATTCGGATCTGATTTCGTTCTTCCTACCACTTCTCTCTGCGCAGGTGCAGAAGAAAAAGATGCTTGTGACGTAAGTATATACTAAAAAGAATGTTGTTCTTACCGTGACAATACACAGTCGTATCAGAATAATATGACCACCCACGGAACCACAGTGTACCCGCCCAGGCTCGTCACAGAGTGCACATGAGAAGATTGACCACACGGAGATATAAGCGGCCGGCCAGGACAGATGAGCCATAGTGCATAAGGTGAGCACAATGGTCAGATGTATTGATTTGATGGACATTCAAAAAGGAATGATCATCGGCTCTCTCGTCAAGGGTGGAAGCATCTTCGAAACAGCAGACTTCGTGGGCTGTTCGCGAGGTGCTGTAGTAAGGGTGTACCAAGAATGGACCGCTGCACACCGAGTGCGTCCAGACGTCGTAACTGGGGAGCCCCAAAGGCCACCGACCCCAGAGGAGAACGTCGCCTCCGTCGACTGGTAATTCATCGCTGACCCAGCTGAGACTCGAACCTGGGAACTACAGATTACGAGCCTGGCGTGCTACCGACTGAGCCACCCCCGCCCCTGGTAAAATGCAATCAACGTGCAACAGTGCAGCAACTGACCACTCAAATGGGTTGGGTTGTTCTACCTCTGAGCGGCACTTTTTTGTACACCATGGGCTAAATGGCCAGGTCACGTGACGACTGTGTATACAGGTGGTAGCCTCCCGTCAAGGCCATCCAGCGTGTTCTTTAATGTGCACAGGTTATGGCTCTCCCGCACACAGGGTCACAGCTTAACGTTCCATCCGACAGACGACGGTCTTTCCAAGCCCATCAGTGTCATCTACTGACCATGGGCAGGGCGGGGAGTTTTGCGGAGATAAGTCTCAATGCTGACCCAACTGGGACTCGAACCTGGAAACTGCAGATTATGAGCCTGGCGCGCTACCGATTGAGCCACCCCACCACTCCCACCCAAATGAACGCTGGGGCACCCAGGTACGTGGTCCCCGATAAGAGTAGAGCGAACCCTGTTACGCATGGGTCCACGGATCGACGCTGCATAAAGGTTATTCCCATTATTAGATAGGTGGTAAAATTATTCTGATACGACTGTGTATATTCCAAACTAAAATCCGCCCAGGAAAGAATAATATTTTCTTATATGCCAATTTAATTATATAAAAAAAGTCCCAGAAGAGAATAAAAATTAAATAACCTATAACGAACTGCCTTTTGAAAAAAGAAATTATATGCATGTAAATAAATTTCAGTAAAAATATTTGCAGTAATTCCTCCCAAACCTTTGACGCCAAACGTACAGTATGTCTAAAGATCTCAATCAAATCTATTTAAATCTCGATTTTAAATTATACTACGCAACTTACTGAGAGAGTTTCATCTCCATTTCGAAAGAATTCGATTTCCAGTAATCCCACAGGTACAGTCGCTCAAAAAAATATCTGAACACTATGGTTGATTATAGAAAGTCAGAAAAAATATCTGGCAGCGATTTTTTTAGAAATTAGTGATCAGGCAACCTTCGTGTCACGTGATACGAAGGTTGCCAGATATTTCTTTCTGAATTCTGTAATCGACCATACTGTTCGGATACTTTTTTGAGCGACTGTGCCTGTAGTATTCCGTTCCATTCCCATAACGTGTAACTGTCCCAGTACTTTTGGTAGTATAGTATAATTATCTAGATCAAATAAAGTAACTTCCCCCTCCCCCTCTGTTCGTATCCTAGGGCGACGGAGGCGGACCCCTGATGTGCGAACGGAAGAAGAAATGGTACCAGATCGGCGTCATCTCTTTTGGCATCGGCTGTGGCAGAAAAAATGTTCCTGGAGTGTACACTCGAGTGCAGAGCTTTTCATCGTGGATTCATGACACGGTACTTCGATCAGGATGAATCAAAATAAACAATCCTACATCGCTTTATACTCTGGAAAGCAGAGCCTCAGAGACAGCCACCAATGCAAAACCCACACACCGTTGATTGGAAGCTTTCACTGTACATAGACATAGAATATTAGCAATGAGGTTATATCACGAACAATATCACGATTTTGAGATTTAGAAAAAAAAGAATAGTTTTAGCAGATGTTTATTATCTGAAGTGTTTCAAATGCATGTTGTAAGTGTTATTTCGTGATCATTTGTGATTCACGTGCATCGCTAGAGGTTGAGAAAATGGTGGTTGAAGTGAGAATCGAAGTTTAATTGACTAAGTTATTGCAACGAAATTGAGGCAAGAGAACAGGCAATTCTAAAGGAAACACTCTTTTGTGCAGGGGGTCGGTTCTTTCCTGCTCCTCGGAGATTAAAATGAGAGTACAGTCGCTCAAAAAAATATCCGAACACTATCTGTCGAAATGGAGACGATTGATTACAGAATTCAGAAAAAATACCTGGCAACGATTTTTTTAGGAATTAGTGATCTGGAAACCTTCGTGTCAGAATTCAGAAAAAATATCTGGCAGCGTTTTTTATAGAAATTAGTGATCTGGAAACCGTCGTATCAGAATTTAAAAAAATACCTGGCAACGATTTTTTTAGAAATTAGTTATCTGGCAATCTTCGTGTCAGAATTCAGAAAAAATATCTGGCAACTTTGTATCACGTAACACAAAGGTAGCCAGATCACTAATTTCTAAAAAAAAAATCGTTGCCAGATATTTTTTCTGAATTCTGTAATTAACCATAGTGTTCAGATTTTTTTTTGAGCGACTGTACTTTGATTTCATCGCTTCACAGATTAAAAAACCTTACCGATTGTCAATAATTTCGACTGAATTCTGTTATGAAATTAGAGTAATAAGAGGAAAAAATATTCGTTTTAGATATTATTTCTCGTTTATTTTTCTTGAAAAGGTTTGTACTTTAATATATGAAAATGTTTGTTGTTAAGACAATTTAGTATTGAAAGAATGCTTCATGTCACCTATTGTGTTATAAAACATCAACGAAATAAATTATAAATTATATAGTTATTTTTTTTCTGAATTAGTTTCATAAAATATTTTGTTGTCAATCATAAACCATTTTCGTCGTTCAAAGTCATTGTTCGAATAACTCCCTAATCATTTTCCCCGTGAGCTGAAGAAAATCTATTTACAGAACTACTTTTAAAGTAAAATTAGAGGTCCTGTGTAGTTAGAGGCTGGCTTCTTCTTCTTCTTCTTAAACATCCATCTTCATGTCTGGACCTATTTGTAAAGGGGGCCTTAGCCCTCTTATCATCAGGTCCATAGGCGCAGTGGGTGCTGATATTAGAGTCTAACATCCTTCTTTAAAAACTGGACCATTTTGTAAAAGGGACCTTGGCCCCTTTATCATCTGGTCCACGAGAAAAAGTATTTTTTTTGTATGCGTCAAAAAGTAGGGACCAGTACAATGAAGTGCTAGCGACCCTACATGTTGGCGATAGGCTTTTGGCCGCAGGCCGCCTAATAATGAAGGAGGTGGTTGAAGTTTGGTGCCAAGGAAGTGCTGCGTCGTAGTTTTGTGGCAAGGGGGTAGAGAGGGGAGAGATTTGGAGTAAAATTCTTCTGGGAGTGAAAATTGTAGCGTGTGTGATCACTGTGTGGCCCATGTTGGCCGGGAGTTGATAAGAAGGGTACAAGGAAAATATTCAAAATCGCCCCGAATCTCTTGCAATTAAGGCTGGCCTAAAATGGTCTGCAGATCTTAAAATTTCTGATTTACAATATGCTGATGATTTAGCTCTTTTGGCAAATGATGTTGATGAGATGAACTCTTTCATTCGAGCTGTTGATGAAACTGGTAGTATAGTAGGTTTGGTTATAAACAGAGAGAAAACTAAAGTGATGAAAATTGGTCAGGCAGATGGTTTGCCACCACTAGTAATTATTTTTGAAAAAGGGTACTTTGGGAGTTCTAGTCTATTGTTACAGAGTATAATTATATATATATTTTTGAAAACATTAATACAACTGGCCATCTCGGTGATTCACTGCCATTGGTTAATTGAGTCACGTGGTTTTGGGGCGCCATGTTTTGTCGTAACGTGAGGCGAAAGCCTATGAGTTAGTGTGTGTACCAAGTTAAAACTTCTCAGTTCTTATAGTTTTATATATTCCTACCACTTTTTTTGTCTGTAAAAGCTGTCATATTTTATGAATGTCTCACTGCGCTGCATTTGGATGTAAAAATTTCACTCAAATAAATAAATTAATATTTTTTTCCGAGAAACTCCATCAGAAGACGGCAATCGGCTGCAAAAGAAATGAGCTAACTGAAAACCAACAGATAATTTCTTTTAAGGTTCTTTTGATAAACGAACTAAAGTTTTCACTTTGTCGTCTGCCTATGCCAATATTTGTTCGTCTATCTGTCCGTCTCTCTGTTAAGTGTTATCTGTCCATCTGTCTTTCCACCTGTCTGTCTGTCTACAGACAATCAATTTTTTTACTTTTAGAGCTAAATGAAAAATTCTTTTCGGGTTGGATAGGTATCGAACAAATTTTGCGATTCGTAATTTTGAAAATTTCAATAGCTTTAATAACGCCCTCTAGCGATGTAAAAAAATGGAAAATGCTAAAATTTCAAACGAATATTACAAACTATTTACACTGGAAATCTGAAATTTTGATAGTAGAATGTTATGGCCAGAAGATATTCAACGACAAGAAGGTTTTGCCGTTTTAGCCAAAAGGGGGTGCGAAAAACAAAACTTTTTTTAAGAAATAAACGAAACAATATATACATTTTTTGTTTTGTTTTACAGGCACTAACAAAATATTAATTATTTAAACAATATTTGATAATCTCAGCGTTACCTGTAGACGTTTAGACATCTATATATCAATAAATGTTTTTTGTGAAAAATGCCGGTGTCAGTTCAACAGGTTATAATACTCTGACAATGTTTCTGGAGAGATGCAGGTTCGAATCCCATATGTGGGCGAAATTATTTTCCCCAAAAATATTAATATGTACATTTTTTTGAATTCCTATCAGTGAAATTTCCAGTGTTAGAGAGTGCTAAAGGCGGTATATAAGAACTCGAAAGACGAGCTCTTGCGGCGGAAAAAAGCTGGAAAATACCAAATCTTTAAATAAATATTGCAAACCATCTATTTTGGCTAGAAATTTAAAATTTTGGTCATAGAGTGTAATGATCAAGTGGTTTACCCTAATAGTAATGATTTATCCCGTTGGTAAAATGCAACTTTTCTGCTTTAAGAGATTAATGAAAAACATTTTTTGCACATTACAGGTACTAATAGAATATTAATAGCTTATTTTCTCAATTATACAGTAATCCGAATTTTCACTGTCAGAGGGTACTGAAAGTGTAAAATAACTAGAAGAACGCATATCGTGTCTGGCGCAGATGGGAATCTCATTTTCAAAGAGAATGATGAAGTTCTTCCTTTGCCTACTTTTTCACTCCTTAAAAGTTTTAATTACGGATGTTCGTGTTGTTTTTCTGCTGAGGTCCTGCCATCCTCACGGACCTTCTGATATGGGATATAAACTGACAGGTTCCTGTCAGACCTCTGTACAAGCAGCTGCTTGAGGGGTTATTTATTTTTTAATGTATGATGGGGGAAATGAACATAGTAGTATTTTATTAGTAATTATAAAACATAGTCCGTCCCCTGGCCGAGTGGTTAGCGCGTTTGGCTACTGATCTAAGGGACCTGGGTTCGAGCCCCGGGTAAGGCATGGCTGTTTGTGTCGTTTTTCTGCTGAGGTCCTGCCATCCTCTCAGACCTTCTACTATGGCATATAAACTGACAGGCTCCTGTCAGACCTCTGTGGCAAGCAGCTGCTTGAGGGGGTATTTATTTATTTTTATTTTATAAAACATAAAAAGTATTATTCTTTTAGTTCTTAAATTTAGAAAGTTGCTTTTCTCTCGCTCCTCTGAAAATAGTGATCATGAGCTGTAAGTAGATCATAGCTATCAGTGGAATTTCCATCATAACAGAACTCTACCGTCGAAATTTCTACCATAAACAGATCACTTGAAACATTCGTTAAGAGTTTGCAGTTTCGATATTTAGTGATCTGTAATGATACAAATTAAAGCTACCTTTGTAAATGCGAATTACATTTCATTAGTAACCAAGTAAAAATGAGATTTCCAAGTATCTCTTAAAACAAAACCATTCCGTTTCTTCCCTACCTTGGGCTTAGGGTCAACTCAATGTTGTTAATGGAATTTTCAAGTCTGTCACATTCCACCACCAAAATCTCAAATTTCTAGCATAACTACATCGTTTGCAATATTCGTTTTAAATTTTGGGATTTTTCGATTTTTTTCCACTATTAGAGGGCGTAATTTTAGCTTTTGGAAAATTCGCAAAATGCAAATTGTAATATTTAATCAATATCTTTGCAACCCGAAAAGAATTTTTAATTTATCTCTAAAAACATACATTTTCTGTTAAAACAAAAAAAAAAGTTGTATTAACTTCCCCCCTGGGTCTAAAGGGTCAAGTGATTGTTGCCAATGGTAATCTCGTAACATTCACATTTCAACACCATAATTTCAAATTTCTAACATAACTACATGGTTTGGAATATTCGTTTGATATTTTAGAATTTTCAACTTTTTCCACCGTTAGAGGGTGCAGTTATAACTTTTGGGAGATTCGAAAATTCAAATCGTAATATATCATTAATACCTATCTAATACAAAAAGAATTTTTTATTTATCTCTATAAACAAAAAAGTTCGATATCTAGAAACGGACAGAAAATAAAGCGAAATTATACCTTTTTTTAAAAAAAAAAACCCTAAAATTTACTTTTCCATTTTTTTTTTTTATCCGCTTTCTCAAGTGCTTCCAATCGTGAGCACTGAAAACTGTATTACCCTACCCTTTTCCGGAATCCATAAGTACCTTGCAATATCATTCAGCTATGCACACTAAACAATCCGAGCGACGACAAAACATGGCGTCCAATTTTGAGATGGCCAAGCTCTACCTATACAGGGCCTCTAAGTAAAATGAACAATTACAGTTTAAGACTTGCTATTTAAGATAATTCCAGAGTTAATTTTATTTTAGTATATAGTTAAAATATTGCTCAAAAGATGGCAGCACAAGTCTATGTTAAAATTCACGGTTGTCAGCGGCCAAGCAATTTTGTTAGCGTCCACCAATCGTTTCGTCTAAATTCATCGACTTGATCTCCCCCCCTTCCCAGTGGGAAGAATAAAATGTAAACAACGCTCCTACAACTAAAATTTACTGAAATAGTTAGGAATGCACATTTTAACTTGAATAAATATTACATAATAATTAATAAATATACATACATAATGTATATAAATTAATTACTTTTAAATTGTTACGAATTTAAACGTAATTAATTAGTTTGTGGAATTTTTTACTCGATCCGGGGGGGGCAAGTGCTCCGTTTTCCCCCCTCTGCGGACGCCCATGCTTGAAGATGTGTAAAATTAAAAGATGAGTGATTGTCAAATAGTGCAATAGAATATATAAAAGATGTGATCGATTTAATCCTAATTATTAGGACTTCGTCAGACATACAATGACTAGAAATTACATTATAAAACAATTTCAAACTTCTGACTTCTGCTTCAAATTATAGTTGTACAGAGATGAGAGGCACGAGTCATGCAGAATGATATGCACGGTCTGCTATCACGGGAGGTGCTAGTGATTGTTGGAGTTCTGGTTGATGAATTTTTATTTAATAACTGTGGCAAAGACATATTACTTTGTCGAAAATTTTGTAATAGAATTTTCCATGCGGGATTTAGTTGGGCTTGGTCGGTATGACAACAATAATTTCTATTGACAAAAATTAGTAGATTTTCAGTAAACAATAACTTGAAGATTGGTAAAGGTCTTATGAATGGATGGAATTATAAAAACGTATAAAAAATTATATAAACTTCATATAAAGAGTTTTATATTTAGCGCTATTAGCAACCATAATAGTAATACAAAATATATTTAACTAAAACTATGTGGTGTAATAACTAAAACAGTGAATAACTACAATTTATTACACCGTTTCATTGAGGTTCAACTATGGATAAAATGTTTAATGATTTTCTTTAAAAACCGAAGCATATTGAAATTTAATAAGTTGATCGAGAATTAAACTCAAAAGTTTTAAATCGTTCTTTTCAATAGTTTTATTAGTTAGACAGCAACTTTGCATTTGTGAGTGAATTTGGCAGAAGTGCAGTATTGGGTCCTCAGCCGTCTTCTTTATTTATTTCGCCGCGCTGAAAAAAAAGTCTGAATGGTAAAAGTAATCCGTTCCGCATCTACCTTAAGATGCGTATTGAGGATACATATATATAATTTAAAGGATATATATATAAATATCTCTCATCAAAACAAAATATTATTATCAACGCTTATCGCTACAAAATAAACCATCATTTCGCACAACCGCCCCCCTCCCCCGCCCCGAAAATTAAACAATTTCATCAAAATTAGATTTTATTAGCAACTCTTATAGCTAAAGAAAAACTCCTTGTTCCTTACTGAAAAAAAATCCCCAAAAATAAATAATCTCATCAAAAGATTTCATTAAAAACGCTTATCGCTAAACAATGAAACCTCGTTTCGCACTTAAAAAAAGCCCCTAAAATATCAAAAGTAAATTTCCTTAATAACACTCATCACTAAACAATAAAGAATCAACTTAAGAAAAGCCCCGAAAACAAATAATCTCATTAGAGAGAACTATTATTCTAAACAGCATATATCAGTCATAAATATTCGAACATGCGGATGAATATCATATTGCAATTCAACGTTACACTCCTGGGGAGAAGTACAACATGGCGGCTGAGGACCCTATACTGCAGCGTAGCCGAGTTTGACGATATTAAAATTCTTCAGCTCATTTCCCGAAGAAATCCTGAAATCTGAAAGTAAATTTATCACATTCTTAGTTGTTTTTTGTTAATACTAAAACCACTAATTTGTCTTAATCATAATGCTTTTGCATTTTAATTACAGTTAACTTTCTCATTCTTAAACGTCGTCTGATTATTTTACATTTTGTAAACCCTTTCCATTAACTTTTCATCAATCGAAATCGGAATATAACAATGTCACAGTTCTAAATAACAACTTACCTTTGTCACTCCTTCGTAGATCCTCTTCCTTATCTTTCGACACGATGAAACACGTCAAAACTTGCACAAATATCTTTAAAAAAAAGCGACACGTTTATTTATTGTTAGCTTAAAAACTATTTCTCAAAAAGAAATGACTTCGTCACCAAACGCTTCTGACCTACTCATTACTCAATTCATCAACAGATGTCACTACTTTGACCGAAATTTCAGATTTCCAGATTTGCTTCTAATCTTTTTTTTCTGTTAATTTGCATATTTTACCATTTCAAGTCTTCATCTTGTTCTAGGTTTTCAGTCTGTTGTTATTTTCTTAAATATTTTTTTGTCGTTCTAAAAAACACAACTGTCTGTCGGTAGATATTCAACTTTTTTTACTTTTAAAATGGAAAATTCATTTTAGATTGGAATACAGAGTTCCCGATCATTCGTACAAATTTAGCCGAAATTCGATGTCTGTAAAAAGTTTACTCTAAGGTAAGCAATCCTATTGGATAAATACTGAATAAATATTAAGATTAGTTTTTTTCCAGTATTTTCAAAAGCTCTCATACTTTTAAATTCTTTATGTATTCGATAGGTACTAAAAATAATAGTTGGAACTATTTGTAATATCCAATCATATGATAGTTCGAATTTTACCTACAGATGGGGCTAAACAGTCAAAAAATGACGAACTTCATTGAGTTTATAAAATGAACGTTCAATATTCACCAGAAGCTTCAATTTCTTTGACAGTTGCTGGAATTTGATTGTTTCTGATTTAACGGATTTGAATGTGGAATAAAATAAAAATAAATACCCCCTCAAGCAGCTGCTTGCTACACAGAGGTATGACAGGAGCCTGTCAGTTTATATGCCATAGCAGAAGGTCTCGTGGCCAGTGAAAGAGACGAGAAGGTCTATGAGGATGGCAGGGCCTCAGCAGAAAGAAACGCAACATGAACATCCATGCCTTACCCGAGGCTCGAACCCAGGTCCCTTAGATCAGTAGCCAAGCGTGCTAACCACTCGGCCATGGGACTTTGGATTTCGCCAAAGAGAAAAAACAAAGAGTGTGTGGGGGGAATAAATTTTCTCCCCCGTTTTACTAAACAGTTGAAATAATGCGTGTAATAAATACGTATAATATATATAGTTCAAAAATATTAAATATAGTTAATATATTATAATATAGGAAATAAATATATAAATATCTATAATAATAAATATATTTATTAAATTAATAATATACTTAATAAATATAGTTAATATAAATATATTTATTAAATTAATAATATACTTAATAAATATAGTTAATATAAATATAATTAAAAATAATATAGTTAAATAATAATATATATAGTTTAAATATATTAAATATAGATAATATATAATATTATAATTAGTATAATATATGTAATAATAAATATATTTATTAAATTAATAATATACTTAATAATATATAGTTAAAATACTATAATATATATAGTTTAAATGTAGTTAATATAATATAGTTAATAAATATATAAATATTGTGGTCGCACGTGAACGCCTCGTCCATCAAAGCAGCCCCAGGGAGGACAGAAATCAAGATGATGGAGGTGAGAGGACGGTGGCCAAGATGAGGATCACGGAAACGTAACGAGGGGAGATTCTACAGATGGGGATCAAAATTTCCAGCATGGACACGAATCTTTAAAGCCCCGGACTTAACTCTTTCAATAATTATTGTACAGTCGCTCAAAAAAATATCCGAACACTATGTTTTTGGGATTTTTTTTTTGAGCGACTGTAGCAGGCAAACATAAGCTAAATTCAACAAGCTTAAAATGTTATCATTACACATGTCAGTTTTTCTTAGCTATTTCAAGTATGCGCATCCATCTCTTAATAAAATTAGGTCATTAATTTTTTCACCCGTATAAATTAGATTTATTAATGATTGTTCATCAAACAATTCGTCAATGTTAAAAATGTTTGTGGTTGTTGCCCTTATTAAGAGATTTGAAGTATTCAGCACTGTTTTTCGATATTAGCCCACTCCAATTTAGATTTAAGATTTATCCAAGAAAATATTTTTTCGAAATTCGATTGCCGTAATTATAAATGTGCTGTGTTCGTTTTGTAGAAGTCGTCAAAGGGTGTCAATAGTTCGCCTTGGGAAATTTCATTTTTGTCTCGTTTTCGAAGAAAACGAGATAATGGTTTCGATTTTTTTCTTCTGTCTGTCCGTCTGTAGATATCGAACTTTTTTGTTTACAGAGACAAATGAAAAACAAAATTGTGTTAGATAGGTAGGTATTCATGAAGTATTACGATATGCACTTTCCGAATCTCATTAAAGTTATTATTACGCCCTCTAGCGGTGGAAAAATTTGCAAATTCCAAAATTTAAGACGAATATTGGAAACGATGTATTTATGCTAGAAATTTGAAATTTTGGTGGTTAAATAATAATTATAGTTAAAAAATACGTATAATATATATTTTAAAAATATTAAATATAGTTAAATAATATTTATAGTTTAAAAAATACGTATAATATTCCAAAGTTCGGAATGTGAAGGTTACGAAATTTCCATTGCCAACAATGAGCTGACCCCTTAGACTCAGAAGGGGTGGGAAAACACACCATTTTAGTGTTAGTAGATGATTGTTTGTTTTTAGAGATAAATGAAAAATTCTTTTTGGGTTAGATAGGAATTGATAAAGTATTATGATTCACTCTTTTTAAAATTTCCGAAAACTATAATTGCACCTTCTAACGGTGGAAAATTTTGTAAATTCCAAAATTTCAAATAAATATTGCAAATGACGTATTTAAGTTAGAAATTTTAAATTTTGATGGTGGAATGTGAATGTTACGATGTTTCCGTTGGCAACAAGGAATTGACCTCTTAGACCCAAGGTGGTGGGAAATCACAATTTTTTTGTTTTAGCAGATAATTGTTTGCATTAAGAGATAAAGGAAAAAAAATCTTTTTTTAATGTTAGATAGGAATCGGAATCTTTCGAACACTATAATTGCGCCCTCTAACGGTTAAAAAGTTTGAAAATTCCAAAATTTCAAACGAATATTGCAATATTAATGATAGACATATGAAATTTTGGTGGTCGAATGTGAACGTTATGAAGTTTCGACTGGAAAAAATTAAAATGATATTTAGAAAACTCTTTTTTTTAGTGTGATTGGTACTAATGAAATATAATTCGCATTTTTCAAATACTTAGTTTTAATAAATAAATATATCTTTATAGATCATTAAATATGAAACGGCAGAGGTGTTATCGAGTTTTACAAGTAATATGTAAAATAATAAATAAAAAAAAAATAAATACCCCCTCAAGCAGCTGCTTGCCATAGAGGTCTGACAGGAGCCTGTCAGTTTATATGCCATAGTAGGAGGTCTGAGAGCATGGCAGGACCTCAGCAGAAAAACAACACAAACGTCCATGCCTTATCCGGGGCTCGAACCCAGATCCCTTAGTTCAGTAGCCAAGCGCGCTAAGAGATAAAGGAAAAAAAATCTTTTTTTAATGTTAGATAGGAATCGGAATCTTTCGAACACAATAATTGCGCCCTCTAACGGTTAAAAAGTTTGAAAATTCCAAAATTTCAAACGAATATTGCAATATTAATGATAGACATATGAAATTTTGGTGGTCGAATGTGAACGTTATGAAGTTTCGACTGGAAAAAATTAAAATGGTATTTAGAAAACTCTTTTTTTTAGTGTGATTGGTACTAATGAAATATAATTCGCATTTTTCAAATACTTAGTTTTAATAAATAAATATATCTTTATAGATCATTAAATATGAAACGGCAGAGGTGTTATCGAGTTTTACAAGTAATATGTAAAATAATAAATAAAAAAAAATAAATACCCCCTCAAGCAGCTGCTTGCCATAGAGGTCTGACAGGAGCCTGTCAGTTTATATGCCATAGTAGGAGGTCTGAGAGCATGGCAGGACCTCAGCAGAAAAACAACACAAACGTCCATGCCTTATCCGGGGCTCGAACCCAGATCCCTTAGTTCAGTAGCCAAGCGCGCTAACCACTCGGCCACGGGACGGCGAGTAATATGTACAGAATAGAAATTTTAAAAATTAGTACTAGCTTTTAAGAAAATTAGTATTGGTCATCCAAATTTTAGTTTTACTGAAAACTGCCGGCAGTAAGAGCACTGCGGAGGTTTAGCTTATTCCCATAAATCAAACCTCGTGAAATATATTGGTTTAGTAGCATAAATAACCAAAAAAGTGAAACAAAAGTACAGATATTTATTTCTTTATTTGTTCATCAGGCAAAGACTTTCGTAATATTTTAAAACAATCAGTATCATTAATCCAAGTACTGGCTGGCTAAAAGCCACATTGGAGGAACTCTTTTCTGGAAAAACGAATTAAAAAAACTGATACAGTTATAATGAAACGAATATAATGCTCAACCAATATTGGCCATCTACAGTCGCTCAAAAAAATATCCGAACACTATGGTTGATTACAGAATTCCAAAAAAAATATCTGGTAACGATTTTATTTTTTTTTAGAAATCAGTGATCTGGCAACCTTCGTGTTACGTAACACGAAGATTGCCAGATCAGTAATTTCTAAAAAAAATCGTTGCCAGATATTTTTTCTGAATTCTGTAATAAACTATAGTGTTCGGATATTTTTTGAGCGACTGTACAAACACTCGAAGAACATTCTCTCTCTCTCTTGAAAAATCCCTTTCTTTAAAAACATAATTTACAATATTTATTCGCTGAAGATATTAAGTCATCCGGCAAAAGGTTTGGGCCAATATTCTTGCAGAGGTACGCCTGTGTTCTTGCTGATCCATTCCAAATATTTCTGAATCTTGACATAGACTCCTGGCACTCCTGGCTGTCCACAGTCGATGCCCCATGACACCAAACCAGCCAGGGCATAGCTCCTGTCTTTTCTGTAGCACACCAAGGGACCTCCGCCGTCACCCTGAAATGGACACGCAACATTAGGATCTCCTTTCAGTTACCACGTTTGAAATGCAATCATTAAAGAATTAAAAAAAGTTCGAAACTTTTTCAATAAATTCGTTTTTTCTTCGGTAGGGAGGGCCGGGGTGGCTCAGTCGGTAGCGTGCCAGGCTCATAATCTGCTACTTCCCAGGTTCGAGTCTCATCTGGTGTCAGCGTTCAGATTTATCTCCATAATACTTCACATGCTACCCTCGGTTAGTAGAGGACACCGATGGGCTTGGAAAGCCGCCGTCCGTCGGGTAAAACGTTAGGCCGTAACCCCGTGTGTGGGAGAGCCATACCCTTTGCAACTCTTAAAAGAGAAATTTGGATGGCCTTAACGGGAGGCTACCATCTGTCTCCTAATATTTGTGGGGCGGGGTGGCTCAGTCGATATCGCCAAGGCTCGTAATCTGTAGTTCCTAGGTTCGAGTCCCAGCTGGGTCAGCGTTGAGATTTATCTCCGCAGAACTCCGCGCCCTGCCCACGGTCAGTAGGGGATACTGATGGGTGTGGAAAGGCCGCGGTCTGTCGGTTGGGACGTTAAGCCGTAGCCCCTTGTGCGGGAGAGAGCCATACCCTGTGCACGTTAAAGTACACACTGAATGGCCTTGACGGGAGGCTACCATCTGTCTCCCAACAGCCGTTTCAGTGGGTCCCCAACCTCTGAGCCTTCGGGGTCCATGTGACCTGGCCATTTAGTCCATTGTGTGCAAAAAAGTGCCGCTCAGAGGTAAAACACTCCAACGTTAAAGAACACACTGGATGGCGTTGACGGGAGGCTACCATCTGTCTCCCAACAGCTGTTCCAGTAGGTCCCCTCCCCCAACCTTCTCTGAGCCTTCGGGGTCCATGTGACCTGGCCATTTAGTCCATTGTATGCAAAAAAGTGCCGCTCAGAGGTAAAACAAATCCAACGTTAAAGAACACACTGGATGGCCTTACCGGGAGGCTACCATCTGTCTCCCAACAACTGTTCCAGTAAGTCCCCTGCTCCCAACCTTCTCTGAGCCTTCGGGGTCCTTGTGACCTGGCCATTTAGCCCACGGTGTGCTAAAAAGTGCCATTTCAGAGGTAAAACAAGCCAACCTAATATTTGCCTAGTAGGTTCCCTCCCTCAACTTTCTGTGATCCCTTGGGGTCCTTGTAACTTGATCATTTTGCTCGTTATGTGCAAAAAAAGTGCCGCTCAAATGCAAAACAACCGAATTCAACTAGTACAAATAAACGTGAAAAAAATGCTGTATTAATAAATGCAAAAATATTATGTTAATAAAAGCTCAGAAGAGATTGTGGGGAAACCGACCCCTGGACAGGAGACAAATGGAAGCCTCCTATCAAGGTCGTCCAGTGCGTTTCTAATGTACAGTCGCTCAAAAAAGTATCCGAACACTGTGGTTGATTGCAGAATTCAGAAAAAAATATCTGGCAACGATTTTTTTTAGAAATTAGTGATCTGGCAACCTTCATGTCACGTGACACGATGGTTGCCAGCTATTTTTTCTGAATTCTGTAATTAACCATTATGTTGGGATATTTTTTTGAGCGACTGTACACATGTGTGCAGAGTATTGCTGTCTTGGACCACTCCTTTAAATCCCATCCGACGGACGACGCCCTCTCCAAGCCAATTGGTATCCTTAGTGGACTCGAACCTGGGAACTGCAGATTATGATCCTAACTGAGCCTTTGCCCCAGGTAAGACTGGATAACGATTATTTTCCAAACAAAACGGAATGTATAGCAGATATCTTTTCAGAAAAAATTACTAGATCATTGCGTTTTATGATTCCTATAATTTGGTCTTAAAAATCAGTAACTGCGTTTTGGCAGCTCACCTTGCAGGAGTCGAGTCCATGTTCCCCTCCAGCGCAGGCGAATCCATCGTGCAATTGAAAGAATCTCCCCAATCTTGTCTTCCTCAGCATTTCTTCGCATTTGTAATTATCGACCACTTGGAGAGCAACTTCTTTCATGATATTGGAGAAGGTGCCGCCCTCTATGACAAAAAAAGGAATCCATCATTCAATCAAAAATATTATTCATAATTCTTTTTTAATAAAAAATATTATTCATGTTTTTTTTATAAAAATATTATTTTTATTACTCATAATTCTTTTTTTTATAAAAATATTATTCATAATTCTTTTTATATAAAAATATTTTTCATAATTTTTTTTATAAAAATATTATTCATAATTCTTTCTGTATAAAAATATTATTCATAATTCTTTTTATATAAAAATATTATTCATAATTATTTTTTATATAAAAATATTATTCATAATTCTTTCTATATAAAATATTATTCATAATTCTTTTTATATAAAAATATTATTCATAATTCTTTTATTATAAAAATATTATACTGAGAAAAGAAGTCAAGACACTTTTCTAATCTCATTCTTTCTAATGGTCAATTTTAAATCTCAAGCAGCTGCTTGTCAGGATGATGTTTTAACCCGGGTTCGAACCCAGGTTTTATTATTAATTCATTTCTTTATACACCTAACAACCATGGTGATATTAGCACCAGGCCCTTTTCTACATCAGCTTCGTTAAAAATAATACAAAAAGTATAAAGGAAAACTAGGGAAAATTTTAAATATTATACAAACTAAATAATTAAATTGTCATTATTTAATGAAGTGTCATAGTTATAAAATTTAATAGTTTTTATTTTTAATAGTTTATTAGTTTAATAGCAAAATAAACAATAGTTTAAGGCTTGAAAATAAAGCTCTGAGAGATATTGATATATTAAGCATGTGCATACATATTAGACTATCAAAGTAAGACTGTGAAGGATATACAGGTAAGACTGTGAAGGATACAATATTCACTATCAAAGTAAGACTGTGAAGGAACAAATTTCCGTTACATAAAGTGCTCTACAAATATATTGTCACATTTTCCAGTCATCACATTCAGTCAAAATTTTCAGTCATCACATTCAGTCACATTTTTCAGTCATCATATTCAGTCACATTTTTCAGTCATCACATTCAGTCACATTTTTCAGTCATCACATTCAGTCACATTTTTCAGTCATCACATTCAGTCACATTTTCAGTCATCACATTCAGTCACATTTTCAGTCACCATATTCAGTCACATTTTTCAGTCATCACATTCAGTCACATTTTTCAGTCATCATATTCAGTCACATTTTCAGTCATCATATTCAGTCACATTTTCAGTCATCACATTCAGTCACATTTTTCAGTCATCACATTCAGTCACATTTTTCAGTCATCATATTCAGTCATCATATTCAGTCACATTTTTCAGTCATCACATTCAGTCACATTTTTCAGTCATCACATAGAGTCACATTTTTCAGTCATCATATTCAGTCACATTTTCAGTCATCATATTCAGTCACATTTTTCAGTCATTACATTCAGTCACATTTTTCAGTCAACATATTCAGTCACATTTTCAGTCATCATATTCAGTCACATTTTTCAGTCACATTTTCAGTCATCATATTCAGTCACATTTTTTAGTCATCATATTCAGTCACATTTTTCAGTCATCATATTCAGTCACATTTTTCAGTCATCATATTCAGTCACATTTTTCAGTCATCACATTCAGTCACATTTTTCAGTCATCACATTCAGTCACATTTCAAGGTCATCATATTCAGTCACATTTTCAGTCATCATATTCAGTCACATTTTTCAGTCATCATATTCAGTCATATTTTCAGTCATCATATTCAGTCACATTTTCAGTCATATTTTCAGTCATCATATTCAGTCACATTTTCCACTCATCGCATTCGGTCACAATTTTTAGTCATCACATTTAAAAATTTTCGGTCATCATATTCAGTCACGTTTTTCAGTCACATTTTTCAGTCATCATATTCAGTCACATTTTTCAGTCATCACATTCAGTCACATTTTTCAGTCATCACATTCAGTCACATTTCAAGGTCATCATATTCAGTCACATTTTCAGTCATCATATTCAGTCACATTTTTCAGTCATCATATTCAGTCATATTTTCAGTCATCATATTCAGTCACATTTTCCACTCATCGCATTCGGTCACAATTTTTAGTCATCACATTTAAAAATTTTCGGTCATCATATTCAGTCACGTTTTTCAGTCACATTTTTCAGTCATCATATTCAGTCACGTTTTTCCACTAAATGCATATTTCATAAGTTATTAATTTGAATAATAAATTATAAATCTCAGAAAATATTAGTTTTAATTTTGACCTGGCATGGAAATTGTCTAATATTTCGTTAAGTGACTGTTTTTAGAAGAGCCAATTGTCACAAAATTCTACCTACTGTAGGCGTCTTTCCCCCATCCAGTGACGACACAGTTTTGCCCTGCGAAATTTTCGTCGTGCTTAGGCAAGCAGACTGTGTCTATATGGGGTGCGAAGAGCACTGGGTCTTGCAGCTTCAAAATGGCGATGTCGTTCCAGAGGCTGTTGTTCCTGTACTCTGGATGAATGGTGATCTTCGACACTTTGTAATCCTCGTGCGCCAGGAATTCAGAAGTCGTCTGGGTATCCCATTCGCCCAATCTCACTTTCAAGGGATAACTGTTCGCTTTCCTGTAGATAAATATTGCCTATGTTATAATCAATTGGTTTACAATGATGCACATATTAAACTTATTTTCCCTATTACTATAAAAAAGCTGGTCTTTGGACAATACGGAAAATATTTAAGGAATCATTCACTTTCAATGAATTTAAGAACACATTTAAAGCAAACGTCAATTCTTAAATTGTTTTCAGGGGAAGATTTTACTGTTCATGTTAATAATAGCAAATTTTCCTGAATTTTTTAATTTAGGAAGTTTTTACTGCGATTTTTTATTTGAATAACAAGCCATGGAGGGGGCAGTTTAAAGGAGGGACATATTTAGAAATTTTGAGAAAAATTCCAATAAAAGAGAGAAAAGTGCAGATAGATGAAAAATTTGAAGGCAATGAAAGCGTTGCCCCCTCAGGTACGAATTTCTCTTATCTCGATACCGAATATCAGGGTCAGATCTAGGGGAGGTGGGAAACTCCCTCCCTCTAGGTACGAATTTCTCTTGTCTCGATACCGAATATCAGGGCCAGATATAGGGAAGGTGGGAAACTCCCTCCGTCTAGGTACGAATTTCTCTTATCTCGATACCGAATATCAGGGTCAGATCTAGGGGAGGTGGGAAACTCCCTCTCCCCAGGTACGAATTTCTCTTATCTCGATACCGAATATCAGGGTCAGATCTAGGGGAGGTGGGAAACTCCCTCTCCCCAGGTACGAATTTCTCTTATCTCGATACCGAATATCAGGGTCAGATCTAGGGGAGGTGGGAAACTCCCTCTCCCCAGGTACGAATTTCTCTTATCTCGATACCGAATATCAGGGTCAGATCTAGGGGAGGTGGGAAACTCCCTCTCCCCAGGTACGAATTTCTCTTATCTCGATACCGAATATCAGGGTCAGATCTAGGGGAGGTGGGAAACTCCCTCTCCCCAGGTACGAATTTCTCTTATCTCGATACCGAATATCAGGGTCAGATCTAGGGGAGGTGGGAAACTCCCTCTCCCCAGGTACGAATTTCTCTTATCTCGATACCGAATATCAGGGTCAGATCTAGGGGAGGTGGGAAACTCCCTCTCCCCAGGTACGAATTTCTCTTATCTCGATACCGAATATCAGGGTCAGATCTAGGGGAGGTGGGAAACTCCCTCCCTCTAGGTACGAATTTCTCTTGTCTCGATACCGAATATCAGGGCCAGATATAGGGAAGGTGGGAAACTCCCTCCGTCTAGGTACGAATTTCTCTTATCTCGATACCGAATATCAGGGTCAGATCTAGGGGAGGTGGGAAACTCCCTCTCCCCAGGTACGAATTTCTCTTATCTCGATACCGAATATCAGGGTCAGATCTAGGGGAGGTGGGAAACTCCCTCTCCCCAGGTACGAATTTCTCTTATCTCGATACCGAATATCAGGGTCAGATCTAGGGGAGGTGGGAAACTCCCTCTCCCCAGGTACGAATTTCTCTTATCTCGATACCGAATATCAGGGTCAGATCTAGGGGAGGTGGGAAACTCCCTCTCCCCAGGTACGAATTTCTCTTATCTCGATACCGAATATCAGGGTCAGATCTAGGGGAGGTGGGAAACTCCCTCTCCCCAGGTACGAATTTCTCTTATCTCGATACCGAATATCAGGGTCAGATCTAGGGGAGGTGGGAAACTCCCTCTCCCCAGGTACGAATTTCTCTTATCTCGATACCGAATATCAGGGTCAGATCTAGGGGAGGTGGGAAACTCCCTCCCTCTAGGTACGAATTTCTCTTGTCTCGATACCGAATATCAGGGCCAGATATAGGGAAGGTGGGAAACTCCCTCCGTCTAGGTACGAATTTCTCTTATCTCGATACCGAATATCAGGGTCAGATCTAGGGGAGGTGGGAAACTCCCTCTCCCCAGGTACGAATTTCTCTTATCTCGATACCGAATATCAGGGTCAGATCTAGGGTAGGTGGGAAACTCCCTCTCCCCAGGTACGAATTTCTCTTATCTCGATACCGAATATCAGGGTCAGATCTAGGGGAGGTGGGAAACTCCCTCTCCCCAGGTACGAATTTCTCTTATCTCGATACCGAATATCAGGGTCAGATCTAGGGGAGGTGGGAAACTCCCTCTCCCCAGGTACGAATTTCTCTTATCTCGATACCGAATATCAGGGTCAGATCTAGGGGAGGTGGGAAACTCCCTCTCCCCAGGTACGAATTTCTCTTATCTCGATACCGAATATCAGGGTCAGATCTAGGGGAGGTGGGAAACTCCCTCTCCCCAGGTACGAATTTCTCTTATCTCGATACCGAATATCAGGGTCAGATCTAGGGGAGGTGGGAAACTCCCTCTCCCCAGGTACGAATTTCTCTTATCTCGATACCGAATATCAGGGTCAGATCTAGGGGAGGTGGGAAACTCCCTCCCTCTAGGTACGAATTTCTCTTGTCTCGATACCGAATATCAGGGCCAGATATAGGGAAGGTGGGAAACTCCCTCCGTCTAGGTACGAATTTCTCTTATCTCGATACCGAATATCAGGGTCAGATCTAGGGGAGGTGGGAAACTCCCTCTCCCCAGGTACGAATTTCTCTTATCTCGATACCGAATATCAGGGTCAGATCTAGGGGAGGTGGGAAACTCCCTCTCCCCAGGTACGAATTTCTCTTATCTCGATACCGAATATCAGGGTCAGATCTAGGGGAGGTGGGAAACTCCCTCTCCCCAGGTACGAATTTCTCTTATCTCGATACCGAATATCAGGGTCAGATCTAGGGGAGGTGGGAAACTCCCTCTCCCCAGGTACGAATTTCTCTTATCTCGATACCGAATATCAGGGTCAGATCTAGGGGAGGTGGGAAACTCCCTCTCCCCAGGTACGAATTTCTCTTATCTCGATACCGAATATCAGGGTCAGATCTAGGGGAGGTGGGAAACTCCCTCTCCCCAGGTACGAATTTCTCTTATCTCGATACCGAATATCAGGGTCAGATCTAGGGGAGGTGGGAAACTCCCTCTCCCCAGGTACGAATTTCTCTTATCTAGATACCGAATATCAGGGTCAGATCTAGGGGAGGTGGGAAACTCCCTCTCCCCAGGTACGAATTTCTCTTATCTAGATACCGAATATCAGGGTCAGATCTAGGGGAGGTGGGAAACTCCCTCTCCCCAGGTACGAATTTCTCTTATCTCGATACCGAATATCAGGGTCAGATCTAGGGGAGGTGGGAAACTCCCTCTCCCCAGGTACGAATTTCTCTTATCTCGATACCGAATATCAGGGCCAGATCTAGGGGAGGTGGCAAACTCCCTCTCCCCAGGTACGAATTTCTCTTATCTCGATACCGAATATCAGGGTCAGATCTAGGGGAGGTGGCAAACTCCCTCTCCCCAGGTACGAATTTCTCTTATCTCGATACCGAATATCAGGGTCAGATCTAGGGGAGGTGGGAAACTCCCTCTCCCCAGGTACGAATTTCTCTTATCTCGATACCGAATATCAGGGTCAGATCTAGGGGAGGTGGGAAACTCCCTCTCCCCAGGTACGAATTTCTCTTATCTCGATACCGAATATCAGGGTCAGATCTAGGGGAGGTGGGAAACTCCCTCTCCCCAGGTACGAATTTCTCTTATCTCGATACCGAATATCAGGGTCAGATCTAGGGGAGGTGGGAAACTCCCTCTCCCCAGGTACGAATTTCTCTTATCTCGATACCGAATATCAGGGTCAGATCTAGGGGAGGTGGGAAACTCCCTCTCCCCAGGTACGAATTTCTCTTATCTCGATACCGAATATCAGGGTCAGATCTAGGGGAGGTGGGAAACTCCCTCTCCCCAGGTACGAATTTCTCTTATCTCGATACCGAATATCAGGGTCAGATCTAGGGGAGGTGGGAAACTCCCTCTCCCCAGGTACGAATTTCTCTTATCTCGATACCGAATATCAGGGTCAGATCTAGGGGAGGTGGGAAACTCCCTCCCTCTAGGTACGAATTTCTCTTGTCTCGATACCGAATATCAGGGCCAGATATAGGGAAGGTGGGAAACTCCCTCCGTCTAGGTACGAATTTCTCTTATCTCGATACCGAATATCAGGGTCAGATCTAGGGGAGGTGGGAAACTCCCTCTCCCCAGGTACGAATTTCTCTTATCTCGATACCGAATATCAGGGTCAGATCTAGGGGAGGTGGGAAACTCCCTCTCCCCAGGTACGAATTTCTCTTATCTCGATACCGAATATCAGGGTCAGATCTAGGGGAGGTGGGAAACTCCCTCTCCCCAGGTACGAATTTCTCTTATCTCGATACCGAATATCAGGGTCAGATCTAGGGGAGGTGGGAAACTCCCTCTCCCCAGGTACGAATTTCTCTTATCTCGATACCGAATATCAGGGTCAGATCTAGGGGAGGTGGGAAACTCCCTCTCCCCAGGTACGAATTTCTCTTATCTCGATACCGAATATCAGGGTCAGATCTAGGGGAGGTGGGAAACTCCCTCTCCCCAGGTACGAATTTCTCTTATCTCGATACCGAATATCAGGGTCAGATCTAGGGGAGGTGGGAAACTCCCTCTCCCCAGGTACGAATTTCTCTTATCTCGATACCGAATATCAGGGTCAGATCTAGGGGAGGTGGGAAACTCCCTCTCCCCAGGTACGAATTTCTCTTATCTAGATACCGAATATCAGGGTCAGATCTAGGGGAGGTGGGAAACTCCCTCTCCCCAGGTACGAATTTCTCTTATCTCGATACCGAATATCAGGGTCAGATCTAGGGGAGGTGGGAAACTCCCTCTCCCCAGGTACGAATTTCTCTTATCTCGATACCGAATATCAGGGCCAGATCTAGGGGAGGTGGGAAACTCCCTCTCCCCAGGTACGAATTTCTCTTATCTCGATACCGAATATCAGGGTCAGATCTAGGGGAGGTGGCAAACTCCCTCTCCCCAGGTACGAATTTCTCTTATCTCGATACCGAATATCAGGGTCAGATCTAGGGGAGGTGGGAAACTCCCTCTCCCCAGGTACGAATTTCTCTTATCTCCATACCGAATATCAGGGTCAGATCTAGGGGAGGTGGGAAACTCCCTCTCCCCAGGTACGAATTTTTCTTATCTCGATACCGAATATCAGGGTCAGATCTAGGGGAGGTGGGAAACTCCCTCTCCCCAGGTACGAATTTCTCTTATCTCGATACCGAATATCAGGGTCAGATCTAGGGGAGGTGGGAAACTCCCTCTCCCCAGGTACGAATTTCTCTTATCACGATACCGAATATCAGGGTCAGATCTAGGGGAGGTGGGAAACTCCCTCTCCCCAGGTACGAATTTCTCTTATCTCGATACCGAACATCAGGGTCAGATCTAGGGGAGGTGGGAAACTCCCTCTCCCCAGGTACGAATTTCTCTTATCACGATACCGAATATCAGGGTCAGATCTAGGGGAGGTGGGAAACTCCCTCTCCCCAGGTACGAATTTCTCTTATCTCGATACCGAACATCAGGGTCAGATCTAGGGGAGGTGGGAAACTCCCTCTCCCCAGGTACGAATTTCTGTTATCTCGATACCGAATATCAGGGTCAGATCTACGGGAGGTGGGAAACTCCCTCTCCCCAGGTACGAATTTCTCTTATCTCGATACCGAATATCAGGGTCAGATCTAGGGGAGGTGGGAAACTCCCTCTCCCCAGGTACGAATTTCTCTTATCTCGATACCGAATATCAGGGCCAGATCTAGGGGAGGTGGGAAACTCCCTCTCCCCAGGTACGAATTTCTCTTATCTCGATACCGAATATCAGGGTCAGATCTAGGGGAGGTGGCAAACTCCCTCTCCCCAGGTACGAATTTCTCTTATCTCGATACCGAATATCAGGGTCAGATCTAGGGGAGGTGGGAAACTCCCTCTCCCCAGGTACGAATTTCTCTTATCTCCATACCGAATATCAGGGTCAGATCTAGGGGAGGTGGGAAACTCCCTCTCCCCAGGTACGAATTTTTCTTATCTCGATACCGAATATCATGGTCAGATCTAGGGGAGGTGGGAAACTCCCTCTCCCCAGGTACGAATTTCTCTTATCTCGATACCGAATATCAGGGTCAGATCTAGGGGAGGTGGGAAACTCCCTCTCCCCAGGTACGAATTTCTCTTATCACGATACCGAATATCAGGGTCAGATCTAGGGGAGGTGGGAAACTCCCTCTCCCCAGGTACGAATTTCTCTTATCTCGATACCGAACATCAGGGTCAGATCTAGGGGAGGTGGGAAACTCCCTCTCCCCAGGTACGAATTTCTCTTATCTCGATACCGAACATCAGGGTCAGATCTACGGGAGGTGGGAAACTCCCTCTCCCCAGGTACGAATTTCTCTTATCTCGATACCGAACATCAGGGTCAGATCTAGGGGAGGTGGGAAACTCCCTCTCCCCAGGTACGAATTTCTCTTATCTCGATACCGAATATCAGGGTCAAATCTAGGGGAGGTGGGAAACTCCCTCTCCCCAGGTACGAATTTCTCTTATCTCGATACCGAACATCAGGGTCAGATCTAGGGGAGGTGGGAAACTCCCTCTCCCCAGGTACGAATTTCTCTTATCTCGATACCGAACATCAGGGTCAGATCTAGGGGAGGTGGGAAACTCCCTCTCCCCAGGTGCGAATTTCTCTTATCTCGATACCGAATATCAGGGTCAGATATAGGGGAGGTGGGAAACTCCCTCTCCCCAGGTACGAATTTCTCTTATCTCGATACCGAATATCAGGGTCAGATCTAGGGGAGGTGGGAAACTCCCTCTCCCCAGGTACGAATTTCTCTTATCTCGATACCGAATATCAGGGTCAGATCTAGGGGAGGTGGGAAACTCCCTCTCCCCAGGTACGAATTTCTCTTATCTCGATACCGAATATCAGGGTCAGATCTAGGGGAGGTGGGAAACTCCCTCTCCCCAGGTACGAATTTCTCTTATCTCGATACCGAATATCAGGGTCAGATCTAGGGGAGGTGGGAAACTCCCTCTCCCCAGGTACGAATTTCTCTTATCTCGATACCGAATATCAGGGTCAGATCTAGGGGAGGTGGGAAACTCCCTCTCCCCAGGTACGAATTTCTCTTATCTCGATACCGAATATCAGGGTCAGATCTAGGGGAGGTGGGAAACTCCCTCTCCCCAGGTACGAATTTCTCTTATCTCGATACCGAATATCAGGGTCAGATCTAGGGGAGGTGGGAAACTCCTTCTCCCCAGGTACGAATTTCTCTTATCACGATACCGAATATCAGGGTCAGATCTAGGGGAGGTGGGAAACTCCCTCTCCCCAGGTACGAATTTCTCTTATCTCGATACCGAATATCAGGGTCAGATCTAGGGGAGGTGGGAAACTCCCTCTCCCCAGGTACGAATTTCTCTTATCTCGATACCGAATATCAGGGTCAGATCTAGGGGAGGTGGGAAACTCCCTCTCCCCAGGTACGAATTTCTCTTATCTCGATACCGAATATCAGGGTCAGATCTAGGGGAGGTGGGAAACTCCCTCTCCCCAGGTACGAATTTCTCTTATCTCGATACCGAATATCAGGGTCAGATCTAGGGGAGGTGGGAAACTCCCTCTCCCCAGGTACGAATTTCTCTTATCTCGATACCGAATATCAGGGTCAGATCTAGGGGAGGTGGGAAACTCCTTCTCCCCAGGTACGAATTTCTCTTATCACGATACCGAATATCAGGGTCAGATCTAGGGGAGGTGGGAAACTCCCTCTCCCCAGGTACGAATTTCTCTTATCACGATACCGAATATCAGGGTCAGATCTAGGGGAGGTGGGAAACTCCCTCTCCCCAGGTACGAATTTCTCTTATCTCGATACCGAATATCAGGGTCAGATCTAGGGGATGTGGGAAACTCCCTCTCCCCAGGTACGAATTTCTCTTATCTCGATACCGAATATCAGGGCCAGATCTAGGGGAGGTGGGAAACTCCCTCTCCCCAGGTACGAATTTCTCTTATCTCGATACCGAACATCAGGGTCAGATCTAGGGGAGGTGGGAAACTCCCTCTCCCCAGGTACGAATTTCTCTTATCTCGATACCGAATATCAGGGTCAGATCTAGGGGAGGTGGGAAACTTCCTCTCCCCAGGTACGAATTTCTCTTATCACGATACCGAATATCAGGGTCAGATCTAGGGGAGGTGGGAAACTCCCTCTCCCCAGGTACGAATTTCTCTTATCTCGATACCGAATATCAGGGTCAGATCTAGGGGAGGTGGGAAACTCCCTCTCCCCAGGTACGAATTTCTCTTATCTCGATACCGAATATCAGGGTCAGATCTAGGGGAGGTGGGAAACTCCCTCTCCCCAGGTACGAATTTCTCTTATCTCGATACCGAATATCAGGGTCAGATCTAGGGGAGGTGGGAAACTCCCTCTCCCCAGGTACGAATTTCTCTTATCTCGATACCGAATATCAGGGTCAGATCTAGGGGAGGTGGGAAACTCCCTCTCCCCAGGTACGAATTTCTCTTATCTCGATACCGAATATCAGGGTCAGATCTAGGGGAGGTGGGAAACTCCCTCTCCCCAGGTACGAATTTCTCTTATCTCGATACCGAATATCAGGGTCAGATCTAGGGGAGGTGGGAAACTCCCTCCCTCTAGGTACGAATTTCTCTTGTCTCGATACCGAATATCAGGGCCAGATATAGGGAAGGTGGGAAACTCCCTCTCCCCAGGTACGAATTTCTCTTATCTCGATACCGAATATCAGGGTCAGATCTAGGGGAGGTGGGAAACTCCCTCTCCCCAGGTACGAATTTCTCTTATCTCGATACCGAATATCAGGGTCAGATCTAGGGGAGGTGGGAAACTCCCTCTCCCCAGGTACGAATTTCTCTTATCTCGATACCGAATATCAGGGTCAGATCTAGGGGAGGTGGGAAACTCCCTCTCCCCAGGTACGAATTTCTCTTATCTCGATACCGAATATCAGGGTCAGATCTAGGGGAGGTGGGAAACTCCCTCTCCCCAGGTACGAATTTCTCTTATCTCGATACCGAATATCAGGGTCAGATCTAGGGGAGGTGGGAAACTCCCTCTCCCCAGGTACGAATTTCTCTTATCTCGATACCGAATATCAGGGTCAGATCTAGGGGAGGTGGGAAACTCCCTCTCCCCAGGTACGAATTTCTCTTATCACGATACCGAATATCAGGGTCAGATCTAGGGGAGGTGGGAAACTCCCTCTCCCCAGGTACGAATTTCTCTTATCTCGATACCGAATATCAGGGTCAGATCTAGGGGATGTGGGAAACTCCCTCTCCCCAGGTAGGAATTTCTCTTATCTCGATACCGAATATCAGGGCCAGATCTAGGGGAGGAGGGAAACTCCCTCTCCCCAGGTACGAATTTCTCTTATCTCGATACCGAATATCAGGGTCAGATCTAGGGGAGGTGGGAAAGTCCCTCTCCCCAGGTACGAATTTCTCTTATCTCGATACCGAATATCAGGGTCAGATCTAGGGGAGGTGGGAAAGTCCCTCTCCCCAGGTACGAATTTCTCTTATCTCGATACCGAATATCAGGGCCAGATCTAGGGGAGGAGGGAAAGTCCCTCTCCCCAGGTACGAATTTCTCTTATCTCGATACCGAATATCAGGGCCAGATCTAGGGGAGGAGGGAAAGTCCCTCTCCCCAGGTACGAATTTCTCTTATCTCGATACCGAATATCAGGGCCAGATCTAGGGAAGGAGGGAAAGTCCCTCTCCCCAGGTACGAATTTCTCTTATCTCGATACCGAATATCAGGGCCAGATCTAGGGGAGGTGGGAAACTCCCTCTCCCCAGGTACGAATTTCTCTTATCTCGATACCGAATATCAGGGCCAGATCTAGGGGAGGAGGGAAAGTCCCTCTCCCCAGGTACGAATTTCTCTTATCTCGATACCGAACATCAGGGCCAGATCTAGGGGAGGTGGGAAACTCCCTCTCCCCAGGTACGAATTTCTCTTATCTCGATACCGAACATCAGGGTCAGATCTAGGGGAGGTGGGAAACTCCCTCTCCCCAGGTACGAATTTCTCTTATCTCGATACCGAACATCAGGGTCAGATCTAGGGGAGGTGGGAAACTCCCTCTCCCCAGGTACGAATTTCTCTTATCTCGATACCGAATATCAGGGTCAGATCTAGGGGAGGTGGGAAACTCCCTCTCCCCAGGTACGAATTTCTCTTATCTCGATACCGAATATCAGGGTCAGATCTAGGGGAGGTGGGAAACTCCCTCTCCCCAGGTACGAATTTCTCTTATCTCGATACCGAATATCAGGGTCAGATATAGGGGAGGTGGGAAACTCCCTCTCCCCAGGTACGAATTTCTCTTATCTCGATACCGAACATCAGGGTCAGATCTAGGGGAGGTGGGAAACTCCCTCTCCCCAGGTACGAATTTCTCTTATCTCGATACCGAACATCAGGGTCAGATCTAGGGGAGGTGGGAAACACCCTCTCCCCAGGTACGAATTTCTCTTATCTCGATACCGAACATCAGGGTCAGATCTAGGGGAGGTGGGAAACTCCCTCTCCCCAGGTACGAATTTCTCTTATCTCGATACCGAATATCAGGGTCAGATCTAGGGGAGGTGGGAAACTCCCTCTCCCCAGGTACGAATTTCTCTTATCTCGATACCGAATATCAGGGTCAGATCTAGGGGAGGTGGGAAACTCCCTCTCCCCAGGTACGAATTTCTCTTATCTCGATACCGAATATCAGGGTCAGATCTAGGGGAGGTGGGAAACTCCCTCTCCCCAGGTACGAATTTCTCTTATCTCGATACCGAATATCAGGGTCAGATCTAGGGGAGGTGGGAAACTCCCTCTCCCCAGGTACGAATTTCTCTTATCACGATACCGAATATCAGGGTCAGATCTAGGGGAGGTGGGAAACTCCTTCTCCCCAGGTACGAATTTCTCTTATCTCGATACCGAATATCAGGGTCAGATCTAGGGGAGGTGGGAAACTCCCTCTCCCCAGGTACGAATTTCTCTTATCACGATACCGAATATCAGGGTCAGATCTAGGGGAGGTGGGAAACTCCCTCTCCCCAGGTACGAATTTCTCTTATCTCGATACCGAATATCAGGGTCAGATCTAGGGGAGGTGGGAAACTCCCTCTCCCCAGGTACGAATTTCTCTTATCTCGATACCGAATATCAGGGTCAGATCTAGGGGAGGTGGGAAACTCCCTCTCCCCAGGTACGAATTTCTCTTATCTCGATACCGAATATCAGGGTCAGATCTAGGGGAGGTGGGAAACTCCCTCTCCCCAGGTACGAATTTCTCTTATCTCGATACCGAATATCAGGGTCAGATCTAGGGGAGGTGGGAAACTCCCTCTCCCCAGGTACGAATTTCTCTTATCTCGATACCGAATATCAGGGTCAGATCTAGGGGAGGTGGGAAACTCCCTCTCCCCAGGTACGAATTTCTCTTATCTCGATACCGAATATCAGGGTCAGATCTAGGGGAGGTGGGAAACTCCCTCTCCCCAGGTACGAATTTCTCTTATCTCGATACCGAATATCAGGGTCAGATCTAGGGGAGGTGGGAAACTCCCTCTCCCCAGGTACGAATTTCTCTTATCTCGATACCGAATATCAGGGTCAGATCTAGGGGAGGTGGGAAACTCCCTCTCCCCAGGTACGAATTTCTCTTATCTCGATACCGAATATCAGGGTCAGATCTAGGGGAGGTGGGAAACTCCCTCTCCCCAGGTACGAATTTCTCTTATCTCGATACCGAATATCAGGGTCAGATCTAGGGGAGGTGGGAAACTCCCTCTCCCCAGGTACGAATTTCTCTTATCTCGATACCGAATATCAGGGTCAGATCTAGGGGAGGTGGGAAACTCCCTCTCCCCAGGTACGAATTTCTCTTATCTCGATACCGAATATCAGGGTCAGATCTAGGGGAGGTGGGAAACTCCCTCCCTCTAGGTACGAATTTCTCTTGTCTCGATACCGAATATCAGGGCCAGATATAGGGAAGGTGGGAAACTCCCTCTCCCCAGGTACGAATTTCTCTTATCTCGATACCGAATATCAGGGTCAGATCTAGGGGAGGTGGGAAACTCCCTCTCCCCAGGTACGAATTTCTCTTATCTCGATACCGAATATCAGGGTCAGATCTAGGGGAGGTGGGAAACTCCCTCTCCCCAGGTACGAATTTCTCTTATCTCGATACCGAATATCAGGGTCAGATCTAGGGGAGGTGGGAAACTCCCTCTCCCCAGGTACGAATTTCTCTTATCTCGATACCGAATATCAGGGTCAGATCTAGGGGTGGTGGGAAACTCCCTCTCCCCAGGTACGAATTTCTCTTATCTCGATACCGAATATCAGGGTCAGATCTAGGGGAGGTGGGAAACTCCCTCTCCCCAGGTACGAATTTCTCTTATCTCGATACCGAATATCAGGGTCAGATCTAGGGGAGGTGGGAAACTCCCTCTCCCCAGGTACGAATTTCTCTTATCACGATACCGAATATCAGGGTCAGATCTAGGGGAGGTGGGAAACTCCCTCTCCCCAGGTACGAATTTCTCTTATCTCGATACCGAATATCAGGGTCAGATCTAGGGGATGTGGGAAACTCCCTCTCCCCAGGTAGGAATTTCTCTTATCTCGATACCGAATATCAGGGCCAGATCTAGGGGAGGAGGGAAAGTCCCTCTCCCCAGGTACGAATTTCTCTTATCTCGATACCGAATATCAGGGTCAGATCTAGGTGAGGTGGGAAACTCCCTCTCCCCAGGTACGAATTTCTCTTATCTCGATACCGAATATCAGGGTCAGATCTAGGGGAGGTGGGAAACTCCCTCTCCCCAGGTACGAATTTCTCTTATCTCGATACCGAATATCAGGGTCAGATCTAGGGGAGGTGGGAAAGTCCCTCTCCCCAGGTACGAATTTCTCTTATCTCGATACCGAATATCAGGGCCAGATCTAGGGGAGGAGGGAAAGTCCCTCTCCCCAGGTACGAATTTCTCTTATCTCGATACCGAATATCAGGGCCAGATCTAGGGGAGGAGGGAAAGTCCCTCTCCCCAGGTACGAATTTCTCTTATCTCGATACCGAATATCAGGGCCAGATCTAGGGGAGGAGGGAAAGTCCCTCTCCCCAGGTACGAATTTCTCTTATCTCGATACCGAATATCAGGGCCAGATCTAGGGGAGGAGGGAAAGTCCCTCTCCCCAGGTACGAATTTCTCTTATCTCGATACCGAATATCAGGGCCAGATCTAGGGGAGGAGGGAAAGTCCCTCTCCCCAGGTACGAATTTCTCTTATCTCGATACCGAATATCAGGGTCAGATCTAGGGGAGGTGGGAAACTCCCTCTCCCCAGGTACGAATTTCTCTTATCTCGATACCGAATATCAGGGCCAGATCTAGGGGAGGAGGGAAAGTCCCTCTCCCCAGGTACGAATTTCTCTTATCTCGATACCGAATATCAGGGTCAGATCTAGGGGAGGTGGGAAACTCCCTCTCCCCAGGTACGAATTTCTCTTATCTCGATACCGAATATCAGGGTCAGATCTAGGGGAGGTGGGAAACTCCCTCTCCCCAGGTACGAATTTCTCTTATCTCGATACCGAATATCAGGGTCAGATCTAGGGGAGGTGGGAAACTCCCTCTCCCCAGGTACGAATTTCTCTTATCTCGATACCGAATATCAGGGTCAGATCTAGGGGAGGTGGGAAACTCCCTCCCTCTAGGTACGAATTTCTCTTGTCTCGATACCGAATATCAGGGCCAGATATAGGGAAGGTGGGAAACTCCCTCTCCCCAGGTACGAATTTCTCTTATCTCGATACCGAATATCAGGGTCAGATCTAGGGGAGGTGGGAAACTCCCTCTCCCCAGGTACGAATTTCTCTTATCTCGATACCGAATATCAGGGTCAGATCTAGGGGAGGTGGGAAACTCCCTCTCCCCAGGTACGAATTTCTCTTATCTCGATACCGAATATCAGGGTCAGATCTAGGGGAGGTGGGAAACTCCCTCTCCCCAGGTACGAATTTCTCTTATCTCGATACCGAATATCAGGGTCAGATCTAGGGGAGGTGGGAAACTCCCTCTCCCCAGGTACGAATTTCTCTTATCTCGATACCGAATATCAGGGTCAGATCTAGGGGAGGTGGGAAACTCCCTCTCCCCAGGTACGAATTTCTCTTATCTCGATACCGAATATCAGGGTCAGATCTAGGGGAGGTGGGAAACTCCCTCTCCCCAGGTACGAATTTCTCTTATCACGATACCGAATATCAGGGTCAGATCTAGGGGAGGTGGGAAACTCCCTCTCCCCAGGTACGAATTTCTCTTATCTCGATACCGAATATCAGGGTCAGATCTAGGGGATGTGGGAAACTCCCTCTCCCCAGGTAGGAATTTCTCTTATCTCGATACCGAATATCAGGGCCAGATCTAGGGGAGGAGGGAAAGTCCCTCTCCCCAGGTACGAATTTCTCTTATCTCGATACCGAATATCAGGGTCAGATCTAGGTGAGGTGGGAAACTCCCTCTCCCCAGGTACGAATTTCTCTTATCTCGATACCGAATATCAGGGTCAGATCTAGGGGAGGTGGGAAACTCCCTCTCCCCAGGTACGAATTTCTCTTATCTCGATACCGAATATCAGGGTCAGATCTAGGGGAGGTGGGAAAGTCCCTCTCCCCAGGTACGAATTTCTCTTATCTCGATACCGAATATCAGGGCCAGATCTAGGGGAGGAGGGAAAGTCCCTCTCCCCAGGTACGAATTTCTCTTATCTCGATACCGAATATCAGGGCCAGATCTAGGGGAGGAGGGAAAGTCCCTCTCCCCAGGTACGAATTTCTCTTATCTCGATACCGAATATCAGGGCCAGATCTAGGGGAGGAGGGAAAGTCCCTCTCCCCAGGTACGAATTTCTCTTATCTCGATACCGAATATCAGGGCCAGATCTAGGGGAGGAGGGAAAGTCCCTCTCCCCAGGTACGAATTTCTCTTATCTCGATACCGAATATCAGGGCCAGATCTAGGGGAGGAGGGAAAGTCCCTCTCCCCAGGTACGAATTTCTCTTATCTCGATACCGAATATCAGGGTCAGATCTAGGGGAGGTGGGAAACTCCCTCTCCCCAGGTACGAATTTCTCTTATCTCGATACCGAATATCAGGGCCAGATCTAGGGGAGGAGGGAAAGTCCCTCTCCCCAGGTACGAATTTCTCTTATCTCGATACCGAACATCAGGGTCAGATCTAGGGGAGGTGGGAAACTCCCTCTCCCCAGGTACGAATTTCTCTTATCTCGATACCGAATATCAGGGTCAGATCTAGGGGAGGTGGGAAACTCCCTCTCCCCAGGTACGAATTTCTCTTATCTCGATACCGAATATCAGGGTCAGATCTAGGGGAGGTGGGAAACTCCCTCTCCCCAGGTACGAATTTCTCTTATCTCGATACCGAATATCAGGGTCAGATCTAGGGGAGGTGGGAAACTCCCTCTCCCCAGGTACGAATTTCTCTTATCTCGATACCGAATATCAGGGTCAGATCTAGGGGAGGTGGGAAACTCCCTCTCCCCAGGTACGAATTTCTCTTATCTCGATACCGAATATCAGGGTCAGATATAGGGGAGGTGGGAAACTCCCTCTCCCCAGGTACGAATTTCTCTTATCTCGATACCGAATATCAGGGTCAGATCTAGGGGAGGTGGGAAACTCCCTCTCCCCAGGTACGAATTTCTCTTATCTCGATACCGAATATCAGGGTCAGATCTAGGGGAGGTGGGAAACTCCCTCTCCCCAGGTACGAATTTCTCTTATCTCGATACCGAATATCAGGGCCAGATCTAGGGGAGGAGGGAAACTCCCTCTCCCCAGGTACGAATTTCTCTTATCTCGATACCGAATATCAGGGTCAGATCTAGGGGAGGTGGGAAACTCCCTCTCCCCAGGTACGAATTTCTCTTATCTCGATACCGAATATCAGGGTCAGATCTAGGGGAGGTGGGAAACTCCCTCTCCCCAGGTACGAATTTCTCTTATCTCGATACCGAATATCAGGGTCAGATCTAGGGGAGGTGGGAAACTCCCTCTCCCCAGGTACGAATTTCTCTTATCTCGATACCGAATATCAGGGTCAGATCTAGGGGAGGTGGGAAACTCCCTCTCCCCAGGTACGAATTTCTCTTATCTCGATACCGAATATCAGGGTCAGATCTAGGGGAGGTGGGAAACTCCCTCTCCCCAGGTACGAATTTCTCTTATCTCGATACCGAATATCAGGGTCAGATCTAGGGGAGGTGGGAAACTCCCTCTCCCCAGGTACGAATTTCTCTTATCTCGATACCGAATATCAGGGTCAGATCTAGGGGAGGTGGGAAACTCCCTCTCCCCAGGTACGAATTTCTCTTATCTCGATACCGAATATCAGGGCCAGATCTAGGGGAGGAGGGAAACTCCCTCTCCCCAGGTACGAATTTCTCTTATCTCGATACCGAATATCAGGGTCAGATCTAGGGGAGGTGGGAAACTCCCTCTCCCCAGGTACGAATTTCTCTTATCTCGATACCGAATATCAGGGTCAGATCTAGGGGAGGTGGGAAACTCCCTCTCCCCAGGTACGAATTTCTCTTATCTCGATACCGAATATCAGGGTCAGATCTAGGGGAGGTGGGAAACTCCCTCTCCCCAGGTACGAATTTCTCTTATCTCGATACCGAATATCAGGGTCAGATCTAGGGGAGGTGGGAAACTCCCTCTCCCCAGGTACGAATTTCTCTTATCTCGATACCGAATATCAGGGTCAGATCTAGGGGAGGTGGGAAACTCCCTCTCCCCAGGTACGAATTTCTCTTATCTCGATACCGAATATCAGGGTCAGATCTAGGGGAGGTGGGAAACTCCCTCTCCCCAGGTACGAATTTCTCTTATCTCGATACCGAATATCAGGGTCAGATCTAGGGGAGGTGGGAAACTCCCTCTCCCCAGGTACGAATTTCTCTTATCTCGATACCGAATATCAGGGTCAGATCTAGGGGAGGTGGGAAACTCCCTCTCCCCAGGTACGAATTTCTCTTATCTCGATACCGAATATCAGGGTCAGATCTAGGGGAGGTGGGAAACTCCCTCTCCCCAGGTACGAATTTCTCTTATCTCGATACCGAATATCAGGGTCAGATCTAGGGGATGTGGGAAACTCCCTCTCCCCAGGTACGAATTTCTCTTATCTCGATACCGAATATCAGGGTCAGATATAGGGGAGGTGGGAAACTCCCTCTCCCCAGGTACGAATTTCTCTTATCTCGATACCGAATATCAGGGTCAGATCTAGGGGAGGTGGGAAACTCCCTCTCCCCAGGTACGAATTTCTCTTATCTCGATACCGAATATCAGGGTCAGATCTAGGGGAGGTGGGAAACTCCCTCTCCCCAGGTACGAATTTCTCTTATCTCGATACCGAATATCAGGGCCAGATCTAGGGGAGGAGGGAAAGTCCCTCTCCCCAGGTACGAATTTCTCTTATCTCGATACCGAATATCAGGGCCAGATCTAGGGGAGGTGGGAAACTCCCTCTCCCCAGGTACGAATTTCTCTTATCTCGATACCGAATATCAGGGTCAGATATAGGGGAGGTGGGAAACTCCCTCTCCCCAGGTACGAATTTCTCTTATCTCGATACCGAATATCAGGGTCAGATCTAGGGGAGGTGGGAAACTCCCTCTCCCCAGGTACGAATTTCTCTTATCTCGATACCGAATATCAGGGTCAGATCTAGGGGAGGTGGGAAACTCCCTCTCCCCAGGTACGAATTTCTCTTATCTCGATACCGAATATCAGGGCCAGATCTAGGGGAGGAGGGAAAGTCCCTCTCCCCAGGTACGAATTTCTCTTATCTCGATACCGAATATCAGGGCCAGATCTAGGGGAGGAGGGAAAGTCCCTCTCCCCAGGTACGAATTTCTCTTATCTCGATACCGAATATCAGGGCCAGATCTAGGGGAGGTGGGAAACTCCCTCTCCCCAGGTACGAATTTCTCTTATCTCGATACCGAATATCAGGGTCAGATCTAGGGGAGGTGGGAAACTCCCTCTCCCCAGGTACGAATTTCTCTTATCTCGATACCGAATATCAGGGTCAGATCTAGGGGAGGTGGGAAACTCCCTCTCCCCAGGTACGAATTTCTCTTATCTCGATACCGAATATCAGGGTCAGATCTAGGGGAGGTGGGAAACTCCCTCTCCCCAGGTACGAATTTCTCTTATCTCGATACCGAATATCAGGGTCAGATCTAGGGGAGGTGGGAAATTCCCTCTCCCCAGGTACGAATTTCTCTTATCTCGATACCGAATATCAGGGTCAGATCTAGGGGAGGTGGGAAACTCCCTCTCCCCAGGTACGAATTTCTCTTATCTCGATACCGAATATCAGGGTCAGATCTAGGGGAGGTGGGAAACTCCCTCTCCCCAGGTACGAATTTCTCTTATCTCGATACCGAATATCAGGGTCAGATCTAGGGGAGGTGGGAAACTCCCTCTCCCCAGGTACGAATTTCTCTTATCTCGATACCGAATATCAGGGTCAGATCTAGGGGAGGTGGGAAACTCCCTCTCCCCAGGTACGAATTTCTCTTATCTCGATACCGAATATCAGGGTCAGATCTAGGGGAGGTGGGAAACTCCCTCTCCCCAGGTACGAATTTCTCTTATCTCGATACCGAATATCAGGGTCAGATATAGGGGAGGTGGGAAACTCCCTCTCCCCAGGTACGAATTTCTCTTATCTCGATACCGAATATCAGGGTCAGATCTAGGGGAGGTGGGAAACTCCCTCTCCCCAGGTACGAATTTCTCTTATCTCGATACCGAATATCAGGGTCAGATCTAGGGGAGGTGGGAAACTCCCTCTCCCCAGGTACGAATTTCTCTTATCTCGATACCGAATATCAGGGCCAGATCTAGGGGAGGTGGGATACTCCCTCTCCCCAGGTACGAATTTCTCTTATCTCGATACCGAATATCAGGGTCAGATATAGGGGAGGTGGGAAACTCCCTCTCCCCAGGTACGAATTTCTCTTGTCTCGATACCGAATATCAGGGTCAGATCTAGGGGAGGTGGGAAACTCCCTCTCCCCAGGTACGAATTTCTCTTATCTCGATACCGAATATCAGGGTCAGATCTAGGGGAGGTGGGAAACTCCCTCTCCCCAGGTACGAATTTCTCTTATCTCGATACCGAATATCAGGGCCAGATCTAGGGGAGGTGGGAAACTCCCTCTCCCCAGGTACGAATTTCTCTTATCTCGATACCGAATATCAGGGTCAGATATAGGGGAGGTGGGAAACTCCCTCTCCCCAGGTACGAATTTCTCTTATCTCGATACCGAATATCAGGGTCAGATCTAGGGGAGGTGGGAAACTCCCTCTCCCCAGGTACGAATTTCTCTTATCTCGATACCGAATATCAGGGTCAGATCTAGGGGAGGTGGGAAACTCCCTCTCCCCAGGTACGAATTTCTCTTATCTCGATACCGAATATCAGGGCCAGATCTAGGGGAGGTGGGAAACTCCCTCTCCCCAGGTACGAATTTCTCTTATCTCGATACCGAATATCAGGGTCAGATCTAGGGGAGGTGGGAAACTCCCTCTCCCCAGGTACGAATTTCTCTTATCTCGATACCGAATATCAGGGTCAGATCTAGGGGAGGTGGGAAACTCCCTCTCCCCAGGTACGAATTTCTCTTATCTCGATACCGAATATCAGGGCCAGATCTAGGGGAGGTGGGAAACTCCCTCTCCCCAGGTACGAATTTCTCTTATCTCGATACCGAATATCAGGGTCAGATATAGGGGAGGTGGGAAACTCCCTCTCCCCAGGTACGAATTTCTCTTATCTCGATACCGAATATCAGGGTCAGATCTAGGGGAGGAGGGAAACTCCCTCTCCCCAGGTACGAATTTCTCTTATCTCGATACCGAATATCAGGGCCAGATCTAGGGGAGGAGGGAAAGTCCCTACCCTCTAGGTAGGAAATTCTCTTTTCTCGATACCGAAAGTCAGGACCGGATCTTGGGGGGCTACTCCCCCTCAGTTACGAATTTCTCTTATCTCGATACCGAATATCAGGACCGGATCTAGGAGGAGGCAAGGGGGCAACTCCCTCCCCCTTGAGAATGCTATTAAGGGTAATGGAAGCCGAAATATTATTCAACTTGTGCATATTTCACGATTTTTCAAGAATTTTTTAAAAAACTCTAAAACGAGGGGAGGGGAAAGGTTATACTGCAATGGAGATCGAGTCCCTTGCCCCTTGCCGTTTTCCAGCTCCACTGCCTCGCTTCAACCCCCCCCCCCCCGTCCCCCTAGTAAAAAAAAAGAATAATAATAAAAATATTACATTTGGTAAATCGCTCGAATCTTTTTCTGCCTTTCATAACAAAAATTTCTAATTTTTAATTTTAATTTTTGTTGTAGATTTTAATATCTATTAAGTTACTTGGCACTGATTCAGGTGGATGGGGGGGGGGATGAATTTTAGAATTGGTCAGGGGCCAAAAATGTCTTATTTCGTAGTAAAGAATCACAGGATATGTCTTGTACACATGGAACTCATGAAATAATAAGCTGAAAAAATTTGGTTTTGCCGTGAGGCAAACGAAATTCATGACATCCATGTCTTAATTCTTCAGTGTTTGTTATTTTAAGTAGTTTTAGAACTTACCACATTTAAATGAAATGATGAAACAGGTAATAAAGGAAATGGAATACTCACGATAAATGAAAGACGCAATGTGCAACTGTCAGCACGTGAAACTTATCGATGATGACTCCTCCGCATTGGAAGATGTTCACGGTGCCTTCCACTTTCAAAACAGCGGCCTGGAAGAAAAAGAAAAGAAATAAATTATTTTAATTAAAAGCTTCTGAAAAAAATTCATCGCCGATACGGCGGGAATCGAACCAGCAACTCTCCAGATTCATGCTGGATTCAACGGAAAAGATTCATGCCAGAGCGCGCTGGTAGCGCGCTCTGGCATGAATCTTTTCCGTTTGTATTATTTTCACACTTTTGAATGGCATCTGTAATATTGGTTAAAGTGTCCCTAATATTGGAATATACAGGGTGGCTCAAAAATATAGGTACAAACTTTTAGGGGAGGTAGATAAACATCTAAAGGAATGAGAATTGCATAGGAACCCAAAACCGGTAACGTCACCGTGTTCATCAGTGCGCTAGAGGGGAAATTTCGGATTTCCTCATTGGAGCGGTAGTCGGCTTACGAAGAGCATGCAAAGGTATTCGAACAGGGAGCTGGCAGACATGCACTTAGTGTATGGAATAGCTGAGGGCAACGGACGAGCCGCTCAAAAAATGTATGAAGAAAGCTTCCCACACAGACATGTACCGGGCCACCGTTTGTTTGCGCGTGCGCATCAAAATTTGTGCGATAATGGGTCATTAAGAGGTAGCAGAAGTGAGGGCAGGCCACGATCGACGCGTACTCCCGCCATGGAAGAAAGTGTGTTGGATGCCGTGGAGACTAATCCTAGTACCAGCACACGTGCCGTTGCCTCTGCCTTAGGAGTGTCTCGTTGCAGTGTACAACGTGTTTTTGCACGGCGAGTCCTTACACGCCTTTCATCTCCAAAGGGTTCAGTTACTTCTCTCCGCAGATCATCCTGCACGTGTGCGTTTTGCGCAGTGGTATCTCCAGAAAAGTGCCCAAGATGTGAATTTCCCCAGCTTATGTTTTGTTTACTGATGAGGCCAGTTTCACTCGGGATGGCGTATTCAATCAGCACAATGCGCATTTGAGGGCTCACGAGAACCCCCACGGTGTGCGCACCCATGCGGCACAACATCGTTTCGCAGTAAATGTGTGGGCAGGTTTGGTCGACGACTGCTTAGTCAGGCCATACCTTTTAACATCCCGCATGACCTCCGCTAAGTGTCTGATCTTTCTGGAACAGGTTCTACCAGGCTTACTTGTCCATGTTCAGCAAATGTGAGACGCAACATGTGATTTCAACATGATGGGGCGCCTCCCAATTATGGAAGGTGTGATCGTGCGCATCTGAACATGTCTTTTGGGAAACGATGGAGTGGGTTGGGTTGGGTTGTTTTACCTCTGAGCGGCACTTTTTTGCACACAATGGGCTAAATGGCCAGGTCACATGGACCCCGAAGGCTCAGAGAAGGTTGGGGGAGGGGACCTACTGGAACAGCTGTTGGGAGACAAATGATAGCCTCCCGTCAAGGCCATTCAGCGTGTTCTTTAACGTGCACAGGGTATGGCTCTCCCACACACGTGGCCATGGCTTAACGTCCCATCCGACGGACGGCGGCCTTTCCAAGCCCATCGGTGTCCCCTATTTACCGTGGGCAGGGCGGGGTATTTTGCGGAGATAAATCTCAACGCTGACCCAGCTGGGACTCGAACCTGGAAACTACAGATTACGAACCTGACGCGCTACCGACTGAGCCCCCACCGCCCCCCGATGGGGTGGGCGTGCTGGACCAGTTGCCTGGCCCCCATGCTCAACTGATTTAACGAGCATTGATTTCTTTCTGTGGGGGGCCCTCAAAGCTACCGTGTATAAATCGCCTGTGGAGTCTGACATGGATCTCGTGGCAAGGCTCGTCTGCGCTGCTGCTACTATCAAAGAAACTCCAGGTGTGTTCGACCGTGTCCGGCAATCAATGCTCCGTCGGTGTCACGCATGCATCGCGTCTCATGGCGGAAACTTCGAGCATCTGCTGTAACATTATGAAATGTATCATCTAGTACGCCATTTGTAATAATTATGTCCAATAAATGTTTTCCCATTAATCACTGTCTTGTGTCCTTTCAGATCTTGTACCTCTGCTACCACTTTCCCATGACGTTTCCGGTTATGGGTTCCTAGGCAACTCATTCCTTTAGATGTTATCTACCTCCCATAAAAGTTTGTACCTATATTTCGGAGACATCCTGTATATCCTATATATCCTATATTTATCCTATATCCTATGTATATCCTATATATTGAATTATTGTGCTATTTGAATTATTGTATACTTTACTGTTGTCATAATTGAACTTTAAAGGAAATAGGGAGCATTAACTAAAAATAAGCGTCAGCTTACTATGCTCTCCTTTTTTGTTTCGCCTTTCCTATTAAACACCAATATTTAATATGATTGTTATTTACTTTTTCTGATGCAATTGATATTTCTCAGCTATTTCACTTCTCAATTTTTTCATGTATATATTAATTGTTATTAGATAATTATGCTATGTAAATGTATATTGTATTGACTGGCGGAATAAAATAAAGATTATTATTATATTATTATTATATATTCTTAAATATATATAATTTCCTATAATTAGGTTAAAGTATTCCTAATTATTACTAAAACTTTTGACTAAATAAATATGCATAGATGAAATGTTTATGCAGTGAATGTACGTACACTCTAGTCCTGGTAGATTTTTCGTGATATTTTAATAATTTAATTTCTTTTAAATCAGGGCTTTGTTTGCCAAACTTAAAGCATATATTATATTAGAAAGGTTTCAAAGCGTTTATTTTCACATCTTCATAAAGTTTCAAATTGGATATTCTATTCTGTTAGACTTAAATTCCCGTGCATTAAAATAAATAAGAATATTGTTTTCTCGATTTACCGTAATTCTCAAATTATTTTTGATCACCGCACTTTCAAAATCAAAGTTGGCAACACTTAGGGAGATTCGCACATGCGCAGTTTGTTTTCAATAATAGCCATGACCGTTGAGTCGTTTGCAAGCAGAGCTGTTCTGTTCAAGTTCCGACATGTATTGAGGTTAGTGTGTACGTACTATTTTCATGTTTTGTGTTAATTTTGCTTTTAACATTAAGATTTCATACGGATAAGTTTTAGATTAAAAGGCGGCCCCCCGCTCAGAGGTAAAACAATCCAACGTTAAAGAACACGCTGGATGGCCTTGACGGGAGGCTACCATCTGTCTCCCAACAGCTGTTCCAGTGGGTCCCCTCTCCCAACCTTCTCTGAGCCTTCGGGGTCCATGTGACCTGGCCATTTAATCCATTGTGCGCAAAAAAGTGAGGCTCAGAGGTAAAACAACCCGACGTTAAAGAACACGCTGGATGGCCTTGACGGGAGGCTACCATCTGTCTCCCATCAGCTGTTCCAGTGGGTCCCCTCCTCCAACCTTCTCTGAGCCTTCGGGGTCCATGTGACCTGGCTATTTAGCCCATGATGCGCAAAAAAGTGCCGCTCAGAGGTAAAACAACCCAACGTTAGAGAACACGCTGGATGGCCTTGACGGGAGGCTACCATCTGTCTCCCATCAGCTGTTCCAGTGGGTCCCCTCCTCCAACCTTCTCTGAGCCTTCGGGGTCCATGTGACCTGGCTATTTAGCCCATGATGCGCAAAAAAGTGCCGCTCAGAGGTAAAACAACTCAACGTTAGAGAACACGCTGGATGGCCTTGACGGGAGGCTACCATCTGTCTCCCATCAGCTGTTCCAGTGGGTCCCCTCCTCCAATCTTCTCTGAGCCTTCGGGGTCCATGTGACCTGGCTATTTAGCTCATGATGCGCAAAAAAGTGCCGCTCAGAGGTAAAACAACCCAACGTTAGAGAACACGCTGGATGGCCTTGACGGGAGGCTACCATCTCTCTCCCATCAGCTGTTCCAGTGGGTCCCCTCCTCCAACCTTCTCTGAGCCTACGGGGTCCATGTGACCTGGCTATTTAGCCCATGATGCGCAAAAATGTGCTGCTCAGAGGTAAAACAACCCAACGTTAAAGAACACGCTGGATGGCCTTTACGGGAGGCTACCATCTGTCTCCCAACAGCTGTTCCAGTGGGTCCCCTCTCCCAACCTTCTCTGAGCCTTCGGGGTCCATGTGACCTAGCCATTTAATCCATTGTGTGCAAAAAAGTGCTGCTCAGAGGTAAAACAACCCAACGTTAAAGAAGACGCTGGATGGCCTTGACGGGAGGCTACCATCTGTCTCCCAACAGCTGTTCCAGTGGGTCCCCTCTCCCAACCTTCTCTGAGCCTTCGGGTCCATGTGACCTGGCCATTTAATCCATTGTGTGCAAAAAAGTGCTGCTCAGAGGTAAAACAACCCAACGTTAAAGAAGACGCTGGATGGCCTTGACGGGAGGCTACCATCTGTCTCCCATCAGCTGTTCCAGTGGGTCCCCTCCTCCAACCTTCTCTGAGCCTTCAGGGTCCATGTGACCTGGCTATTTAGCCCATGATGCGCAAAAAAGTGTCGCTCAGAGGTAAAACAACCCGACGTTAAAGAACACGCTGGATGGCCTTGACGAGAGGCTACCATCTGTCTCCCATCAGCTGTTCCAGTGGGTCCCCTCCTCCAACCTTCTCTGAGCCTTCAGGGTCCATGTGACCTGGCTATTTAGCCCATGATGCGCAAAAAAGTGTCGCTCAGAGGTAAAACAACCCGACGTTAAAGAACACGCTGGATGGCCTTGACGGGAGGCTACCATCTGTCTCCCATCAGCTGTTCCAGTGGGTCCCCTCCTCCAACCTTCTCTGAGCTTTCGGGGTCCATGTGACCTGGCTATTTAGCCCATGATGCGCAAAAAAGTGCCGCTCAGAGGTAAAACAACCCAACGTTAAAGAACACGCTGGATGGCCTTGACGGGAGGCTACCATCTGTCTCCCAACAGC
The DNA here is from genome assembly GCA_038380435.1 of Ryuthela nishihirai. Classification (NCBI taxonomy): domain Eukaryota; kingdom Metazoa; phylum Arthropoda; class Arachnida; order Araneae; family Heptathelidae; genus Ryuthela; species Ryuthela nishihirai. The sequence continues at coordinate 73,317,894 of JAWZYU010000008.1, read as the reverse complement.
TGTTCCAGTGGGTCCCCTCTCCCAACCTTCTCTGAGCCTTCGGGGTCCATGTGACCTGGCCATTTAATCCATTGTGCGCAGAAAAGTGAGGCTCAGAGGTAAAACAACCCGACGTTAAAGAACACGCTGGATGGCCTTGACGGGAGGCTACCATCTGTCTCCCATCAGCTGTTCCAGTGGGTCCCCTCCTCCAACCTTCTCTGAGCCTTCGGGGTCCATGTGACCTGGCTATTTAGCCCATGATGCGCAAAAAAGTGCCGCTCAGAGGTAAAACAACCCAACGTTAGAGAACACGCTGGATGGCCTTGACGGGAGGCTACCATCTGTCTCCCATCAGCTGTTCCAGTGGGTCCCCTCCTCCAACCTTCTCTGAGCCTTCGGGGTCCATGTGACCTGGCTATTTAGCCCATGATGCGCAAAAAAGTGCCGCTCAGAGGTAAAACAACTCAACGTTAGAGAACACGCTGGATGGCCTTGACGGGAGGCTACCATCTGTCTCCCATCAGCTGTTCCAGTGGGTCCCCTCCTCCAATCTTCTCTGAGCCTTCGGGGTCCATGTGACCTGGCTATTTAGCTCATGATGCGCAAAAAAGTGCCGCCCAGAGGTAAAACAACCCAACGTTAGAGAACACGCTGGATGGCCTTGACGGGAGGCTACCATCTGTCTCCCATCAGCTGTTCCAGTGGGTCCCCTCCTCTAACCGTCTCTGAGCCTTCGGGGTCCATGTGACCTGGCTATTTAGCTCATGATGCGCAAAAAAGTGCCGCTCAGAGGTAAAACAACCCAATGTTAGAGAACACGCTGGATGGCCTTGACGGGAGGCTACCATCTGTCTCCCATCAGCTGTTCCAGTGGGTCCCCTCCTCCAACCTTCTCTGAGCCTTCGGGGTCCATGTGACCTGGCAATTTAGCCCATGATGCGCAAAAAAGTGCCGCTCAGAGGTAAAACAACTCAACGTTAGAGAACACGCTGGATGGCCTTGATGGGAGGCTACCATCTGTCTCCCATCAGCTCTTCCAGTGTGTTCCCTCCTCCAACCTTCTCTGAGCCTTCGGGGTCCATGTGACCTGGCTATTTAGCCCATGGTGCGCAAAAAAGTGCCCCGCAGAGGTAAAACAACCCAACGTTAAAGAACACGCTGGATGGCCTTGACGGGAGGCTACCATCTCTCTCCCATCAGCTGTTCCAGTGGGTCCCCTCCTCCAACCTTCTCTGAGCCTATGGGGTCCATGTGACCTGGCTATTTAGCCCATGATGCGCAAAAATGTGCTGCTCAGAGGTAAAACAACCCAACGTTAAAGAACACGCTGGATGGCCTTTACGGGAGGCTACCATCTGTCTCCCAACAGCTGTTCCAGTGGGTCCCCTCTCCCAACCTTCTCTGAGCCTTCGGGGTCCATGTGACCTAGCCATTTAATCCATTGTGTGCAAAAAAGTGCTGCTCAGAGGTAAAACAACCCAACGTTAAAGAAGACGCTGGATGGCCTTGACGGGAGGCTACCATCTGTCTCCCAACAGCTGTTCCAGTGGGTCCCCTCTCCCAACCTTCTCTGAGCCTTCGGGGTCCATGTGACCTGGCCATTTAATCCATTGTGTGCAAAAAAGTGCTGCTCAGAGGTAAAACAACCCAACGTTAAAGAAGACGCTGGATGGCCTTGACGGGAGGCTACCATCTGTCTCCCATCAGCTGTTCCAGTGGGTCCCCTCCTCCAACCTTCTCTGAGCCTTCAGGGTCCATGTGACCTGGCTATTTAGCCCATGATGCGCAAAAAAGTGTCGCTCAGAGGTAAAACAACCCGACGTTAAAGAACACGCTGGATGGCCTTGAAGAGGCTACCATCTGTCTCCCATCAGCTGTTCCAGTGGGTCCCCTCCTCCAACCTTCTCTGAGCCTTCAGGGTCCATGTGACCTGGCTATTTAGCCCATGATGCGCAAAAAAGTGTCGCTCAGAGGTAAAACAACCCGACGTTAAAGAACACGCTGGATGGCCTTGACGGGAGGCTACCATCTGTCTCCCATCAGCTGTTCCAGTGGGTCCCCTCCTCCAACCTTCTCTGAGCTTTCGGGGTCCATGTGACCTGGCTATTTAGCCCATGATGCGCAAAAAAGTGCCGCTCAGAGGTAAAACAACCCAACGTTAAAGAACACGCTGGATGGCCTTGACGGGAGGCTACCATCTGTCTCCCAACAGCCGTTCCAGTGGGTCCCCTTCCCCAACCTTCTCTGAGCCCTCGTGGTCCTCGTGACCTCCTCATTTAGCCCATGGTGGGCAAAAAAGTGCCGCTCAGATGTAAAACAACTTTATTTAAATGTTTTCCCCGTTTCTAAATTCAAGAAAAAGAAAAAGATTTTGCGACGGCCGGGAATCGAACCCGGGTCAACTGCTTGGAAGGCAGCTATGCTAACCACTATACCACCGTCGCTATATGAGTCAGCTCCTGTTATATCGTGTTATATGGGAGTACATTTTACATATAAATTCTTTTCATTTCAATTATTGTAATAAATTGATTATATGTTTATACTTTTACAGAAAAAAATTCCTTCTAAGCATTTCTTGAAAGGGGAAAAAAATAACATAATGTCGTTCTGCTCTGTAATATTCACTTATCACTTAAAAAAAAAACGCAATTTGAATTCCAAGGTAAAAGCGTCACCTCTTGCGATTTGTAAAATAAAATAAAAATAAATACCCCCTCAAGCAGCTGCTTTCAACGTGTTAAATAAATCAATACTAATTCGTGAAATTAATAATCTTGGGAAATATACAGACGGAAATGACGTGGCGGACGGAAAAAATAACTTAGTCTCTCATCACCATTTTTAAGCGTTCCAACCTTTTATAATTCAAATATGACAGCTAATAATAATAATAGCAATTATGAAACACATCTAAATTACATTATCGTAGAATAAAAGTGCAAATTTCTTGTCATTTATCCTCATTTATTGTATTCTACTTCTCTGATTTATCCATAGCTATGGTCTTTCAAATGTATTTCAAGATAGTGCTGTCATCTATCGGACTGATCGACAACAAAATAATATTAAGTAATTTAATAATAAATTTCTTTTAAGTAAAATTCATCCGATTCTATAACAGGAAAACTCCTAACTAATATTATAATAGTAGTAACGTAAACTTTTCTCTGGACATAACTACATGCATGATCATGAAGTTATTGAAAGTTGTATAATAATTAAAATTTGTGTTTAGCATTTTCATGGTCAAAATTATGAAATTTCGAACCTCTATATTGATGATAATAGAATAAATCAACTATTTTTGCAATGAGGCATCCTTGTCATCAAATTTTAAATGGAATTTTTGATGCCGAATATAATATTTGGAAAACTAATTAAAATAAGGTATTATATATTTTGTTGCGCTTTTCAACAGAAAAAAAGAACGAGGCAATATTTTCGCTTTTTTTTTTTACAAATGCAGCCTTCTGTATTTTTAGAGATAAATTAAAATTTATTTTTCTTTAGATATTGATAAAATTTTACGATTCGCACCTTCAGAATCTCCCAATAATGAAACAGCGTCCTCTAACGGTGGAGTTTTTTCCCCACCGTTAGAGGACGCTGTTTCATTATTGTGAATATATATATATAATAATATATTATAATATATATATTTATATTATGGTGAAATATGCGAATATTTAAACGAATACTGCAAACGATTCATTTATGCTATAAAAATATTTTTTTATGGTATAATGTCTTGGTAAAAATAGGTCTAAACTGGCAACAATGATTTGAACTCTTCAAGCAGGGGATAGTGAAAAAATGTAACTTTTTTGTTTTGAGATAAATATCAAATATTCTTTTTGTGTTGTATACATACTTTTAAATATGACTATTTGTATTTTTCCCCTCTATTTTTAATTAGTTTTAATTTTTACTGCTAGAGGTTACAAAAAGTTGAAAGTAAAAAAAAAATCGTCTCTTGAAAAAAAACATTCTATATTCGCCAAAGGCGTTATAATAAACATCTAGTTTCAAAACAGTATTATTTCGTTCCCATATTCCTATAAAACACAAAAAAAAAAATCCCTCAGTCAGCTGCTTGCCACAGAGGAAGGATTTTACGAAAAATCCTCATAATGGAAAATGTTTTTTCATTAAAACATCGCTACAGAGAATGATGCGCTAGTATGTCTGATCGGTGTCTTAGTTTTTCTAGAGATAAGATTCCTGCCACTCACCTGCCAGGGCCATTCTCCAAAGTCACTCTCTCCCTTGTTGCTAGGCGACAGGATCCTGCTGTTGATTCCGCTGGGATTGCGGACTCCGCATCGGTGCTCGTATGGCTTCACCGTCGAAGTCTCGGGAGTGTCACAACACACGTGGAATGGACCGCACGAGGGGGGCTTGAACTTGCCATCCTGCAACGTGAACTCATTTCATCATATCGATGGGAGATTATATCATTCTCCTCGCTGATAATTTCACTTTATTTTTCAAATTCGATTTTATTTCTTAAATTTATTACTTGTGTTATTTTCCCAATTATTATTAGGAATTATTCAGATATTTAATTAATTATTGTTAAGATTTTTTCACTTATTTGATTAATCATTATTAGGAAATATTCGGTTATTTTATTAATTATTATTTAGGAATTATTCATTATTAAAAACTAAAATGACATAAAAAATTACCATGAAATAAAAAAAAAATAGAAATAAAAACTTCTACTCTTTAAAACATCATTTTTTTTTTATCAACCAATAAAATAATATTCCTCTAACAGCTGTAATTCTTAAGTTTACAATTTCTCTGGGAAACAAATTAAAATTTTCTTGGTTTTGATTTCCTTTGGGATTTCGTCGATAACTTTTTTTCAATTTCAGCTGTTTTAGAAAAAAAACTTTTAGCCTTATTTCATGTAAACTGATCTTGGCAGGGAATTTATAACTATTATCAAAGACGTTATTGATAAACACAAACTAACGCATATAAGCTTTCAATAGGTAAAATTTTCAACAAACCAAAAATATCATATTTTGTTGTAAGCGAATTTTTAACTTCAGGCTTACACAATCCTTTTAGTGGATTAACTCATATTCTTTTGATTTTATTTAATTCCGTCTTAAGGCTATCCCACAAACTGCTATTCCTTATCTAATTATAGATTCAAAAAATGATTTACATACTAAAACATTTAAATGTATATCAACTAACAAGTTAAGTTTCCTAATTTTAAATGCTACGAATCGTAATTTTAAACACATCCAGTCAATATGTTTATTCCATTCACTTCTTCTATTTTAGGGTTATGCAACTTGGAATGTAATTTAAAAAGTATTACGTTTTTAAATATAATTCGAAAGAGTTTTTTGTATTAATATTCGTATGCCTTTCATATTTCATCATTCAGTAACCATCACTATCTTAAAGTACCGGGGGGGACGGGGGGCATGAATTATCAATCGAAAAATTAATTCATATTCAATAATATCAGGTGTACCAAAAAAATTTAATGTTCCTCTTCAACAAAAAGTAATATGATTTTTCATGTTTTTCATTTTTTTTTTTGGAAGAACTGTATCTTCAACAGAAAGCCGGCGGACCCAGTTATAACGTAAGCGTAGGCAGTTCTATAATCTACACTACAGGTTCTCAACGTGAGGTACGGTGTAAACTTTTTCAGGTACTCAGTGAGAGCTCAAAATTCGCTAGACATATGAAATATATATATATGTCTTATTTTATTCCAATTGTTATACTATGACTACAGTTTTATCTATCTATACAAGGGGTAGCTAGTTACATACACATTTCCAGGGGGTACGTGAAGCATAATAGGTTGAGAACCACTGATATATATGTTTTATTTTATTCCCATTGTTATATTATAACTATAGTTTTATCTATCTATACAAGGGGTACGTCATTTACATACACATTTCCAGGGGGTACGTGAAGCATAAAAGGTTGAGAACCACTGATATATATGTTTTATTTTATTCCCATTGTTATATTATAACTATAGTTTTATCTATCTATACAAGGGGTACGGCATTTACATACACATTTCCAGGGGGTACGTGAAGCATAAAAGGTTGAGAACCACTGATATATATGTTTTATTTTATTCCCATTGTTATACTATAACTATAGTTTTATCTATCTATACAAGGGGTATGCCAGTTACATACACATTTCCAGGGGGTACGTGAAGCATAAAAGGTTGAGAACCACTGATATATATGTTTTATTTTATTCCCATTGTTATATTATAACTATAGTTTTATCTATCTATACAAGGGGTACGCCAGCTACATACACATTTCCAGGGGGTACGTGAAGCATAAAAGGTTGAGAACCACTGATATATATGTTTTATTTTATTCCCATTGTTATATTATAACTATAGTTTTATCTATCTATACAAGGGGTACGCCATTTACATACACATTTCCAGGGGGTACTGAAGCATAAAAGGTTGAGAACCACTGATACATATGTTTTATTTTATTCCCATTGTTATATTATAACTATAGTTTTATCTATCTATACAAGGGGTAAGCCAGTTACATACACATTTCCAGGGGGTACGTGAAGCATAAAAGGTTGAGAACCACTGTTATATATGTTTTATTCCCATTGTTATACTATAACTACTTGTATAGATAGATAAACTATTATACTGTAGTTATAGTATAATAGTTTATCTATCTATATATAAAAATAATCTATATATAACAAATGGTACGCCAGTTACATACACATTTCCAGGGGGTACGTGAAGCATAAAAGGTTGAGAACCACTGATATATATGTTTTATTTTATTCCCATTGTTATACTATAACTATAGTTTTATCTATCTATACAAGGGGTACGCCAGTTACATACACATTTCCAGGGGGTAAGTGAAGCATAAAAGGTTGAGAACCACTGATATATATGTTTTATTTTATTCCCATTGTTATACTATAACTATAGTTTTATCTATCTATACAAGGGGTATGCCAGTTATATACACATTTCCAGGGGGTACGTGACGCATAAAAGGTTGAGAACCACTGATATATATGTTTTATTTTATTCCCATTGTTATACTATAACTATAGTGTTATCTATCTATACAAGGGGTATGCCAGTTATATACACATTTCCAGGGGGTACGTGAAGCATAAAGGTTGAGAACCACTGATATATATGTTTTATTTTATTCCCATTGTTATACTATAACTATAGTTTTATCTATCTATACAAGGGGTATGCCAGTTATATACACATTTCCAGGGGGTACGTGACGCATAAAAGGTTGAGAACCACTGATATATATGTTTTATTTTATTCCCATTGTTATACTATAACTATAGTGTTATCTATCTATACAAGGGGTATGCCAGTTATATACACATTTCCAGGGGGTACGTGACGCATAAAAGGTTGAGAACCACTGATATATATGTTTTATTTTATTCCCATTGTTATACTATAACTATAGTGTTATCTATCTATACAAGGGGTATGCCAGTTATATACACATTTCCAGGGGGTACGTGAAGCATAAAGGTTGAGAACCACTGATATATATGTTTTATTTTATTCCCATTGTTATACTATAACTATAGTTTTATCTATCTATACAAGGGGTAAGCCAGTTACATACACATTTCCAGGGGGTACGTGAAGCATAAAAGGTTGAGAACCACTGTTATATATGTTTTATTCCCATTGTTATACTATAACTACTTGTATAGGTAGATAAACTATTATACTGTAGTTATAGTATAATAGTTTATCTATCTATATATAAAAATAATCTATATATAACAAATGGTACGCCAGTTACATACACATTTCCAGGGGTTACGTGAAGCATAAAAGGTTGAGAACCACTGATATATGTGTTTTATTTTATTCCCATTGATTTACTATATAATTTTATCTATCTATACAAGGGGGTACGTGAAGCATAAAAGGTTGAAAACATCCATAGTGTTCAATTATCAATTATTTATTTTTATTTATTTGTCGTTGCTTGTTATTGTTACTGACCTTTATATTAATGTATATTTATAAATATAGCTTATTTTGAAAAAGAAAATTATTTCTATTTATCATCGTTATATATATAAATAACGTATGATTGTTAATAAATACATATAATTTTCTTTCAAAATAAAATTTATTTATTAATGAACGTTGGTATAAAGATTCGTATAAAAGTACACTAGCAATAAAAATAGAAATATATAACTATAGTATTTCCGATGATTACGTCATAATTTAGTCCACCGGCTCGAGCACTCAAGGCAAACGAGATTGTACTCAGTGGGGTGCGAAGACAGTTGACAAAGTGGGCAGTTCTGAAAATTCGGAAAGTGCACAAGGTGGGCAGATGTCAATTCTGAAAAGTTGGAAAGGAGGGAAGATGTCAATTCTGAAAAGTTGGGAAGTGGGCAGATGTCAATTCTGCAAAGTTGGGAAGTGGACAGATGTCAATTCTGAAAAGTTGGAAAGTGGGCAGATGTCAATTCTGAAAAGTTGGGAAGTGGACAGATGTCAATTTTGAAAAGTTGGAAAGTGGACAGCTGTCAATTCTGGGAAGTGGGCAGATGTCAATTCTGAAAAGTTGGAAAGTGGGCAGGTGTCAATCTGAAAAATGGGCAAGGTGGGCAGCTGTCATCCTTAAAAAAGTTAGAATGTGGGCGGAGGGTATATTTCGACCAGCAACGAATTTTGGATTTGATTTTAACTTTGCAAATGATACAAAAAGAAAACGGTTTTTGTATTCCAAATTTAAGATCATAAATGATAAATATTGTTGAAATGGCATGTATGGGGTCATCATATATCCTGATGTTAAGATTGGCAAATACGGTACGATAATAGCTGATGTGATTATGATATCCACCTTGGGTTGACGGTTCGTCATAACGTCTATAAGCATTCTATCCAACCTGAATTTTTGGACTTTCTAAGTTACTGGCAGTACAGTCACTCAAAAAAAATATCCGAACACTATGGTTGATTACAGAATTCAGGAAAAATATCTGACAACGATTTTTTTTCTTTTAGAAATTAGTGATCTTCGTGTCACGTGACACGAAGGTTGCCAGATCACTAATTTCTAAAAAAAATCGTTGCCAGATATTTTTTTGAATTCTGTAATCAGCCATAGTGTTCGGATATTTTTTTTTTGAGCTACTGTATCAGAGTTGAAATAATACAATAAATTCTTAACACAATTTCGAATCTTTGTTTTTACCCTGACACTGTATATCTTAAAACACTCAAATTGTAAACAATTCACCTCTACCTTCAGGGCAAACATTTGACGAATAAATATGTTGACATTGTACAGTCGCTCAAAAAAGTATCCGAACACTGTGTTTGATTACAAAATTCAGAAAAAATCTGGCAACCTTCGTGTCACGTGACACATACTGTACTCTCATTTTAATCTCCCGAGGAGCAGGAAAGAACCGACCCAGAGAGTGACGTAACACGAAGGTTGCCAGATCACTAATTTCTAAAAATACGTTGCCAGATATTTTTTTCTGAATTCTATAATCAACCATAGTGTTCGGATATTTTTTTTTGAGCGACTGTATTGTCTGGACACTGACTGCACACTCCAAATCTATCAAAATGAGTATATTTATAAAGGAAAATAAAAGTTCGTTGATGTTTATTTGTCTGTATCTGAAAAATTCCTTTTCAGCGTTATAAATAACCAGATAAGATCACTTACCAAAGGTAATTCTCCATCGGTATCAGGTCTCTTTCTTGCATCTATAATCCCTGATCCATCTGTGACGATATGTCCCTCTTGGCATTGATAGTAAGGAACACAAATGCAATTTCCACCTCCGCCACCACCACCTGACTTGTAGTCATCCCCGAAATCCTCATCTTTCACTTTATCAGCAGGCTTGTAATCATTATAGTCATCATCTTTGGGATTGTCATAACCTCCAAGATCAGGGCGAGAACCTCCTTTGTCACCAGTACCTGTGGATGTGCCATCAGAGTCATCTTTACCTCCACCAGGATAAGGATCAGGATTGTAGTCACCACCAGAGTCATCTTTTCCTCCACTTGGATTGGGATTAAAGTCACCACCAGAGTCATCTTTACCTCCACCAGGATAAGGATCAGGATTGTAATCACCACCAGAGTCATCTTTTCCTCCACCTGGATAGGGATTGGGATTAAAGTCATCACCAGAGTCATCTTTTCCTCCACCAGGATAAGGATTAGGATCATAACCACCGCCGGAATCTGGTTTCACGTCATCTTTACCAGAGCCTACTGGTTTAACTTCGTAATCGTCAACACCGTATCCGCCTCCTCCACCTCCTCCACCTCCTCCTCCAGGCACAGGATTGGGATTATAGTCGGACCCTACCCCAGGTCTTCCGCCAGTGGACGGATTGGGCCAATCGTCACGACCTGGTATGGCTGGTCGGGTTTTATCAGCATCTTTGTTGCCCTTGTAGCCATCATCGACTGGAGTAGGATCTGGGAGATAGCCGTCCTTGTCAGGAGGGGGATAGTAACCTCCCCCTCTGCCTCCACCTCCTCGGTGTCCACCTCTACCGCCGTGGCCCCTTCCTCTCTCCTCATTGACAGGACGGTAGTGCCTCGCATCCACTGATGAGGACTGCGGAGAAGGATTCGCAGAGCAGCAGATGATGAAGGAGAAAGTGATGAGGAACAACAGATTCATCCTGATTCTGTGGGAGAGAAAATGGATAGATACTTTAAAAAACTTATTCACACTGCTTAAAGTCAGCAGTGAAGAAATTTCGTGTCAGTTTTTCCTGATATGAGAAACATTCTCACCAAGAAAAATGGTGAAATTATCTCCCCATTACTAATTGCTAATTACTATTAATGATGACTCAGCATTAATATTTGTGACTTAACAATGATAATGACGGTTTATCAATAATAGTGTCCTATTCTCACCAATACTGATGATGGCTAACCGTTACCTAATGAAGTCTCACCACTACTGATGGTGGCTTACTGCTACTTAACAGATCACAGCTGATGGTGGCTTACACTAATTAACGGAGTCTCACCACTATTGATGGTGGCTTGCCATTAATAATGGAGTCACTGCTACTGATGATAGCCTACTGTTACTTAATGGAGTCCCACCGCTACTGATGGTGGCTTACTGTTACTTAATAGATTACAGCTGATAGTGGCTTACCATTTATTAACAGAGACTCACCACTACTGATGATGGCTTGCCATTACTAGTGGAGTCTCACCGCTATTGATAGTTGCATGCCATTATTAAATAAATTTAACCACTGTCAACGGAAATTTACTACCCTTAATGCAGGCTCGTTATTGCTAAAGGAATTTTAACACCTTAACGAAGGCTCAACATCTGCTAATTGGGACTGAATCACTCCCAGCGGATCTTATCACTACTCTTAATGGTGGCTTTCCAACACTGATCATAGGAAACGCTCCACCACCGATTAAAATGGCTCACCACTACTAATTGTGGCTCAACCCAACAAATACAGTCGCTCGAAAAAGTATCCGAACACTATAGTTGATTAGAGAATTCAGAAAAAATATCTGGCAACGATTTTTTTTTAGAAATTAGAGATCTGGCAACCTTCGTGTCACGTGACACGAAGGTTGCCAGATCTCTAATTTCTAAAAAAAAATCGTTGCCAGATATTTTTTCTGAAAAACACGAAGGTTGCCAGATCACTAATTTCTAAAAATAAATCGTTGCCAGATATAAATATTTTTTAAATTCTGTAATCAACCATAGTGTTCGGATTTTTTTTTTTTGAACGACTGTACAATATCATCACTATTAATGATAGCCCACCACTATTATCGGAAGTTCACCAGTAACTAATGAGAGCTTACTAAATTTTTATAGACAAAAATATTGGGTTTTTTGTTTTTATACAGCCAAAATATTAAACTCTTTTTTTTAATTGCACTTTTTTCTGTGTTTTTCCGTTTAATCAAAAATTAAAAGAAATTGCAGTCACAGTAAAATCAGTATCCACCGTTAACTGTTTTCGCTCTGTCGTGAAATTTTTTAATGCATTCTCAAACTTTTAAATATTCCTGAAAGAAAGTTAGAAAAATAGAGTTTAAAACGTTTTCTTTTTTATTGCTACAATGGGAGAAAAAGTTTTTAAACGAAATATTTACGTGAAAGGAACATGATTTCAAACAGAACAATTCAATGAGTCTGCTTTCAAGTTTTTTTTAAATAAGTTATATTTATAGAGTCGAAACCTATATACTGAACTTTCACATTAACCAGGCAACATACAGATATAAAGTCAAATATATAGAGAAAGACATATAGTTAAACGTAATACACAAAGCGAATCATACAGCAAAACATCTAGTCAAGAGTTCAGGCTAACACAAAGTCAAGGATTCGGGAAAACACAGTCAAACATTCGGGAAAACAAAAAGTCAAACTTTCGGGAAAACAAAGCCAAACATTCGGGAAAACACAAAGTCAAGCATACGGAAAAATAACAAAGTCAGACAGACATTGGGGAAAACAAAAAGTCATGCATTCGGGAAAACACAAAGTCAAATATTCGGGAAAACACAAAGTCAAGCTTTCTGGAAAACATAAAGTCAAACATTTGAGAAAACAAAGTCAAACATTCGGGAAAACACAAAGTCAATCATTTGGGAAAAACAAAGTCGAATATTCGGGAAAACACAAAGTCAAGCTTTCTAGAAAACGTAAAGTCAAACATTTGAGAAAACAAAGTCAAGTATTCGGGGAAAACAAAATCAAACATTCGGGAAAACACAAGGTCAAACTTTCTAGAAAACATAAAGTCAAACATTTGGAAAAACAAAGTTAAGCATTCGGGAAAACACAAAGTCAAATATTCGGGAAAACACAGTCTAGCTTTATGGAAAACACAAAGTTAATAATTTAGGAAACACAAAGTGAAACATTCGGGAAAACAAAGTCAAACATTCGGGGAAACAAAGCCAAGCTTTCTGGAAAACATAAAGTTAATGATTAGGGAAACACAAATTGAAACATTCTGGAAAACACAAAGTCAAATATTTGGGAAAACAAAGTCAAGCATTTGGGAAAACAAAAAGTCAAGGTTAGGGAAACAGAAAGTCAAGGATTCGGGAAAACAAAGTCAAACTTTCTGGAAAACACAAAGTTAATGATTAGGGAAACACACAGTCAACTATTTGGGAAAACAAAAAATCAAACATTCGGGAAAACACAAAGTCAAGCTTTTATGTTTGTCTCATGTTTGATGAAAAGTCAAGAATTCGGACAAAGTCAAACATTAACACAAAATTAATGATTAGGAAAACACAAAATCAAGTATTCAGGAAAACACAAAGTCAAATATTAGGGAAAACACAAAGTCAAACATTTAGGAAAACACAAAGTTAATGATTAGGGAAACAAAGTCAAATATTCGGGAAAACACAAAGTCAAGCTTTCTGGAAAACACAAAGTTAAACATTCGGAAAAACACAAAGTCAAACATTCGGGAAAAGGAAGTCAAACATTCGGGAAAACGAAGTCAAACGTTCGGGAAAACGCAAAGTTAATGATTAGGGAGACACAAAAACAAAAGCCCAGAAAAACAAAGTCAAACATTCGGGAAAACATGCAATAAAAAGATTCGGACAAACATATAGGTGAAAACAATCGAGAGAGAAGGAGAAGCATTCAGACAGACAGAAAATCCAACGTTTAGAGAGACAGATAGAAAGTCAAACATCGAGACAGAAAGTCAAACATTCAGAGACAGAAAATCAGATATTCAGACAGACAAACAGAAAGCCAAACATCCAGAGAGAGAAAAATCAAACATTCAGAGATAGAAAGTCATGCATCAAGATAGACAGACATAAAATCCAACATCGAGACAGAAAGTCAAACATGCAAAGAGACAGAAAAATCAGACATTCAGACAGACAGAAAATCAAACATTCGGACAGAAAGTCAAACATTCTGAGACAGAAAATCAAGCATTCAGACAGACAGAAAATCAAACATTCAGACAGAAAGTCAAACATTCTGAGACAGAAAATCAAGCATTCAGACAGACAGAGAGAGAAAGTGAAACATTGACAGACTGATAGTCAAACATTCAGCGGACAGACAGAAAGTTAAACATTCAGTCAAGTATTGAGACAAACAGAAAGTCATCGAGACAGACAGATAATCAAATACATGGAGAAAAAGTCAAACATCGAGACAGACAGATAATCAAATACTCATACGGACAGAAAGTCAAACATCGAGACAGACAGAAAATCAAGCATTCAGACAGACAAAGAGAAAGTGAAACATTGACAGACAGAAAGTCAAACATCGAGACACACAGAAAGTCTAACACTCAGAAAGATATAAAGTCAAATACTCACATGGACAGAAAGTTAAACACTCACACGGACAGAAAGTCAAACACTCAGACAGACAGAATCAAACACCAAGACGGACAGAAAGTCAAACACCAAGACAGACAGAAAGTCAAACACCAAGACGGACAGAAAGTCAAACACTCACACGGACAGAAAGTCAGAGACTCAAACAGGCAGAAAGTCAAACACTCAGACAGGCAGAAAGTCAAACACGAAGACAGACAGAATCAAACACCAAGACAGACAGAAAGTCAAACACCAAGACAGACAGAAAGTCAAACACCAAGACAGACAGAAAGTCAAACACCAAGACGGACAGAAAGTCAAACACCAAGACGGACAGAAAGTCAAACACTCTGACAGATCGAAACACAACCGTCAGACAGAAAGTGAAAGACCAAGACAGACAGAAAGTCAGTTTAAGTGAAATAGTCAGACAGACATGTAAATTCTGATATATATATATGCATAGTGCATTGATAATTGTTTGATATACATCAAACGGAATTTTTTAAAAAAAAACCTCCCCTGTTTTCGGATCTGAATTTACTTCCGTAGAACTTCGCAGGAAAAAGATCCATCGGCGTCAAAACTTCGAAAAACGTCAATAGCAGTTAAAATTTGCTCCAGAACTTTTTTTTTTCACGTAATATATTCTTATACAACCTGAGAGCTCAGTTTGATGTCATTTTAATTTCGTCAAACCTTCTTGTTGATCAAGGAATCCGCGTGCGCCATTTTCACGATAAACTTCTCTCAGAATCTGTAAAGTCTCCGTATTCTTATGGGCTTAAAAGAATAAGCAATACTTATTCTTCCCTAAGTCCGATTCCAAGGAGAAGAAAGTGTCTTACAAGCTATCGTCCGATTGAAACCAACAGAAACATATTACTCCAAAATGTGGCAATCTAAGGGTTTCGAAAAATGCGAAGGAAAAACGAACACCTACCTGGCAGTTCAGGTGCAGATTCTCTAAATGGCAAATTGCAACGCTCAAGGACAGAAGATCTTTTATAAGTGGACGAACAGGTTGCAGCGTCCAATCGACACAACCGACCCTGACCATTCGGGAGAAATGGGCAGAACTTCACCGGCAACTTTCCTCTGCTCTCGTCATCGTCGATGTTTTCGAAAGGATTTCCCCCCCCCTCCCAAAGCGAGGAGTTGCTTCTTCGACGTTTTCCTTTCAGCAAACGATTTCCCCGTTCTTTCTTGGGCGAGAAAGAATCTGTCGAGTTTGAATCTCATGACGTCACAGAAACGAAGAACGTGCAACAGACACCGGAAATGGAACTGCGTCACATCTTTGATGTTTGCTGGGTTGGGTTGTTTTACCTCTGAGCGGCACTTTTTTGCACACCATGGGCTAAATGGCCAGGCCACAAGGACCCCGAAGGCTCAGAGAAGGTTGGGGGAGGGGACCCACTGGAACAGCTGTTGGGATGGAGCCTCCCGTCAAGGCCATCCAGCGTGTTCTTTAACATGCACAGGGTATGTCTCTCCCATACACGGACCACGGTTTAACGCCCCATCCGACGGACGGCGGCCTTTCCAAGCCCATCGGTGTCCCCTACTGACCGTGGGCAGAGCGGGGAATTTTGCGGAGATAAATCTCAACGCTGACCCAGCTGGGACTCGAACCTGGGAACTACAGATTACGAGCCTGGCGAGCTACCGACTGAGCCACCCCCGCCCCGATGATTGCTGGACCCAACAAAAGAGATATTTTTACTTCATAAGACTTTGTCCATTTCTCTGTAAAAAGAAGTAAAAGATCTAGAAGAATAATTATATTGCCTTTGGCAAATGATTTATTCCTTTTCTGAATTTTTTCACATCCTGTGTAATATCTACAGGCAGACGACAAAGCGAAAATAATAGCTCGATTTTTTTTTAACGATTTAAAATGTCACGTGAAGTATTGTCAAAAGAATACCCATTTTTCTCATTTTTGCTTAGAAATTCTATTTAAGGAGTTACTGAATCCTGAATGAAGTGGTTACTGAATCCGAATGAAGTGGCTACTGAATCCTGAATGAAGTGGTTACTGAATCCTGAATGAAGTGGTTACTGAATCCTGAATGAAGTGGTTACTGAATCCTGAATGAAGTGGTTACTGAATCCTGAATGAAGTGGCTACTGAATCCTGAATGAAGTGGTTACTGAATCATGAATGAAGTGGTTACTTAATCCCGAATGAAGTGGTTACTGAATCCTGAATGAAGTGGTTACTGAATCCTGAATGAAGTGGTTACTGAATCCTGAATGAAGTGGTTACTGAATCCTGAATGAAGTGGTTACTGAATCCTGAATGAAGTGGCTACTGAATCATGAATGAAGTGGTTACTTAATCCCGAATGAAGTGGTTACTGAATCCCGAATGAAGTGGTTACTGAATCCTGAATGAAGTGGTTAATGAATCCGAATGAAGTGGTTACTGAATGTACGTATCATAGTTACTTGACAAGAACGTTGTAAACTTCTCATAAGCAAAAATTGTTTGCATAACAACCCAGAGAGAGAATGGATCAATGAATCGTGTCAAATCTAAAATGTCCGAGATTTTTTGAGGCGATGCAGAATTCCCAAGCAGGGAAGTATCATCCACGTGGCCACCACAATAACCTGAAGAACTGGTTCAGTTGAGTTGGATTATGTTTACAGATACGATGACAAACGTCACAATGCATCGGTCTTTCTTAGAATGTTTCAGATTAACAGGTTATTTGCAATATAGGACGCATGACTATTGCGTACACATTTCTGGAAAGGAACTATTCAAAAACAAAAAAGATTTCATTTTTATTCAAAAACAAAAAAGATTTTCATTTATCATCCATCCGTCCTTCTGTCCATCTATCCATCTGTCTGTTCGTCAACCATTCATCGGTCTGTCCATCCATCTGTATGTTCTTCCGTCCATCCATCTGTGTTATATTTGTCCGTCCATCTGTATTATGTTCATCCGTCCGTCTGTTCGTCAATCCATCCATTGTCTATCTATCCATCTGTTCATCTGCTGATCTGTCTGTCCATCTATCCATCCATCCTTTCATCTGTTGATCTGCCCGTTTATCCATCTGTTCATCTGCTGATCTGTTCATCCATCCGTCCATCTGTTGTCTGTCCATCTATCCGTCCATCTGTTGTCTGTCCATCTGTTCATCTGCTGATCTGTCATTTCATCTGTTGTCTGTCCATCTATCCATCCATCCTTTCATCTGTTGATCTGCCCATTTATCCATCTGTTCATCTGCCGTTTATCCATCCGTCCATCGTTGGGAGGGAGATGGTAGCCGTCCATCTGTTGTCTGTCCATCTATCATCCATCCGTCCATCTGTTGTTTGTCCATCTATCCATCCATCTTTTCATCTGTTGATCTGCCCATTTATCCATCTGTTCATCTGCTGATCTCTTCATCCATCCGTCCATCTGTTATCCGTCCTTCTAGTCATCCATCCGTCCATCTGTTGTCTGTCCATCTATTCATCCATCCGTTCATCTGTTGATCTGTCCGTTTATCCATCTGTTCATCTGCTGATCTGTCCATCTATCCGTCCATCTGTTGTGTGTCCATCTATCCATCCATCTGTTGATCTGCCCATTGGTTAATCTGTCCGTCCGTCTGACCACCTGTTAATCTGTCCATCCATCCGCCCATCTGTTAATTTGTCCATTCTTCCATCCGTCCATCTGTTGATCTGTCCATCCCACCAATCGGCTCTCCTTCCATTCATCCGTCTGTTAATTCATCTGTTAGTCCGTCCATCCATTGATCTGTCCGTCTGTCGGTCTATCCATCCATCTATCTGTTCGTCCGTTCATCTGTCTGTACATTATCTGTAACACCATCCATCTGTACATTATATTTTTACGCGAGCAAGTACACTTATGACTAATGATGATGTCTTTAGCCAAAAGGCAAAGAGCTGTTTGTTTGCATCATCCTTTCACTTTAAGTGAAACGGAGTACAGTCGCTCAAAAAATTAGTGATCTGGCAACCTTCGTGTCACGTGACACGAAGGTTGCCAGATCACTAATTTCTAAAAAAAAATCATTGCCAGATATTTTTTCTGAAGTCTGTAGTCAACCATGGTGTTCGGATGCTTTTTTGAGCGACTGTACCAGTGAAGTTTTCTGATAAAATTCTGCATCAGAATGACGAATACTGTCTCCAGGCACATCCGAAAATACGATTAAAAGCAGGTTCAAGTGAGAAGGGCAAATGACTAGTCATATAGGAAACTGCAAGCAAGAGGTCCTCACATTTTGAAAGATGGCGGAAAGAAGAGAATTACGGCCGCCTGCTAAAGGCGGCGCTGCAAGCAGTGATGCTAAGTGGTCTTTATGTGCAAGATAATTATTCTGTGGATTGGAAGACGGAAGGATTCTGTTGTGTTGTTTTACCTCTGAGCGGCACTCTTTTGCACACCATGAGCTAAATGGCCAGTTCACAAGGACTCCGAAGGCTCAGATAAGGTTGGGGGAGGGGAGCCACTGGAACAACTGTTGGGAGACAGATGGTAGCCTCCCGTCAAGGCCATCCAGCGTGTTCTTTAACGTTGGATTGTTTTACCTTTGAGCGGTAGGTACTTTTTTGCACACCATGGGCTAAATGGCCAGGTCACATGGACCCCGAAGGCTCAGAGAAGGTTCGGGGAGGGGACCCACTGGAACAGCTGTTGGGAGGGAGATGGTAGCCTCCCATCAAGGTCATCCAGCGTGTTCTTTAACGTTGGATTGTTTTACCTTTGAGCGGTAGATACTTTTTTGCACACCATGGGCTAAATGGCCAGTTCACATGGACCCCGAAGGCTCAGAGAAGGTTGGGGGAGGGGACCCACTGGAACAGCTGTTGGGAGGGAGATGGTAGCCTCCCATCAAGGTCATCCAGCGTGTTCTTTAACGTTGGATTGTTTTACCTTTGAGCGGTAGGTACTTTTTTGCACACCATGGGCTAAATGGCCAGGTCACATAGACCCCGAAGGCTCAAAGAAGGTTGGGGGAGGGGACTCACTGGAACAGCTGTTGGAAGACAGATGATAGTCTCCCGTCAGGTCCATCCAGCGCGTTCTTTAACGTTGGGTTGTTTTACCTCTGAGCGGCACTTTTTTGCACACCATGGGCTAATGGCCAGGTCACATGGACCCCGAAGGCTGAGAGAAGGTTGGGACCCATTGGAACAGCTGTTGGGAGAACAGATGGTAGCCTCCCGTCAAGGCCATCCAGCGTGTTCTTTAACGTTGGGTTGTTTTACCTCTGAGCGGCACTTTTTTGCACACCATGGGCTAAAATGGCCAGGTCACATGGACCCCGAAGGCTCAGAGAAGGTTGGGGGAGGGGACCCACTGGAATAGCTGTTGGGAGACAGATGGTAGCCTCCCGTCAAGGCCATCCAGCGTGTTCTTTAACGTTGGATTGTTTTACCTCTGAGCGGCACTTTTTTTGCACACCACGGACTAAATGGCCAGGTCACATGGACACCGAAGGCTCAGAGAAGGTTGGGGGAGGGGACCCACTGGAACAGCTGTTGGGAGACAGATGGTAGCCTCCCGTCAAGGCCATCCAGTGTGTTCTTTAACGCTGGGTTGTTTTACCTCTGAGCGGCACTTTTTTGCACACCATGGACTAAATGGCCAGGTCACATGGACCCCGAAGGCTCAGAGAAGGTTGGGGGAGGGGACCCACTGGAACAGCTGTTGGGAGACAGATGGTAGCCTCCCGTCAAGGTCATCCAGTGTGTTCTTTAACGTTGGGTTGTTTTACCTCTGAGCGGCACTTTTTTGCACACCATGGGCTAAATGGTCAGGTCACATGGACCCCGAAGGCTCAGAGAAGGTTGTGGAAGGGGACCCACTGAAACAGCTGTTGTTAGACACATGGTAGTCTCTCGTCAAGGTCATACAGCGTGTTCTTTAACGTGCACAGGGTATGTCTCTCCCACACACTGAGTCACGGCTTAACGTCCCGTGCGACGGACGGCGGCCTTTCCAAGCCCATTTATATCCCCTACTGACCGTGGGCAGTGAGGGAAATTTTTGCGGAGATAAATCTCAACGCTGACCTAGCTGGGACTCGAACTTGGGAGCTGCAGATTACAAGCCTGGCGCGCTACAAACTGAGCTAACCCTGCCTTCGGGGGGGGGGGGGGGACAGTGTTACTAAAAAAAATTGTTTTGCGGAGAATAAATACAGAAACATCGCGGGTTTTTCATCATATTTAGAATCCAGGTATTCGTATATGAAGCTATTTCGTATGAAGCTCCTATTTCACAAAAATAGGAAATGCAAGAGCAAAATGGCTGCGTAAGAAGAGGCCGCCGCAAAATCGGTTTCTGAGAAAATCATTCCTGTTTTCACTGAGCATAAGAACGAGGTGAAAAAAAAATGAATTCCCTCTGTCTGCAGAAGTGAACATTGAAACAATCCCGAAGTGTCTGTATTCTTTCGCTGACTGTCTTTTGTCTGTCAGAATCTGGCTACGAAGGCTGTCATTTGAATTGCTCTTCAAGTGTATCCCCCCCACCCCTCCCACCCCACACACACACATCGGGTCAAAGGTTAACCCTTGTCAAACCAGTTTTCCTTTTGAAGGAACAAAACTCGCTTGCAGGAAAACTCGCGTGCTCATCACGAGAACGATCTTTGGAATCGTTTCGATCCCGAATTAACACTTCATTTCTGTCGGCGATTCCAAGAAGGCGTCTGTCAAACTGATGACACAATGAAGCTGGGAGTTGTTGGATGACCTTTTGTGGTTTTTTTTTTTGTACCCTTCCGACCTTGACATAGCTCCCGTGACAGCAGACGTTTTAATAGAGGACGCAACTGATAACTGAATTGCCACAGGAAGGGATCCAATTGCGCGCAAATTGTGGTAATTGATTTTTGAACAAATCATCTGGTGATGTTTCAGCATTCTAAAAGAAAGCAAATTTATAAGAATTTTGTATTTTTTTTTTGCGCGTTTGCACGTTAATTAGCCCTAGGCTCCCTAGGCGTTCGAGTCCCAGCTGGGTCAGCGTTGAGATTTATCTCCGCAAAAATCCCCGCCCTGCCCACGTCAGTAGGGGACACCAATGGACTTGGAAAGGCCGCCGTCCGTCGGATGGGACGTTAAGCCGTGGCCCCATGTGCGGGAGAGAGCCATACCCTGTGCATGTTAAAGAACACGCTGAATGGTGTTGACGGGAGGCTACCATCTCTCTCCCAACAGCTGTTCCAGTGGGTCCCCTCCCCCAACCTTCTCTGAGCCTTCGGGGTCCTTGTGACCTGGCCATTTAGCCTATTGTGTGCAAAAAAAGTGCCGCTCAGAGGTAAAACAACCCAACGTTAAAGAACACGCTGGATGGCCTTGACGGGAGACTATCATCTGTCTCCCAACAGCTGTTCTAGTGGGTCCCCAACCTTCTCTGAGCCTTCGGGGTCCTTGTGGCCTGGCCATTTAGCCCATGATGTGCAAAAAAAGTGCCGCTCAGAGGTAAAACAACCCAACGTTAAAGAACACGCTGGATAGCCTTGACGGGAGGCTACCATCTGTCTCCCAACAGCTGTTCCAGTGGGTCCCCTCCCCCAACCTTCTCTGAGCCTTCGGGGTCCTTGTGACCTGGCCATTTAGCCCATGATGTGCAAAAAAAGTGCCGCTCAGAGGTATAACAACCCAACGTTAAAGAACACGCTGGATGACCTTGAGAGGCTACCATCTGTCTCCCAACAGCTGTTCCAGTGGGTCCCCTCCCCCAACCTTCTCTGAGCCTTCGGGGTCCTTGTGACCTGGCCATTTAGCCCATGATGTGCAAAAAAAGTGCCGCTCAGAGGTATAACAACCCAACGTTAAAGAACACGCTGGATGACCTTGAGAGGCTACCATCTGTCTCCCAACAGCTGTTCCAGTGGGTCCCCTCCCCCAACTTTCTCTGAGTCTTCGGGATCCTTGTGACCTGGCCATTTAGCCCATTGTGTGCAAAAAAATGTCGCTCAGAGTTAAAACAACCCAATCCAACAACACCGTGCACGTTATAGAACACACTGGGTGGCTTTGACGAGTGACTGCCATATCACCAGTGAATCACTTTCCCTGTGTTTTTGGGGGTTCTTGTGACCTGGTCATTTAACCCATTGTGTGCCAAAAAGTGCCTCTCAGAGGTAAAACAACAAACTGACGAATTTTAATACCTTTAATCTTGTTATTTTTGTTTCAGTCAATTTCCGAACCATTACTTTTCTTGAGTCTGCAATCAGTTTTCAAGGCAGACTGCTTTCTGAGAAATGGTTTTCTCAAGGGGGTAGTAGGAGAGATGGGGGTGAAGTCTTTTCGCTTTCGTTTGTTGTCAGAAAACGAAACCCAAATGTCGTGATTACTGGCTATCTCGCTAATTTCATTTCATGGAGGAAAACTGCTGCTTCTTCTTCAACAATTGAATATGTTGACATTTGCGTATCCGTAAAAGTATGTTCGATGCTTTTGCCAAGATTTATGCCATTGGAAGTTTTGTTTCGAGGCAGATGAAATGTCGAAATCTGAAAGATGTATCACAGTTAGCATTTTGATATCATGTACAGTCGCTGAAAAAAATATCCGAACACTATAGTTGGTTACAGAATTCAGAAAAAATATCTGGCAACGATTTTTTCAGAAATTATTGATCTGGCAACCTTCGTGTCACGTGACACGAAGGTTACAATATCACTAATTTCTAAAAAAAATCCTTGCCAGATATTTTTTCTGAATTCTGTAACCAACCATAGTGTTCGGATATTTTTTTGAGCGACTGTACCTATCCAAACAAAAAACAATTTTTTGATTTCCTGTAGAAAGGTTGGTAGCGCGCCAGGTTCGTGATCTGTAGTTCCCAGGTTCGAGTCCCGCCTGGGGCAACGTTGAGATTTATCTCCGCTAAACCCATACATGCCCTCGGTCATAAAGGGGACAGCGATGGGCTTGGATAGCCGCCGTCCGTCGTATCAGACGTTAAGCCGTGGTCTGTGTGCGGAGTTGGGTTGGGTTGTTTTACCTCTGAGCGGCACTTTTTTGCACACAATGGGCTAAATGGCCAGGTCACATGGACCCCGAAGGCTCAGAGAAGGTTGGGGGAGGGGACCCACTGGAACAGGTGCTGGGAGACAGATGGTAGCCTCCCGTCAAGGCCATCCAGCGTGTTCTTTAACGTTGGGTTGTTTTACCTCTGAGCGGCATTTTTTGCACACCGTGGGCTAAATGGCCAGGTCACATGGACCCCGAAGGCTCAGAGAAGGTTGGGGGAGGGACCCACTGGAACAGCTGTTGAGAGACAGATGGTAGCCTCCCGTCAAGGCCATCCAGCGTGTTCTTTAAGGTGCACAGGGTATGGCTCTCTCGCACACGGCACCACGGTTTAACGTCCCATCCGACGGACGGCGGCCTTTCCAAGCCCATCGGTGTCCTCTAGTGACCGTGGGCAGGGAATTTTGCGGAGATAAATCTCAATCCTGACCCAGCTGGGACTGTGTGCGGGAGAGCCATACGCTGTGCACGTTAAAGAACACGATGGATGGCCTTGACGGGAGGTTACTATTTGTCTCATAAGAGCTGCGTAATGGTTCTCCTTCGTCCCATATTCCCAAAGCCCTTTTGGGGTCCTTGTGACCTAGTCACCGTTTGCAAAAGAAGTGCCGCTCAGAACAGAGCCGGACTTTGAACTTCTGAGGCACCATAATTTCAGAAATCGAAATGCATATATAGTTATTCTGATTGAGGGGAAACATTGAAAAATAAATTCAAAATTGATGTGGCGAAAACATCATTCTAGCACTGCTAAGCAAAGATCAATAGTTAAAATATTTAAAAAAAGCAGTAAAACTTGAAATATACTTCTTTGAGGCCCCTCATATCGTGAGGCCAGACTTATAGGTAAGGATCCAGTAAATATCCAGGGCCAAACTTATGGGTAAGGATCCAGAAAGTATCCAGGGCCAGACTTATGAATAAGGATCCAGTAAGTATCCAGAGCCAGACTTATTAATAAGGATCCAATAAGTATCTAGGATCAGACTTATGAATAAGTATCCAGTAAGTTTTCAGAGCCAGACTTATGGATAAGGATCCAGGATCCAATAAGTATCCAGGACCAGACTTATTAATAAGGATCCGATAAGTATCCAAGACCAGACCTATTAATAAGGATCCAATAAATATCTAGGACCAGACTTATGGATAAGTATCCAGGGCCAGACTTATGGATAAGGATCCAGTAAGTATGCAGGACCAGACTTATGGATAAAGATTCAGTAAGTATCCAGGACTAGACTTATGAGTAAGGATCCAGTAAGTATCCAGGACTAGACTTATGAGTAAGGATCCAGTAAGCATTCAGAGCCAGGTTTATGGGTAAGGATCCAGTAAGTATTCAGAGCCAGGTTTATGGGTAAGGATCCAGTAAGTATTCAGAGCCAGGTTTATGGGTAAGGATCCTGGATCCAGTAAGGATCGAATAAATATCCAGGGACAGACTTATGGGTAAGGATCCTGGATTCAGTAGGGATCGAGTAAGGATCCGGGCCAGACTTATGGGTTAGAATCCAGAGCCAGACTTATGGGTAAGGATCCTGAATCCAGTAAGGATCTAGTAGTATCCAGGGTTAGACTTATGGGTAAGGATTCAGGGTTAGACTTATGGGTAAGGATCCAGGGCCAGACTTATGAATAAGGATCTAGGATCCAGAGCCAGACTTCTGCAGAAGTCCGACCCTGGACCAGAAAGAAAACAAACACAACATAAAAAAATATATATAATATCTGCAGACGAAACGACAAAATTTGGTAAAAATCTTTTGTTTCTGAAAACGAGCCAAAGAAACGTTTTGTTGCTGAAGTTGTGATTAACACTAAAATGTTTTACGCTTTGAGAAGTCCTACTTTAAGCTTGTTTTACGGAGTGCGACATTTAGGCATCCTCATTCACTACCTTTCGCCCTTGACCTCGATGACCTCTTTCATTGACCTCTTTGCAGTGGAGGTGGAGTCCCAGGAAAAAGGGAATTTACCCTTCGATGTTCTCTTTTAATCTCAAACCAAAGTCACTGGCCGTAACTATGGGGGTTAAAAACGTGTCGTGGGGGGGCATAAAAAGTTGTTTTGCAATACAGAGTTGGAGAGATGATCAGAGAACTACAAACATATGGAAAGGCAAAGAATACGTCTGGTACTAATCAATTATCCAACTAATATTCCTGTTCAATTCTTAAATGAACAAGGTTTGAATACTTGTTTTTCTTTTTTGGAGAAATAAATCACGCTAAAAAGTCTTTTTTTTTAATGATTATTTAATGCCTGTACAGTGTTGGCAGATGACAAACTTAAATAAATCGGGAATATTTTATTTTTTACTAGCTGAACGTACAGTCGCTCAAAAAAATATCCGTACACTACGGTTGATTACAGAATTGAGAAAAAAATATCTGGCAGCGATTTTTTTTAGAAATTAGTGATCTGGCAACCTTCGTGTCACGTGATACGAAAGTTGCCAGATCACTAATTTCTAAAAAATAATCGTTGTCAGATATTTTTTCTGAATTCTGTAATCAACCGTAGTGTTCAGATATTTTTTTGAGCGACTGTACCCGGCGCTGCCCGGATGTCACTTTTAATCTGTATATTCTTATTTTACACTGCACTAAAGATAAATTTTGTATGAACCCCCCCCCCCCCCGACACTTCAGCACAGATTTTCAACAGGAAGACACGTTTGCCCGGTATTGGTTTGGATCGTTCTTGACGTCAGCGAGCTCTCTCATAGCTCGTGGCTTAGTTTCTACGTCAGCGAGCTCTCTCATAGCTCGTGGCTTATTTCTACGTCAGTTATCGAGATTTTTATTTCCGTTAACACAGATTTTGCCGCCTTATGGCTCCTGTGATATTCGTCCGCACATTCCAAATTTCCCGCACAGCGTCCCCTATGTGCCCCAGTGATTGGTTTAAAAATCAGGTTCCCACTTGGCCCGTGGCTTCATTTCGACACAAATTGTGGCACCTCGTGTCTCAATTTTAATCTGCATATTCTGTTGTTTCCTGCACTAAAGGTCACAGTTTGAACACGAAGAATTTCCCGGCGTTGCAATGGTCATTTGCTGAGACGGCGCGCGCTCTCCAGGGCCTGTGGCAAACGATCGAGATATTTCGTCAGACTTTGACATTCTGTAATTCCCGACGTACTTCACCGAAAGGTTCCATATTTTATAGGCGGGTTATCCCTGACTCACCCAATTTTGGGTTGGGAAATCAGACCTCTAGTTGCAATATAACGCCTCAATAATGCCTTTGCAAATGTTGGAAATCTGGCAACGGCAGCAGATTTAAGTGCTATTTTACTCTTTACGTTCACAGTTAGGGAGCAGTAAATGGCAACAGTAAATTTGACAGCGATTCTCGTTTCCCCCTAAGAATAGCATGGTAAATATTTTTCCTTCTAGCAAGCCCCGCTTTTGGACATTCGACCTGAAATTTGGCACTGCGATCCGGAGAGATGGTTTGAATCTTTGTGTAAGAAAGTACCTTCTTCCTTTTTTAATATTAATTATTCCAAAAATAAAATAACCAGTTACAAAGTCATCTTTTATTATATTGATAAGAAAAAGCAACAAACTATTGTAAAACCCATATTACTTTTTCTTGAGTTATCTCAATTTTAATCCGAATATTAAATAATTTTTATTTTTATTTTTTTATTTGGAGGGGATTTTTGTTGTTCAAATTGTTAAATATATTTCAAAGAACATTTGCTTTTGTTTATATTTTCATATCTATAAGTTAGTATAATACTAACACTCAAAAAAAGTTACACACTAAATATACGGTCGCTTAAAAAATATCCGAACACTATGGTTGATTTACAGAATTTAGAAAAAATATCGGGCAACGATTTTTTTAGAAATTAGTGATCTGGCAACTTTCGTGTTACATACACGAAGGTTGCCAGATCATTAATTTCTAAAAAAAGTTGCCCGATATATTTTCTGATTTCTGTAATCCTTCGGATGGGACGTTAAGCCGTAACCCCGTGTACGGGAGAGCCATACCCTGTGCACCTTAAAGAACTCGCTGGATGGCCTTGACTGGAGGCTACCATCTGTCTCCCAAGAGCCGTTCCAGTGGGTCCCCTCCCCCAACCTTCTCTGAGCCTTCAAGGTTCATGTGACCTGGCCATTTAGCCCATGGTGTGAAAAAAGTGCCGCTCAGAGGTAAAACAACCTAAGGAATCTACGCATAATTTTCGAATATTCAAAGAATTATTTAAACGAGCTTCTAAATTGCATACCGGTTTTATTAAACGGTTTGAAATA
Organism: Ryuthela nishihirai; assembly: GCA_038380435.1. Lineage (NCBI taxonomy): Eukaryota > Metazoa > Arthropoda > Arachnida > Araneae > Heptathelidae > Ryuthela > Ryuthela nishihirai. Next base: position 73,290,183 of record JAWZYU010000008.1, on the reverse strand, counting down.
ACATTATTGAAGTTTTAATTAACTTCTGAAATAAATCATTATAACTGGCATTGCTGTTGGTAAATGCTCAAACCTCCATAGCTCTTGAAACATTGCTGAAAATTGAGATTTTTTTTATATATTCTGCGAGATCTTGAATTGAACTTCAGTTACATTTTCTCGTGAATAGTTTAAGAAGTGACAGGGCTTCGAAATTGGGGCAAAAATCAGGTGGAGGGCGGCAACAAAAATGTTTCATTTTCTCTTCTCCCTCACGAGGGGCAGAAAAGTAAAACTTGATTATTTTGAGAGGTTAAAAATTGTATTTGGTTTCAGCTGTTTTACCTCTGCTCTATTTTTTATGAAAACGAATATTCCACAGTTGCCAGATGCTTCTAGTGGTTTACCTTCTGGTGGTCTTATGGTGAACTTGCCATTAATAATATAACTTCCTGAAAATGATACACAGTTCACAAAAAAGTCAGTTAAATATTTTATTTTTTTGAATGATACAGTATGAGTAGCGAAACAAAATATAAATATCAAATGAAGTCGAATGACAGCTTCTGCTACATCAGAATTTTCAGCATGAACAGCAGAAGAAGATTAGTGAATTGCAAAATATCAAACTCTGAATTGTTACGATTTGTAAATTTCGAAAAGAAGTCATTCTTATCGTCAACAGTTTTGTAAACAGATTCTTTCTGTGTAAATCCTGATATATAGTTTTCAAGTGTCTGTCACATTTTTGGCATTCCACATATTCGTATTCACAATATATATTAGATATATTGCAAATATTTCACAGTCTGTGAAAGCTGTATTGAGAAAAATCATGGCGTTCAGGTTAGGCTTAGTTCGCCTGAACTTTATTTTCATCATTTACAATACTTTAAAGCTAAAAATATTAGCGATTCTTCATCGACTCAGGTCTACGTTTGCACCAGTTAACTGCTGATAGTGTTTTTGAAACTAAAAAGTTCCATTTATTTGTATTACGAATTGATATATTATTCGCTAACATTTCAATGCGTATGTACATGGAGCTCTATGATTGGCTAAGGCTATTGACGTCATATCATTGATTCGGGACCACTCTGTCGCTTTGTACAGTGAAAGAGTTTGTAAACTTCTGTTTGGTTTTTGGTTTAAAAGATACTTTGTTTTAGCTGTTCAGGGTAAATAAATATGCAAACATTTTTCATGCCACTAATTTGTAGACGTTAATATGTTTGCTATATCAGCAAGAGTTTAGGCTATTAAATCTACTACATAAGATTGTTGTCTTACAAATATACTCTTCATTTCGGATTTGAGCTTTGTGGTTCAAAGTGTACAGTTTTTACCCTCCTTTGCTGTTTTAACTAAACTCTGATGAAGCATTTGTCTAAGGCACTTGCGTCTTGCACATAGTGCTTACTTATCCACTTACGTGAGCTTCTAATCACAATGACTGAAAAACTTAATCAAAACAATAAACAAGATCTAAATTGAAACAAATCACACTGTCTAATCTGAGGATTTCTTTTACATTCATATCATAGCATAACTTTCGCATAACACATCGCTTCAGAATTGGTTGTACTGAGATATCAAACAAACTATTTTTTATATAAAGGTTAAAAATATATTCTGGTATGCAAATCTGTTAGTTAAGTTTTGTTTAATAATCTTTATGGTCGTGTAGCAACAAGAATAGGTAACGATAAGAAATAGTAAGAACATGGAGACGAAGTGACCTTTTAATATTTTGGCAAAATTTGCTACCTATCTTAGGTTGTACTTAAGGGTATTACTTCCATTTGTAAATATTGGTTTTAATTTTTCATTAGGCACTGTTTTGTCAAGGTAATAGGCAAAGAAAATAGATCAGTGAAATGAAGGATTATTTTAATCATGCGTTTTATCAGAAACGTTTAGAGTTCAGAAATAACATTTATTTAGTACTTTTATTCAAAAGGAAGTAAACGTTTGAATAATGCACATTATTTACGAAACTGTATTATGTCAGTTATTTAAGAGTTGTTTCGTAATGTTTACAACGATTGTTACTCGGTATGCCTAAGCCAGTGGCTCCTAATCTTTTCGCCTCTACGAACTTTTCTTTCTGTGGACTTCCTACGAACTTTAATCTTTCTGCAAAACCACTTCTTATCATTACCTGATAGATTTGGCGCAAGCAGGATTCCTTAAGAGTCTCAAGAATGGATTACGTCTATAGTTCTTTATCTGCTGTTCATTTATTGGCTATTTTGCAAACTGAAATAAACATTTCAGTGGAGAATTCGATGATCTAGAAATTCTTATGCCATCAAGAACCAATCAGATTTCGTGATCGGCATGAGATAAGCAGTGTTGCCATACCGAATTAGCAAAATTTCGGCGAAAAGCCATAAAGGTTAACGCTGCTATATAATCGTAGTAAATGTAGTATATATCTGTTAGAGCTTTCTGAAATTTTGAAAATAGCACATGCACCCTTTTTACTACCTTCACAGACCCCAAGTTGATAACTTCCGTCCTAAGTTAAGCATAGAAGAGGATAGCATTAATACTTTCCCTAACCGGAACACTGTAAGACAAATTATCATTGTTAATTGGAATTCATATTAAACTATATAAATTGGTGTCCAAGAATCAGTGTTAAAGTTTATATAAAAATATCGAACTACAAGAGTTTCATATGTTCATACTTTGTAAGAACATGGAATGTTTTCCAGAGAACTGGCTACCGTGCTGAGCTACGTGGTGAGTATTGTTATGGTCCAGCGATGCAAATCATTACATGCCTGTGAGCATTTGTCAGTTTGCAATGATTTTTATTATATTTAACCTTGTAAGTGATCAACATGCTGCTACCACCTCTAAGATCGTGGAAGGATTTTTTTATGGTTTGATTTTTATGAGCTTAATATTTGTAAGAGTTATGGAACGATGGACGGTTTTGAAAGGTTTTAGAAACGTGTTAGGAGTTACGATCACAAATTTTTTCGATATAATTTCGTGATTTCCTTAGTTACAAGATAAAATCAAAATTTAAAAAGTGAATAAAAAATATGAATTGGCAAATGGAAAAAATACGAAAAAAAAAAATCGAGGGGCGGGGTTTACAAAATCTGCTGTAAAACTTTTTGCAGTAAAAAAAATAAGCATAGCAAAAGAAATTTAAAAAAATCAGTTTTTGTTCCTGCAAAATCTGAGCATAAAAAAATTCTGACTCATAGTACACATTTTGGTTCTGTTTCATATCACAGTAGAATACTCAAATCATGCAATTCTTTTTAAAAAATGACACAACCAATTAACTAAACTAACTAAATTTGGCCACAAATGTTTAGATAAAGAATTACAACTACTCGAACTAAACAATACCTACGCTGGTGTCAAATGTGTATAATTAAACATTTTTAGACACATTTCACACATATTCGAGCTCATCTACAACATACAGTAACAAATTTCACAAATACATGGTGAAATTACCAATCTGGTATACTTTTATCTCTTTATGGTAGAGATAAATGAGACTTCGCTAAAATTCAAAACAAATGTACAAAATAATGTTGACCAAATCAGCAAAACTTTGATTAAAAGTTCGAACAGTAAGATGTTAAAGTCTTTTTGACTTACGGCTACAGTCGCTCAAAAAATATCCGAACACTATGGTTGATTTACAGAATTCAGAAAAAATATGTGGCAACAATTTTTTTCCAGAAATTAGTGATCTGGAAACCTTCGTGTCACGTGACACGAAGGTTGCTAGATCACTAATTTCTAAAAAAAATCGCTGCCAGAAATTTTTTCTGAAATCTATAATCAACCACAGTGTTCTGATGTTTTTTTTCAGAGACTGTACACACTTAATAGTTTACTTAGTAATAATAATTTTATCAGAATTAGTTCCGACATTCGTATTCTAAATTTGATTAAAGTCTACAATCTTCTTGTACATATTTCGATCAGCCATTGGTTTTGCTCAATACTGGAAGTAGACTGGTTGACAGTAAGTGAACTTCAAAGGCTTCACAGTTACGGTATTTTCATAGATAAAAAGGTTTTGAAAGAATATATCAAACGAACTTCTTATAACAGTTTTGCTGTTGGTTTACATGACTGGAATACCTGATGTTACCCTTAACTGTCCCTTTATCAGCCAGAATTGATTCCTTATCCATAGCGATTGAGTACAGTATCCATCCATGTTCTATATTTGGCCATATTCACGTAGATTCCCGGTACACCTGGCTGACCACAACCAATGCCCCATGAAACTAGGCCGGCCACTTTGAACACTCCGTGACTATCGCATACAAGGGGGCTGCCTCCGTCACCCTGAAGAAAGGTAGAAAAAGAACATTATAGCTTACTTTCAAAGGTGAATAAGAAATTTTAAGGTAAATGTTACGAAGACATGGCCATTCCTGGCACTAAATATAAAAATATTATTTACAGTCATAGATGTAGTAAAGGAGAACTACATATTTCATTGGCAACAAACCGTGACCCCAGCCTATTTTGCTAGCGACCGCCATTTTGGTGGCAGAAAAAAAAACAATCTATCAGTTATTCGTATTGAACTAGTGTAAATATTATTCAATTGGTATTAAAATGAAATATCTCATGGCGGATAAATCCGGATAATTCTGGAACAAAAAAAAAAACAACTTTCATTTTTAAGTTTTTTATTGCTTTTCATATGAATTTTCAAAGATGGAATTTCCAAAAATTTAATTCTCAATATTTCTTTACCGTATTTAAGAGAATTCTATATATTAAGAGAATTCTTAGTCATTTTTTTAAATAAAAAGTTTATTTAAGAAGGAATTGACTCCTTATTCACTTAACATAGTTCTGTTTCGAATGAAGTAGAATAATTATTATTTTTCTCTGAAGAAATTTATTTTAACAAGTCATTGTATACGGATAGCATTGGTTACCTATTAAGAAAATTCAAACGAAAAAGCCCTTTTTGTGCACATAATAGGCTAACCACCAGACCCTACCTGGTCTAGTGGTTAGCATACCTTATTACTAAGACTAGCGGGGCATGTCCTTGTGTAAGTGTTTGTAAGTTGTATGAGAAACCAGGACAAGCCTAATAGAGCTTCTAGGTTATCTCTGTCCTTTGTGTAGGGAAGTACCTTTTTCCTTTTTTAAACTTAATTATTGAAAAAATAAAATAACCAGTTACAAAGCCTCCAAGGATTCAAATTAAGATCCACTGAACAGCCATTAGGAGACAAATACCCCGTTAAAGTTATTCAGTGTGTTTTTTAACTATACAAAGTGTGACTTTCTTGCACACAGATCCAAGGTTTAATGTAGTGGCTTCTAAAGAGTGGTATGTTAACCCTGGAAGAGTGTAGGTTGATTTGGGTTGTTTTACCTCTGAGCGGCACTTTTATGCACACCATGGGCTAAATGGCCAGGTCACAAGAACCCTGAAGGTTGGGGGAGGGGACCCACTGGAACAGCTGTTGGGAGACAGATGGTTGCCTCCCGTCAAGGCCATCCAGCGTGTTCTTCAACGTTGGGTTGTTTTACCTCTGAGCGTCACTTTTTTGCACACCATGGGCTAAATGGCCAGGTCACAAGGACCCCGAAGGCTCAGAGAAGGTTGGGGACCCACCGGAAAAGCTGTTGGGAGACAGATGGTTGCCTCCCGTCAAGGCCATCCAGCGTGTTCTTTAACGTTGGGTTGTTTTACCTCTGAGCGTCACTTTTTTGCACACCATGGGCTAAATGGCCAGGTCACAAGAACCCCGAAAGCTCAGAGAAGGTTGGGGGAGGGGACCCACTGGAACAGCTGTTGGAAGACAGATGGTTGCCTCCCGTCAAGGCCATCTAGCGTGTTCTTTAACGTTGGGTTGTTTTACCTCAGCGTCACTTTTTTGCACACCATGGGCTAAATGGCCAGGTCACCAGGACCCCGAAAGCTCAGAGAAGGTTGGGGGAGGGGACCCACTGGAACAGCTGTTGAGAGACAGATGGTAGCCTCCCGTCAAGGCCATCCAACGTGTTCTTTAACGTGCACAGGGTATGGCTCTCCCGCACACGGGACCACGGCTTAACGTCCCATAGGACGGACGACGGCCTTTCCAAGCCCATCGGTGTCCCCCTACTGATAGATGGCAGGCAGGGTGGAGAATTTTGCGGAGATAAATCTCAATGCTGACCCAGCTGGGACTCGAACCTAGGAACTACAGATTACGAGACTGGCGCGCTACCGACTGAGCCACCCCCCGCCCCAAGTTTAGGGGTGATCCGACTGAGCCACCCCCCGCCCAGATTAGGGGTGACCGGAATTTTCTAAGAAAGTTTTGTGATAAGACTGAATTGATTTTAAATCTCTAAACGTCAGGGATCGATTATTTAATATCGTGCATTGCTTTTAGAGACACAACCTTTGCAGATATAGGATCGTTCAATTCAATTAAACTATTTTTTCAGTCGTATCTCTTGCAGGATTTGAAGTTTAACATCACAGATTGGCTTTTGGTTCATGACCTGTAGTAACAGTCACGTGCATAATTTTGAGTTGCTTTGTCAAATATTAACCTTCATTGCCACTGCACATTCATTTTGAGGCGGGTGAGGGGGTGCAATGAAATATTTCCTAAGCTGAGAGGGCGCTATTATCGATAGATTGGAAGAACTGTCTTAGTTTGTTTTTCTTTCTTCCGAACCACTGTCTTAGCATCCCATCTAATGGACGGCCGAGCTTTCAAGTCCATCGGTGTTCGCACCCTCACCGACAACACAGAGGGGGGGGGGGTCAGCGGTAGAAATCTCAACAGATGCCCAATAATATAGGGAAAGAATAGTTAGCAAAACGATTGTTAAATTCCAATGTACAGTCGCTAAAAAAATTAACCGAACACTATGGTTGATTACAGAATTCAGAAAAAGTATCTGGCAACGATCTTTTTAGAAATTAGTGATCTAGCAACCGTGTCACGTGACACGAAGATTGCCAGATCACCAATTTCTAAAAACAATCTTTGCCAGATATTTTTTCTGAATTCTGTACTCAACCATAGTGTTCTTACTCTTTTGAGCGATTGTACTGGTATAAAAGTCACTAGTTATGTATTTCCAGAAAGAGAGAGAAACAGTTGCGAGACAAGTTTTTCCACTTACCGTGCAGGCATCTTTTCCTGGCTCCCCTCCCGCGCAAAGAAATCCCGGATGCAATTGGTAATAAGGACCGAGCCTTGTCTGTTTCAGTCTGTGCTCACAATCCTTGTGGCCAATCATTGGCACGTCCACTTCCTTCAAGACACTCTGGTACTCACCCTGCTGACCTACAAGGGAAAAACACAAAACTTATTTAACAGGGAAATGGGATCACAACAAGATAGCGGCAAATTGCGTTATTTTTCTATTATAAGTTGGGTTGTTTTACCTCTGAGCGGCACTTTTTTGCACACCATGGGCTAAATGGCCAGGTCACATGGACCCCGAAGGCTCAGAGAAGGTTGGGTGAGGGGACCCACTGAAACAGCTGTTGGGAGACAGATGGTAGCCTCCCGTCAAGGCCATCCAGGGTGTTCTTTAACGTGCACAGGGTATGGCTCTCCCGCACACGGGGCCACGGCTTAACGTCCCTTCCGACGGACGGCGGCCTTTCCAAGCCCATCGGTGTCCCCTACTGACCGTGGGCAGGGCAGGGAATTTTGCGGAGATAAATCTCAACGCTGACCCAGCTGGGACTCGAACCTGGGAACTACAGATTACGAGCCTGGCGCGCTACCGACTGAGCTACCCCCGTCCCCTTTCTATTATAAACCTTGTGAGAAATGCAAGGTGTTTCAAAAGTAGGTTTGTAATTTTGAGAGGTAAAATAAATAAAAAATAAAATAATAAAATAAATAAATAAAAAAGGTAAATACAAATCAAATGTAGCCAAACACGTCAAGTTTTGCCAGATGTTTCAGAGTCACAGTTTGATGTGACTTCCATGAGAGATATCCCACTTATATATTGAATTTCTTCCGAATTGTGACTTGCATGTGTGTCGTGACTTCTGCAACTGCGCCTGAAATTCTTGCTCTAGATTAGGGGTTCTCAACGTGCGGTACACGTACCCCTTGAGAGGGGGGGGGGGGGTACGCCGTGAGGGCTCAAAAGTCGCTAGATCTAGTAATAAAGTGTTTTATTTTATTCCCATTGTTATGCTATAATTATAGTTTTATCTATTTATACAAGGGGTACGCCAGTTACATACACATTTCCAGGGGGTACGTGAAGCATAAAAGGTTGAGAACCACTGATATAGATCATCAACATTTGCAGGTAAAAGTTGAAAGTAAATTTAACAGATCCTGCATGAAACGGTCTAGTAAAGTTTAAATCGGGGGAGGGGGATGTTATGGGATCCTTTTTGTCAATCCACCGATTTCTAAAACTGATACATCCAACAAAACTTCGTGGGTTGGGTTGTTTTACCTCTGACTGCACTTTTTTGCACACCATGGACTAAATGGCCAGGTCACAAGGGCCCCGAAGGCTCGGAGAAGGTTGGGGGAGGGGACCCACTGGAACAGCTGTTGGGAGACAGATGGTAGCCTCCCGTCAAGGCCATCCAGTGGGATCTTTAACGTTGGATTGATTTTTCCTCTGAGCGTCACTTTTTTTGCATACCATGGGCTAAATGGCCAGGTCACAAGGACCCAGCAGGCTCAGAGAAGGTTGGGGAGGGGACCCACTGGAACAACTGTTGGGAGACAGATGGTAGCCTCCCGTCAAGGCCATTCAGCATTTTCTTTAACGTGCACAGGGTATGGTTCTCCCGCACACGGGCCACGGCTTAACGTCCCATCCGAAGGACGGCGGCCTTTTCAAGTCCATCGGTGTGTCCCCTACTGATAGATGGCAGGCAGGGCAGGAGAGTTTTGCAGAGATAAATCTCAACGCTGACACAGCTGGGACTGAAACCCCGGAATTGCAGATTACGAGCCTGGCGCGCTACCGACTGAGTCAATACGTGTTAGGCGGAACAAATGTTTTCAGAAATCCACGAATACACAAATGTCTTGCAATAAGAAGAAAAAGGAAATGATAGGGTAAAGAAAAATGGGAATTTTTCAAAAAATGAATTTACCGAAAGCATTTTTCCCCCATCCGGTGACCCAGCATCTGCCTCCGTCGAATCGCTCGTGGGGCTCGGGCAGGCAAGCGGGCGAGATGTGGGGCAGACTCGGATCGACTGGAGACTCGAGACGCAGAAGTGCAATGTCATTCTGAAGGTTACCCGGATAGAACTCTGGGTGGGGGACGACTTCCGTCACGAACTTCTCAACGTAGGGATAGAATTCGTCATCTCTGTGGACATCCCAATCACCGAGACGGACTTTTAATTCTTCTGCATGATGTCTAAAGGAAAGAGAAAAATTAATGTTACAACTAGAAGAGAATAATGCACATCTTAGTTTTGAAAGTGTAATCACTCTATTTTGTTTTATTGATAATGATATCGAATGAACTTTCTGATATGTCTGTTAACTAGGGGCACAGGACAAGTCACGAGGCCTGGACAGCCATTTCACACAACCGGAATGTCCAGGAAACAGCCATAAGATATCGAAGATGGCCAATGGATATTTTCTGGAGATTTTAGTTGTGTGGGTTGAGACAAAGAAGGAAAATTAAATATTCATGAAAATTTAAGCGATTTAATTTGCCTAAAACTTAAAATCTATTTATTTTTTAATTTACAGTCGCTAAGAAAAATATCCGAACACTGAGGTTGATTACAGAATTAAGAAAAAAAATATATGGTAACGATTTTTTTAGAAATTAGTGATCTGAAATGAGAAATTAATGCCAGATTGATGCCTAATTTCTAAAAAAAACGTTGCCAGATATTTTTTCTGAATTCTGTAATCAACCATAGTGTTCGGATATTTTTTTGAGTGACTGTATAAATCTTATCCCATTTATGTGCAAAAATGTGTCTCTTATAGGTAAAACAATCCAAAACTGCTATTTAAATAAATTACTCTTCAAGCAGATCTGACAGGTCTGACAGGAGAATGTTAGTGCAATACGCCCTAGAGGGGACATGTGAGGAAGGCGACACCTCAGCAGGAACACAGCAACAAACAAACCTGAGGCTCGAGCTTGCCAATAAATGTCATTAAATACAGAGCAATAAATTTCTTCAATATACCACTACATATATATATTAACAGACTATTATTTCAGCACTTTTGGCATTAACGGATTATTTATTTCAGCACTTACTTTTTGAGGCAGTGAGCAGCGGTGGCAACCCAAAGATTCGAGATGAGAGTTCCGCCGCAGACGAAAAGATTATTTCCGGGACCGACTTTCAAGAGGATGGCTGCCTGTAATCAGATACATTAGAATTTGTGAAGTACCACGAGGAACTGTAGCACATGAAAAAAATCAATACATTATCTAAAAAGTAGATATATATTCTTTTGATATTTAAATTTAATTCCTGATTCTAAATATTGTTACTTTTGGAAACATTTCGTGAAAGCATTTAGTCGTGTCTCACTATGGATCGGGGGGGGGGGGGGGGGGGGCGTTATCTCCCCTCGCGTTTGAGGATGTTAAACTTATATATTTTAAAAAACCTCTAAAAAGAAGGATTGGATTGTTTTACCTCTGAGCAGCACTTTTTTTTGCACATTGGGTTAAATGGTCATGCCACAATGACCCCCGAAGGCTCAGAAAAAGTGTTGGGGGAGGGGACCCACTGGAACAGCTGTTGGGAGACATATGGTAGTTTCACGTCAAGGTCATCCGCGTGTTCTTTAACGTGCACAGGGTATGGCTCTCCCATACACAGGACCACGGCTTAACGTCCCATCCGACGGACGGCGGCCTTTCCAAGCCCATCGGTGTCCCCTACTGACCGTGGGCAGGGCGAGGAATTTTGTGGAGATAAATCTCAACGCTGACCCAGCTGGGACTCGAACCTGGGAATTACAGATTACGAGCCTGGCGCGCTACCGACTGAGCCACCCCCGTTCCTAAAAAGAAGGAAATACTACATTGAAGTGAAAATTAAATATTTTGCTTTCCCCCCTTCTACTTTTTTTTTCGGAATCGATTGAATTTATATTATTTTTTTTTTAAGATCCGAGCTTGCACTATATTATTACGTTTAGTAGCAGGTTTAATTAGAATTTCCTGTCTCCTGATTTATCTGAACTAAACTGGTAATGACTTGCATTGATATACAGCAGCATATAAAGAATTCCATCCTGTGATGTAGATGTTTTATTTCATACGAAATGAAGTATCTGAGTAACAGATAATGTACACCAGAGGCGTCTGAGAATAAATCGATACAGTGCGAACTTAGAAGGAATTCGCAATATACTACAGTAGTGAGAAGAATGAGAGTATTAGTTTAACCCCTCATCCCCCAAAATCCCACCCTCCCATAGGTTAACATGGGTTTCCCTATACTTTAACATTGTGACAGAACTCATTCTTCTCACTACTTAGGGGCGGGGGTGGCTCAGTCGTTAGCGCGCCAGGCTCGTAATCTGTAGTTCCCAGGTTCGAGTCCCAGCTGGGTCAGCGTTGAGATTTATCTCCGCAAAAATTCCCCCGCCCTGCCCACGGTCAGTAGAGGACATCGATGGGCTTGGAAAGGCCGCCGTCCGTCGGATGGGATGTTAAGCCGTGGCCCCGTGTGCGGGAGAGCCATACCCTGTGCACGTTAAAGAACACGCTGGATGGCCTTGACGGGAGGCTACCATCTGTCTCCCAACAGCTGTTCCAGTGGGTCCCCTCCCCCAACCTTCTCTGAGCCTTCGGGGTCCATGTGACCTGGCCATTTAGCCCATGGTGTGCAAAAAAGTGCCGCTCAGAGGTAAAACAACCCAACAACCAACAACAACTCACTACTTACGTCAACTGCTGTTTTTTAATTATTTTCACTTTGCTGCCAATTTATAATATTGAACTTTTTTTCTTTACAGATAATTAAAATTTTTTTTTTGGGTTGGACAGGTGTCGATGGAATATTACGATTCGAATTTTCCGAATTCCCTACTCGCTTTAACAGCGTCCCCTAGCGGTAGAAAAAATTGAAAAATGCCAAGCTTTTAAACAAATATTGTTTAGACAGGCCCATCTCCTCGGCTCATAACGCATATAATCAATCAAGCACGTGTACAAGAGAATTTTGTCTTGGGAGTTAAAATGATATTCCACATATTTTATAGTTATTTGATTGTTTTTTCCGTCGTTTTCAAAGAAAACGAAATAACAGTTTCCACTTTGTCGTCTGTCAGTCTGTAGATATCGAACTTTTTTGTTCCCAGATAAAAATTAAAAATTCTTTTTGAGTTGAATAGATATTAATGAAATATTATGAGATGCACTTTCCGAATCTCTCTAAAACTATAATTACGCCCTCTGGCAGTGGAAAAAAATTCAAAATTCCAAAAAATTTTAACGAATATTGCAAACGATGTGTTTATGCTAGAAATTTGAAATTTTTGTGGTGGAATGTGAAGGTTCAACTACCAGCAATGAATTGACCCCTGAGACCCAGTGGGGGTGGGAAAACACGCTTTTTAGTTTTAGCAGATAATTGTTTGCTTTCAGAGATAAATGAAAATTTCTTTTTGGGTTAGGAATTGATAAAAATGTGATTCACACTTTTTAAATCTTCCGAAAACTATAATTGTGCCCTCTAATGGTGGAAAAATTTGCAAATTCCAAATTTTAAACAAATATTGCAAACGACGTATTTAAGCTAGAAATTTTAAATTTTAGTGGTGGAATATAAACGCGTGATGCTTCCATTGGTAACAATGAATTGACCTCTTAGACGCAGGGGTAGTGGGAAAACACAATTTTTAGTTTTAGCAGATAATTGTAATTTTTAGTTTTAGCAGATAATTGTTTGTTTTTAGAGATAAATAAAAAAAATCTTTTTAAGGTTAGATAAGAATTAATAAAATATTATGATTAGCACTTTCGGAATCTTTCGAACTCTATAATTTCTCCTTCTAACGGTTAAAAACTTCGAAAATTACAAAATTTTGGTGGTGGAATGTGAACGTCATGAAGTTTTCATTGGGAACAATGAAAATGATAATTAGAAAATTCTTTTTTAGTTTGATTGGTACTAATGAAATATAATTCTTCTAATTTTTTTCTAATTTTTTGGTAGTTTTAGTATATATGTATCTTTACAGATCACTGAAATGATGAAACAGCAGAGTTGTTATCGTAGCATGTAGCATAATTATGATTTTTCGAAGTACCAGGATAAAAGATCCCATAACCTTCTCCATCTGAGGATAGCCAATAAATGGCATGAGTCGCAAAGGACAACAAAAAAATCACCAAAAGGTCAGCCCCAAGGGGCAGGAAAACAATCATAAATATGGTAGATCAGGGTACTAGACCAAAAAGTGTTCCTGATCGAAAACCAATGGTCTAGTCCTCTTGAATCTGCTCATAGGATCATGATCATACTTTAAAATGTTAGTAATGAAATCGTGAGGATTCGTGTCCACGGTTTCTAAGAATTTCTTAGAGATCTGCTTTATATGGGTGTAAATATGTTGGACGCCTAAATCCCCATGTATTTGTCTTTTGGTCACAAACCATGGGGCATTTACGCCTGTCTCAAGATTTTATTTTGATAGATCTAGATTTTCTTAGTATTTTCCTTTGTCGTGTTAGCCCATATGAGAGCAGAGCTGTTATCGAGTCTTACAAATAATATGTCTAGAATAGAAATTTGAAAAATTAGTGATACTTTTTAAGAAATACTCGACTGACAACAATAAGCTATCCTCTTTTCTGAGAAAGATGTGGGAAATGCAACTTTTCAAATTTAAGAATTAAAAGACGAATACTTTTATGTTGTACAATTACTAATGAAATACTATTTGCATTTTTTCCATCGAACTGTAGCTGAAATTACAACTTTTAAGCAATGAAACATTAGGTAAAGGAAAACTTCTTTCTGTTTGAAAATGAGATTCTCCTACGCGCCAGAGACGATTTGCGCCCTTCTAATTTAATCTATTTTTAGTGTCTGACACAAAATATGAGTCTAAAATAAAATTACACAAAGATAACTGTTTTGCTTTTCAAAGCAGGTACAGTCACTCAAAAAAAATATTCGAACACTATGGTTGATTTACAGAATTCAGAAAAAATATCTGGCAACGATTTTTTCACAAATTAGTGATCTGGCAATCTTCGTGTCACGTGACACGAAGGTTGCCAGATCACTAATTTCTGAAAAAAATCGCTGCCAGATATTTTTTCTGAATTCTGTAGTCAACTATAGTGTTCAGATATTTTTTTGATCGACTGTAGATAACTCTTTGAGATTTCGTATAAGACGAAATGATTTTTGGGAGGAGGAGGAGGAGAAGAGGGTCAAACTCCCACCCCGCGCCCCCTCTGGGTACGTTCGTGTAAGCAATATATTGAATCTGGCTCACTTCTAACTTTTATAGGTGCATACTAAACAAATTTGCCAGTTCATATCACTCATTAAAAATGCACATTTCTGTTCCTTTATTCTTTAAAAATAAAGTTTACTTTCTAATTTATTACTCATTAGAAAAGTACGATTTCTTTTTTAAGGTGGGAATTTTTCCAAGTGGATTTTCACTAAGATTCGGTTGGACGGACGGGGCTGTTGCAAACGATATACAGTATTTATGTTTCAAATTTGAAATTTCAGTTGTACAGAGTGACGGTTAAGAGGTTTACATTGGAAGCAGTTATTTGCCTCCTTATTTCCAGGGGTGACTGGGAAACGCAAATTATTTTTCCTTTAAGTGATTAATAAAGTCCTTTTTGTGTTCTGTTATTAAATTAAATTTTTTATTTATTAGAAAAAAAGAGAAGGTATTCCCCTTTTATAAGCACTATTAAAATATTTCTATTTTTCCTAATCATCCATTAGTATGAATTTTCGCTGTTAAAAGATGCTAAAAGTGTAAATTGAAAAATACCACATTCTTGAAATAAAAAGCTGAAAAAATTTGGTTTTGCCATGAGAAGGATTCGAACCTACGTCTCCATAACAGGCATGTTTCTTGGAGAAGTAGGTTCGAATCCCACTCATGGCGAAACCAAATTTTCTCAGCTTTCTATTTCTGAGTTTCTTGTCTACAGGACATATCCTGACTCTTTACTACTGATAAAATAAAAAATAATAATAATAATACGCTCTCAAGCAGCTGCTTGCCACAGAGGTCTGACAGGAGCCTATCAGTTTATATGCCATAGTAAAAGGTCTGTGAGGATGGCAGGACCTCAGCAGAAAAACGACACATACATCCATGCCTTACGCTACTGATTACATTCTATTTGAAAACGAGCATGTCAAATTATCCAGAGGCGAGATATGCTATTATTCTAATTTAGATTATTAAAAAAAATCTTACCTGCCAAGGATATTCTCCAAATTCGGAAGCATCGTCGTGGTACTGAAGATTCTTCACTCTGCCATGAATTCCCAGTCCATTCCTCGCGCCGCACTGAGCATTCTGGGATTGAGGCTGTTGAAATGGATACTCGGGCTGTGGTCGAGGATATTGGGGTTGAGGACGAGGATACTCGGGTTGAGGACGAGGGTAGTCCGGCTGAGGACGAGGGTACTCAGGTTGTGGATGAGGATACACAGGTTTAGGCTGAGGATAGACGGGCTGAGGTCGAGGACGAGGCTTAGGTTTAGGATACACAGGCTGAGGTTGAGGATAGGGATTCACAGGTTTCGGCTGAGGATACACGGGACGTGGAGGAAGAGGTTTGGGTCTTCGGTGAGGACGAACATCTTGAGGGACGACGATCACTTGTTCCTGGTGAGGACTTGCGAACGGATAGTTGCCTTCCTGCACCACAAAAGCTTGTTGCTCGTGTGGAGGTCGTCGATGAGGTCTCTGGATCTGTTGAGGGAACTCTTGAGTAAAGCCAGGTGGAATCAAACCTGGAGGAAGTTGGTCGAAATCAGCGATTGGAGGGATCGGGTAATTATCGGGGCTGAAAGGTAAGAGTCCTCCGGGAGCGTGGTTGCGAGGCACCCGGCAGCAGCGACGGAGGAGGCCGCAGCTCTCTCCCACGTTGCTCAGCCCCACTACTCGGGAGGCGACGTCAGCAGCGTATGGTGCAACGTTGTCTTTGGAGTCTTTGGCTTCGACAGTCTGGAAAGAGAGAATGAAGATTCAAATCATTTATATGCAAACCAGATGTAGATAAATATTCACGGGGAATAATTTTCACAGGAACAGAGCAGAACTATATTTTTCGTTGGAGGAAAAATTATAAAATTCTTAAAGAAAGTTTGTGTTAACGTACAGTAGCTTAAATAAATATCCGAACACTATGGTTGATTACAGAATTCAGAAAAAATATCTGGCAATTGAGCGGCTGTACCTCAAGGGCTCCGAGGAGGTTGGGAAAAGAGAATCCACGGAACAGCTGTTCGGAGATAGATGGTAACCTCCTGTTAAAGGCTATCCATTGTGTTCTTTATAATGTCCAAGGTAAGGCTCCCTTGGGTTGTTGGGTTGTTTTACCTCTGAGCAGCACTTTTTTGCACACCATAGGCTAAATGGCCAGGTTACATGGACCACGGAGGCTCAGAGAAGGTTGGGGGAGTGGACCCACTGGAACAGCTGTTGGGAGACAGATGGTATGGAGACAGATGGTCCCAGGTCATCCTGTCTCCATACCATCTGTCATCTGTCTCCTGTCTTGTCATACTGGAACAGCTGTTGGGAGACAGATGGTCCCAGGCCATCCCGTCAAGGCCATCCAGCGTGTTCTTTAACGTGCACAGGGAGTAGCTTTCCCGCACACGGGGCCATGGCTTAACGTTCCATCCGATGGACGGCGGCCTTTCCAAGCCCATCGGTGTCCCCTACTGACCGTGGACAGGGAGTTTTGCGGAGATAAATCTCAACGCTGACTCAGCTGGGACTCGAACCTGGGAACTGCAGATTACGAGCCTGGCGTGCTACCGACTGAGCCACCCCGTTCATTAAGACTCTCTTGAACAATGTGTAGGGGTGGGGTGGCTCAGTGCGTAGCGTCCCAGGTTTGTAATGTGCACGCTGCTGACTGAGCCACCCCCACCCCTGCACCTTGTTCGGTGTAGGGAGCCTTACTCCGAACCTGGGAACATCAATTTAGAGTCAGGTTCACTGACGACTGAACCAATCCCTCGCGAGATGAATTCTTTTAGAAATATCAAATAGTTTTATTAATCTTACCTCATTCCCAGAACTCCTCTTGGACACTTTTTTCGGCGTTCTCTCATCAATTTGATCAGCAGGCTCCAGAGCTCTTCCATAATTGACAAGGACCCCATTTCTGCACATGTAGAAAGGAACGCAGATGCATCTCTCTTCACCCAGTCCCAAATCTCCGTTAAATCCATTGAAGGCTCCCGTGTAGTCAAAAGCAGCATCTTGAGACGGATCAAATTGTTTTCCAGGACGAAACTGTTTCGCAGTTGTCTCTTTCACCTTCTGATAGACCGGATATTCTTCCTGAGGTATGGGCTCCGGTGGATAAGGACCAGCTTGTGCATACGTCACTTCTTGATTGTTAGTCACTGAGAAATGTCCGTTGTTGGAATTAGAAGGAGCAGACTTGTCAGAATCGGGAAAGAAAGATGGCTGCTGCGGTAATCTCTTCCCAAATTCTCCTGAGCTGATGTACCTCACGGCTTCTTTGGAGGCCGAACCTCCAATGGGAATGTAAGTGTTCTGTTGCTTCACATCGGACTGTGGTGTGGGTGGAATGTAGAAGTCGTGGTTGGATTGAGGAGGAGCTACAGGTTGGTGGGATACTTTAGAGTTTGAAGGCCTTGGTCTATACTCTTCGGGTGACTGGAAGAAATTCTGTGTCTGAGAATCGACCGGCCGACTTGAGACCTGGAAATGCTTCGCTT
The DNA here is from genome assembly GCA_038380435.1 of Ryuthela nishihirai. NCBI lineage: Eukaryota > Metazoa > Arthropoda > Arachnida > Araneae > Heptathelidae > Ryuthela > Ryuthela nishihirai. Next base: position 73,272,284 of record JAWZYU010000008.1, on the reverse strand, counting down.
GAGAGGACAAAGATGGCTGAACAGGCTTCGGGTGAGGGGGATAAGTGCCACCAGTGTAGTAATTCTTTAGATTCTCTAGGAGTTTGGCTTGTTCTTCTTGCAGCTTCTGTTGTTGTTGTTGCTGCTGCTGCTGCTGTGGTTGTTGCTGCTGCTGCTGCTGCTGTTGTTGTTGTCCTATGGGTTGTGGAGGATACGGTCCATTGTAATAGAGATCATCATCGGGGACTCGTTTCGAACTTTTAGACGATGCTCCGGCATTATCATCTTGATCTCCATCTTTTGCAGAGAAGGACACGATAGGGATAAATCCCTGCAAGGACAATTTCCTGTTTCCCGGATCATCGTTGATGATTCTCCCTTCTCTGATGCCACCGACAAAGTCGAGATTCAAAGCTTTCGAACTCCTGCCGCTAGTGAAGTTCGTGGGAACGATGACGTCATCATCCAGTAAGGATCTGCTCAGCGTCTCATTCGCGTCGTCATCGGCGTCATCGAGGACCAGCACGTCCTCGCCGAGGATCACTGTCGTGTCCTCGATTTTCACTGTGGTCGGAAGAAGCGAATCCACGGGATTGGCTGTCGTGGTGGAATTCCAGTACCACTCTGAGCTGCCGCCTCCCGAATCCTTTTGTCCCTTTTCTCGAAAATCTAAAAAAAAAAATTAGGAAAGAAACTTCTGTAAAATGAAAGCGTAATCAAAAGAAACTATTTATCTTTTTATGTCTCAAATTACGAGCAAAATTCAAATTATGAATAAACTATTTCAAACTCTTACCCGGCCAAGCCCTGGGCAATTGAAATCTACAGTCGCTCAAAAAAATATCCGAACACTATGGTTGATTACAGAATTCAGAAAAAATATCTGGCAACGATTTTTTTAGAAGTTAGTGATCTGGCAACCGTGTCGCGTGACACGAAGGTTGCCAGATCACTAACTTCTAAAAAAATCGTTACCAGATATTTTTTCTGAATTCTGTAATCAACCATAGTGTTCGGATATTTTTTGAGCGACTGTACCTGTCCACAATTCATAGCTAATTTACACTAAATGCAAGACTTAAAAAAAAAATGGTAACACTAAAAAGATTATGTCAAGAAAATCTAAATCGTGTAAAATTGGCATTTTTATTTCGCAATATTTAAGCTAATTCTGGATATAATTCATTGTTTGATTATGATGACGAAAACAAACGATAATACACTCTATTGCTATGGTTACTTTTGCATCAATTGCTAAATATAAGCTAATTCAGTTTTGAACTCACCTTCTTCATATTGGGATATCGCCATCGGTGTAAACAGAACCAGAATCCACAATTTGACAATTGAAATCTCCATGATAAATACTTTTCAGAGGTCTTTTATTTCCTCCAGTCTGGAATAGAGTACATCAAGTTACGTAAAATTCCGGTTAATAGATTACAGCATATTATGTACATTCTAGTTAAGAAATTATATCAAGTTAATAGGCATTTAAGCAGCTGCTTGCCACTAGAGGTCTGACAAGAACCTGTCAGTTTAGTAAGCCATAGGGAAGATCTGAGAAGGAGAGACCTCAGCAGAAATACAACCATGCCTTATCCGGAATTTGAACCCAGTTACTTTTTATCAGTAGCCAAGCACGCTAACCACTGGGCCACGGAGCGGCTTAGGTCTCATTTGTTGGACCAAATAATACCCTATTTTGATTTTATAATGATGTGAGTTAAGGCTAATATCTTTTGGCGAACAAATGTGGTTCATAACCTTCATATACTTTCGGCCGTGGGGGCGGGGGGATCTCAGTCGGTAGCGCGCCAGGCTCGTAATCTGTAGTTCCCAGGTTCGAGTCCCAGCTGGGTCAGCGTTGAGATTTATCTCCCCAAAAATTCCCCGCCCTGCCCACGGTCAGTAAGGGACACCGATGGGCTTGGAAAGGCCGCCGTCCGTTGGATGGGACGTTAAGCCGTGGCCCCGTGTGCGGGAGAGCCATACCCTGTGCACGTTAAAGAACACGCTGGATGGCCTTGACGGGAGGCTACCATCTGTCTCCCAACAGCTGTTCCAGTGGGTCCCCTCCCCCAACCTTCTCTGAGCCTTCGGGGTCCTTGTGACCTGGCCATTTAGCCCATGGTGTGCAAAAAAGTGCCGCTCAGAGGTAAAACAACCCAACCCAACTTTCGGCCGTATGAAACAGAATCCCTCAACAATGGTGGAGGGACTGTTGAATTTATATTGTTTGCTTTTGTATTCAGAACATACATACGTAATCGTCAAGCATCCACGAGTTACGGAGGTACAGTCGCTCAAAAAAATATCCGAACACTATGGTTGATTACAGAATTCAGAAAATAATATCTGGCAACGATTCTTTTTAGAAATTAGTGATCTGGCAACCTTCGTGTACGTACAAAAAACCGTGTACATACACGAAGGTTGCGAGATCACCGATTTCTAAAAAAATCGTTGCCAGATATTTTTTTCTAAATTCTGTAATCAACCATAGTGTTTGGATATTTTTTTTGAGCGACTGTACAACCAGACCGTGTAATTTAGTCCCCCGAACAAGTTAAGCTGACGTGTTTCGAGTTTGGCGCTTTGAAAAAACTAGTTAATTTAAATAGGGGAGGGGAGCTTTTCTTTAAATGAGAAGGATTATATTTTTTTTAAAAAGAAATGTATATATTTATGCGCAATTTGTTTTAAAAAAATCAAACTTTTTAAGATTTAAAAAATATGCAAGATTATCTGAAAACAATGGTTGAACTTTATTTCAGTCGAAAAAACAAATTCAACAAGACATAATTTCCTGAGGGATCGGGTATAAATTATCCCCTCACTCCGTTTTAGAGATGTAAAAAAATTGTTGAAAAATGCATGAAAAAATTCACAAGTTTAATAATTTTTACCTCTATTACCCTTACCAGCATTGTCGGGGGGGGGGGGGGGGGGCTATATCAAGCCCTTCACATTGCAACAGAGAAAAAAAAGATAAAAAATTTTGAAATTCCATGTTATTAAAGCATATTTAATAATTGAGCTTTCGTAGAAATTTGTAGGGAACTCCCTCCACCCAGAATTTTAATCTCTATTATTCCACAACTCCAAAATCCATGCTCCCCCCCTCTCCACATACACATTTCCGTTTTTTAATGGGGCGGGGGTGGCTCAGTCGATAGCGCGCCAGGCTCGTAATCTATAGTTCCCAGGTTCGAGTCCCAGCTGGGTCAGCGTTGAGATTCATCTTCGCAAAAATTCCCCGCCCTGCCCACGGTCAGTAGGGGACACCGATGGGCTTGGAAAGACCGCCGTCCGTCGGATGGGACGTTAAGCCGTGGCCCCGTGTGCGGGAGAGTCATACCCTGTGCACGTTAAAGAACACGCTGGATGGCCTTGACGGAGACTACCATCTGTCTCCCAACAGCTGTTCCAGTGGGTCCCCTCCCCCAACCTTCTCTGAGCCTTCGGGGTCCATGTGACCTGGCCATTTAGCCCATGGTGTGCAAAAAAGTGCCGCTCAGAGGTAAAACAACCCAACCGATTTTTAATTCCTGGATCTCTACTTAATCGATTTCGACCTTAATTAGTTTCTCGTCTGTTGCCCTTGCGAATATGAAACAAGAGATATTTTTCTTCTTCTGTGACGGCCATGCTTTGTACGTTTACGTTTTCTGCACATTTCGGGGAACCCATGAACCATGAAGTCAATTCCCCACAGATAATCATTCAATTAATGACTTGCAAAGCTTTTGCACCAACGCTGTTTCATTTCATGGAGACATCTCAGGAGATTTGTTAGGTTGTTTGGTTCACAATCTGAAAGCATTTTATTTAGTTCTGCAACAATAATAAATGCAACTAAAAAAAAAATAAATACCCCCTCAAGCAGCTGCTTGCCACAGAGGTCTGACAGGAGCCTGTCAGTTTAAGCCTGCCATAGTAGAAGGTCTGAGAGGATGGCAGGACCTCAGCAGAAAAACGACACATACATCCATGCCTTACCCGGGGCTCGAACCCAGGTCCCTTAGATCACCTAAGATGTATTTAATATTGAAAAGCAGTAAAGATATAAATTACAGTGTAAAGGATTTCAAGGGTTTAGTTGTGCTAAGGGAGAGTTGAAGATTTTTGGCCACCAAGAGTGCAATTCATATAAAAACTCTCAAGTCCGATCATCTTGCTAAATATAGAATGTTCATGTTCGCTAAAAATATTATGCATTAATTTTTTTATATATGAATTTTAGAATAAAATAATGAAAAGTTTTATGAATTTTTAACCTTGGTGCCCTATAACGATTAAAATTCAAACTGAAGTAAAAATAGTATTTTATTTTTGCTTATTCAACTAAAGAAGAATTTACCCTTTCAGTAAAAAAAGAACACGAACTAATGATTTCACTTCGTCGTTTTTCCGTAGATATTATTATTACACATAGATTAAAAATTCCCTTTGGGTTGGATAGGTATTGTGGAATATTACGATTGGCATTTTGCGAATCTCCCAATAGCTTTAATAACGTTTTTTAAAGGTGGGAAATTTTAGAAGAATGTCGATACTTTTAATGAGTCTTTAATAGCGCCCTCTAATTCGGCAAAGAGTTGGGAAATGGCCATTTTTTAAACTAATATTGTAAACTATCTATTTATGGAAGAAATTTGAACTTTTGGTGGTTGAGTGTGACGGTTAAGCGGTTAACATTAGCAAAAACTGACTAAACGCCGGGGGGGTGGAAAATTTGAAATTTTTTTGTGCTTCAGGGATAATTGAAAAATTCTTTTTTGTGGTATAGATACTGAAAATCGATATTACCATTTTCATATTTTCAATCACTCATTAGTATGAACTTCCGCTGTTAGAGGATTCTAAAAGGTAAAAAAAAAGGAAAACTTTTTCTGTTTGAAAACAAGCTTTCCATATTTGCCACAGGGGATATGCTATTCTTCTAGTGTCTCTTAAAAGCAAAATAGTTCAGTTTTGGAACAGGAGACAAATTTACTGTTTTCATTCTAATGTACTTTACAATTTAAATACTAAATATTATATTAAAATTTATTTAAAAAAGTTTTTTTAATTTTAAATGTTTATATATGCTTAATAAGGTAAAATATAACTAAATTAACATTAAGCTTAATTAATGGGAAAAAAATATTCATACATTTAAAATTAATCGGAAATAATTTTCATTTTTGAGAGAACTTTGTATTCTTCTATGACCAGAAGAAGCAGGAAATAGTTTGTAAAATTTTATTTTGGTAACAAAAAGTAACATTATTGCTTGTTATATATTTTTTGCTTTGGCCAAAAATATGCTAATAAATAATTTTAAATAATAATAAAATAAATAAATACCCCCTCATGCATCTGCTTGCCACAGAGGTCTGACAGGAGCCTGTCAGTTTATATGCCACAGTAGAAGATCTGTGAGGATGGCAGGACCTCAGCAGAAAACAACACGAACATCCTTGCCTTACCTGGGTCTAGAACCCAGGTCCCGTAGATCAGTAGCCTACTTCTTTAAAATTTTTGATGCTTAATACTATAATTTTACGCTTAAACTTTTGCAATACAAACATTTTCTTTCCCTTATTCTTGCTTGCTTGCAGAAACCTAAAAATTTATTTTTAGTAGTTTCGCTTTATCTAAGAAGCGTAAAACATTAAGCGACCATTTCTTATATCCACTACTTGTACGTAGACTGTGTGCATGTACAGTGCTTTATCGATAAATAATCGGATCGTCGAGTAAGCCATAAATCGCTTGCATGTTAATGAACGAAAAGCGATGTCAACAAACTTGACGCTGGCGACCTACTTTACGAGTTCGAGGTCAGTGGCGCTAAGTGTGGCAGTGAGTAGGTTTTCGCGGATCTTCCCAGATCATTTTCCTTCCGATCTTGTCTGCTAGGAACGTGGGTCTCGCAAACTACACAGATGAGCCGTCCCACAATAGACCTGGTTGCCTAGTTTTTCTTTTCTGTTTGAGGCATCTATGTTGTGGCAGCCATATTGGTGGCGAGCGAGAAATGCATAGCCTACAGCAAACAAGAAAGCCAACGAATCGAATTTACTGACATCATTCGTCTCCTCGCGATGCTCCCATTGTTGATAACGGCGACAGTAACCCGTTAAGAAGCACGTGCCGATGTGTCTGCTACCAGTTTAAATATAGATGCTCTTCTTTTTGCTATCGTTGCCAGTCGTGATTTACAGAACTTTGACTTATTTTAATGCAAATAAAATTGTTCTCAAAATGTTTAAAGAGGACTAGAGAGATGTTTTTTTGAAATTTTCCATCTGGGTAGGTCTCACAGTTACAGAACTTTCTGTCAACAAACCGGTGCTGCAGAGATGAAAGCAATCTAAATAAGTGAACGATAAAACTTGCTAGTGAATTTGAAGAAGCGAAACTGAAGTCTATGATTCTATATTAGAGTTTTTGGAAATTTTCATTTGTTTAGAAAATGTTTTATAATACCTCTCAAGCAGTTTCTACGATTATTTTGCTGTTTAGTAAACATTTATCAGGTACAAAGATGTAGATGAACAAAGAACCAAAATAAACTTACTTCAAATCCTAAACCCGTAAAGATATTTGAAAACAGTTTTCAGTATCATAGTTCTTTTTTTTTTCTGATCATTTCATCCGCTTACAGTATTGGAATAACTCATTAAATTCACGAATTTAAAATTTCGTGTTGTAACTTGAAAATTCATTTGGATACTGTTGCCTGTATTTTCTGTTCATCCTGTCGCATATTTTCTTCACCCAATTTTAATGAGCATTTCCACTACATTGAGTCAAGCTGTCATTTCAAGTATTCTAAGACAAAGCTGAACAATACTTGAATTTTCAAAATTATTGCTTCGCATATTTTTCTCCATGCTATCGTAATAATTTTGTCTCTGTTGATTTTAATTTTTGAAAAACTCGAATGCAAAGAGCTTCTAAGATTAGATATTCGTTATCTAAGGGACTTAAGGGACTTAGTTTCGAGCCCCGGATAAGGCATAAACGTTTGTGTCGTTTTTCTGCTGAGGTCCTGCCATCCTCACAGACCTACTATGGCACATAAACTGACAGGCTCTTGTCAGACCTCTGTGGCAAGCAGCTGCTTGAGGGGTATTTATTATTATTTTTATTTATATCTAGGTAAAGATCATCACCATTTTAATGATGATTTTTAGTTATATTTAGTCAGTTGTGTTTCAAATATTCAAAAATTTCATTGATTCTCTGCATCAATAAGGCTCACTCTTTTGTTAAGTCCATTTTGAAATTGCTGGCTGAAAGCAATTGTAATAAAATGTTTAATAAATATTGTAAGGGCTCGATCAAGCTAGGGCGAAGGGGGGTGAAGCCATGAGCGCTATTGTGGCAGAACTCTTCGTCTAGCAAGGGCATCGGAGCCAGTTCCGTTGGGGGCAGGGGGTGAGAAATGTGCCTAAGGACTGCCGCGGTCGAGAAGTTTCGGCCGCGCGCAGAAGATGTGGACATACCCCATTGGCTGACGGACTCTTGCATACCCAGCGGACATCACTTGACCGGACTTGGCGGGAGAATTTCAACGAAGAGTTGCGTTTCGGATTCTGTAGGGGACGGTCGGGAAGACGTCGTCCTGTTAGATATCCGTCTTTGTTACGGTGTTGGGGACACCGAGAGGCTTGGTTGGTTAAAGCCTTGCGAATAGGATTGGGAATCCTGCTGTCTGGTATGAGTGACTCGCCGGGCGGCAGTCGCTGTAGTTTATATATTTTGTCTGTTCACTGTATTGTTGCTGAAGTCGAATTAAATGTAGATATGTAAATAAGAAACATAGGAGTCTAGTTATTGAAACGAACGAGCAGTGCCATTCTGACGACATAACTATTACCGAGAATTTACCGACTGGGAATAACTCACACACACGGGATGGAGGAAGAAGGAACCCTTGACAAATATATATTAGTGAGTGATTAGATTGGCTTGGGACTTAACTCAGACAGTGATTAAAAGAATAGAGATAATCACTGTTTTAGGAGAGGAATTTTTTTTTTCAAATTTGCTGTATTGTCAAGCCGTCCAAGTTTTAAAAAAATGAGCATAAGTGCCAAAAAAAAAATACAGTATGGGAGTACAGGAAAAATTGCACAACATTTTCGAGTAAAATTCTAAGCATTTTTGCAAACATCAAAAATTTTCTAATAACATTTAAGGACACATCAAATTTCGTCTACTTTTTCCGGACGATTGGCAACACTGCTACAGATGTGTATCAGAGTTGAAATAATACAATAAATTTTTAACACAATTTGGAATCTTTGTTTTTACCCTGACACTGTATATCTTAAAACACTCAAATTGTAAACAACTCGCCTCAACCTTCAGGGCAAACATTTGACGAATAAATATGTTGGCATTGTGCGTATGGCAACGGGAGTTACGCAACAATGGAACTCCTTCTAAAGAGAAGAAAAGACTTTGTTATCTTTCATCTCTATAGCCTGGAGCCAGATCGTGCTTAATTCAACGATCAACTCTTCTGAAAGAAATCTTCCTCAATCTTCAGCGAAGCTTATGCCTTGGCATTCAAAGGCAGTGGAAGAACAGGGTTGTTACCGAAGCAAGAAAGCATCGCCATTGCTAAATCTTTAATGGGGTAGCCATCAGAAACAAAAATAGTGACGTACAGTTGCTCAAAAAAATATCCGAACACTATGCTTGATTACAGAATTCAGAAAAAATATCTGGCAACTTTTTTTTTAGAAATTAGTGATTTGGCAAACTTCGTGTCACGTGACACAAAGGTTGCCAGATCACTAATTTCTAAAAAAGAAAAAAGTTGCCAGATATTTTTTTCTGGAAGTTTGCCAGATCACTAATTTCTAAAAAAAAAGTTGCTAGATATTTTTTCTGAATTCTGTAATTAAGCATAGTGTTCGGATATTTTTTTCAGCGACTGTATGCTCGGAAAGATAGTCTGATTCTTTACTGATTCATGTGTTTATTAATATTCTTTAAATTTTCACTATATGCCTCAGCAGGCATTTTTTTAAATCAGCAAAATTTTCCAGTGATTTTAATTTTTGCTTATAATGTGTGTACGATAGCTTGTAATTTGAGAACCTAAAAAATAGTCAAAATTTTGAACGGTGATCATTTTTAAATACAAACACTAACTATAAGGGTTTTTGCACACCATGGACTAAATGGCCAGGTCACAAGGACCCCGAAGGCTCAGAGAACGTTGGGAGAGGGGACCCACTGGAACAGCTGTTGGGAGACAGATGGTAGCCTCCCGTCAAGGCCATCCAGCGTGTTCTTTAACGTTGGGTTGTTTTACCTCTGAGCGGCACTTTTTTGCACACCATGGGCTAAATGGCCAGGTCACAAGGACCCCGAAGGCTCGGAGAAGGTTGTGGGAGGGGACCCACTGGAACAGCTGTTGGGAGACAGATGGTAGCCTCCCGTCAAGGCCATCCAGCGTGTTCTTTAACGTGCACAGGGTATGGCTCTCCCGCACACGGGGCCACGGCTTAACGTCCCATCCGACGGACGGCGGCCTTTCCAAGCCCATCAGTGTCCCCTACTGACCGTGGGCAGGGCAGGGAATTTTGCGGAGATAAATCTCAACGCTGACCTAGCTGGGACTCGAACCTGGGAACTGCAGATTACGAGCCTGGCGCGCTACCGACTGAATTAGAAACCGACAAAATTAGAAATTTGATTTTGACTGAGCCGGACTCATTCGACTCATCTTTTTTAGTGTGTAAGAATAAATATAAATAAATAAATAAATACCCCCTCAAGCAGCTGCTTGCCACAGAGGTCTGACAGGATCCTATCAGTTTATATGCCATAGTAGAAGGTCTGCGAGGATGGCAGGACCTCAGCAGAAAAACAACACGAAAGTCCATGCTTTACCCTGGGCTAGAACCCAGGTCATATGATCCTATAAAATCCAGAGGATTCTAAGAAATTTTAAAATACTACAACCACATGGATGAACTCTCAAAAATCAATTACTTATTCTAGTAAAAATGTAAATTCATAAAAAATTATAAACGGGCCCGGATCTAGAAAAATACAAGGTGGTGGGGCAAGTCACAATATCTGGTGGGAGAAAATTAAAAGGGAAGGGTCAAAGGTTAGGTTTCATTACAGTATAATATTTGGTCCTCCATTTTGGAGATCTTTAAAAATTGTTTTAAAAAATTTGAGAAATATGCACAATTTTTTTTTTATTTTTTCCATCCCACTTGCTAACATTTACAAAGAAAATTGGGGGGGGGGGGGGATTTCATCCAGTTTCATTCCTGACTATAAATAATAATAATAATAAATAAATACCCCCTCAAGCAGCTGCTTGCCACAGAGGTCTGACAGGAGCCTGTCAGTTTATATGCCATAGTAGGAGATCTGAGAGGATGGCAGGACCTCAGCAGAAAAACAACACGAACATCCATGCCTTACCCGGGACTCGAACCCAGGTCCCTTAGATCAGTAGCCAAGCGTGCTATAAATAATTAAAATTTTAACCATATAAGTAAAAACCGAAATATTTTCTTTTTGTGTGATCATTAAGCTGTTGCGATAGCAGTATTAAGTAGAATGTATAAAATTATCCTCTCTTTTAATTTTATATAATATGTAATAGCACTTATATAGGGTTTAATATACACACATATATATATAATTCCACAATATATACCTAGTTACGGAGACTACCTGTACTGCTGTATAAGAAATACATTTGTATTTACTTTGAAAAAAAATACTTATAAAGAAAAGTTTTGCACTTTTTATTAATGCAAAGCATTGAAATATAATTAGTGTGTACAGTCGCTCAAAAAAATATCCGAACACTATGGTTCATTGCGGAAATCAGAAAAAATATCTGGCAACGATTCCTTTTAGAAATTAGTGATTTGGTAACTTTCGTGCCGCGTGACACGAAGGTTGTCAGATCACTAATTTCGGAAAAAATCGTTGCCAGATATTTTTTTCTGAATTCTGTAATCAATCATAGTGTTCGGATATTTTTTTGAGCGACTGTAGATGGCAAATATTGGTTGAGTATACCACCTACCATCTATCTCCCAACAGCAGTTCTAGTGGATTCCCTCCCCCAACCTTCTCTGAGCCTTCGAGGTCCTTGTGACCAGGCCATTTAGCCCATGGTGTGCAAAAAATGCCGCTCAGAGGTAAAACAACCCAACGTTAAAGAACACGCTGGATTGCCTTGACGGGAGGCTACCACCTGTCTCCCAACAGCTATTCCAGTTCGTCTCCTCCCCCAACCGTCTCTGAGCTTTCGAGGTCCTTGTGACCTGGCCATTTAGCCCATGGTGTGCAAAAAAGTGCCGCACAGAGGTAAAACAACCCAACGTTAAAGAACACGCTGGATGGCCTTGACGGGAGGCTACCATCTGTCTCCCAACAGCTATTCCAGTGGGTCTCCTCCCCCAACCGTCTCTGAGCTTTCGAGGTCCTTGTGACCTGGCCATTTAGCCCATGGTGTGCAAAAAAGTGCCGCTCAGAGGTAAAACAACCCAACGTTAAAGAACACGCTGGATGGCCTTGACGGGAGGCTACCATCTGTCTCCCAACAGCTGTTCCAGTGGGTCCCCTCCCCCAGCCTTCTCTGAGCTTTCGAGGTCCTTGTGACCTGGCCATTTAGCCCATGATGTGCAAAAAAGTGCCGCTCAGAGGTAAAACAACCCATTACAATATCCTGAATTATCTTATGCCGTTGGGTTATTTACATTGTAATAACGTTCATTATTATCAAAATAATCCAGAAATAAAAAGAAAAGGATAGTACCTGATGAAAAAGACTCCAGTGATGATTCTCTCCGATATGAACTTCAAAATAAAGGAATACTATGAACCCTTACTGTTCTGGTTACGAAGCATTGGCGATTATTCTGCAGCTAGCAGCAGACTGACTAGAGTAATGTCAGATCGTCAAGGTATGTTTCTGTTGCCCTAGAAACGCTCTCTTATATCCACCCTGTCTTCACAAGGAGGTCATCGACTCAGAGACACCAACTCCCGCTGAAAGAAAGGTAGGAAAAGGATGGGCGGGGGAGAGAACTGAGAGAGGAGGGGGGGATAGCCAGTGAAGACCTATGAGGGGAAGAGTATCGTTGTGCCCCCTCCCCCCTTCCCTCTATAGTGATTGGCACGCTTGCAGCAGCGTGACGTCACGAGATCCGTCCTCATTTTTCGGGAGGGTGGCCGACGACCACGTGCGCGGAACGTAGTCTGTTAAAAAAGGCCGGGAAAACCCATCGTTACGTTTGGTAAGTGGCTTTTGGGAGAAGTTAACGTAGAGGATGGAAATCGTGAACGGATTGTGGTCGCTAAGTGAAATCGTAAGCATGTTTTTTTTGGGGGGGTGATAACTTTCCTCAGTCAAAAGATGTGACGACCGTCGTTAAAGGTCGGTTGATGATATTCATGATAGTATCACTTTCGAATATTTGTTTCGACAAAAAATTTTTAGAAATTCACGAGGTTGGCTAGAAATGAATTTATAGAAGTATGCTTGAAATCATCTTTATCTTAGAGTTCCTAAGGCATGGAAGCTGTCTCTGGGGTCTCTAAGGCATGAATGTTTTCTTTCTTCTGAGGACTATAAGGTGCGATTTTTTTTTTCTGTTGAGATCTCTAAGAAATGAATGATTTCATGAAATAATAAGCTGGAAAAAAATTGGTTTTGCTGTGAGTGGGATTCGAACCCACGTCTCCTAGATTAGATTGTTTTAGCTCTGAGCGGCACTATTTTGCACACCATGGGCTAAATGGCCAGGCCAGAAGGACCCCGAAGGCTCAGAGAAGGTTGGGGGAGGGGACCCACTGGAACAGCTGTTGGGAGACAGATGGTAGCCTCCCGTCAAGGCCATCCAGCGTGTTCTTTAACGTTGGGTTGTTTTACCTCTGAGCGGCACTTTTTTGCACACCATGGGCTAAATGGCCAGGTCACATGGACCCCGAAGGCTCAGAGAAGGTTGGGGGAGGGGACCCACTGGAACAGCTGATGGGAGACAGATGGTAGCCTCCCGTCAAGGCCATCCAGGGTGTTCATTAATGTGCACAGGGTATGGCTCTCCCGCACACGGGGCCACGGCTTAACGTCCCATCCGACGGACGGCGGCCTTTTCAAGCCCATCGGTGTCCCCTACAGACCGTGGGCAGGGCGGGGAAATTTTGCGGAGATAAATCTCAACGCTGACCCAGCTGGGACTCGAACCTGGGAACTACAGATTACGAGCCTGGCGCGCTACCGATTGAGCCACCCCCGCCCCACGTCTCCTAGAAACATGCCACTTATGCTAACCTCTACACCATGATCGACTAACGTTTTTCTTCAGAAGTGTGACTTAAAATTTGTTTCTACTGAGGTTTCAAGGCTATGAATGTTTTCTTTCTGCTAAAGTATGTAAGGCATGAATGTTTTCTTTCTAACGAGGTCTATAACACATGAATGTTTTCTTTTTGCAGAGGCCTCTAAGGCATCAAAGTTTTCTTTCTACCGAGATCTTTAAGGTACGAATTTGTTTCTACTGAGGTTTCAAGGCTATGAATTTTTCTTTCTACCGAATTTTCTAAGGCATGAATGCTTTCTTTCTGCTGAGGTCTATAAGATACGTTTTTTTTTTCTATTGAGATCTTTAAGGAATGAATGTGTTCTTTCTAACGAGGTTTCTACGTCATGATTGTTTTCTTTCTACTGAGGTCTACAAGGTACGTTTTTTTTTTTTGAGGTCTCCAAGGAATAAATATTTTATTTCTACCGAGGTCTAAAATCCATTAATGTTTCCTTTCTACCGAGACCTATAAGGAAAAATTGTTTTTTTTCCATACAGCTCTGTAAAGAATGAATGTTTTCTTTCTATCGAGATCTTTAAGGCATGAATGTTTTCTTTCTATCGAGATCTTTAAGGCATGAATGTTTTCTTTCTATCGAGATCTTTAAGGCATGAATGTTTTCTTTCTATCGAGATCTTTAAGGCATGAATGTTTTCTTTCTGCAGAGGTGGCTAAATCCATGAATGTTTTCTTTTTGCTGAGGTCCCTGTGCTAAGAATGTTTTCTTTCTACTGAGGTCTATAAGTATTGAATTTTTTCTAATGGAATCTTCAAGGAATGAATGTTTTCTTTCTACCGTGGTCTCTATGGCATGAATGTTTTCTTTCTGCCAAGGTGTTTATGCATGAATGTTCTCTTTCTCGTGAGATCTCTATGGCATAAATGTTTTGTTTCTAATATAGTCTATAAGGTTTGATTTTTTTTTTCTCTTTAGGTTTATAAGGAATGAATGCTTTCTTTGTTCCAATGTCTCTAAGACAAGAGTGTTCTCCTTCTTCTAACGTCTCTATTGGCATGAATGTTTTCTTTCTAATGGAGGTCTATAAGGTATTTTTTTTTTCTATGGAGGTCTCTATGAAATAAATCTTTTCTTTCTACTGTGGTCTTTAAGGTATGATTTTTTTTTTCTACTGAAATATCTAAGGAATAAATGTTTTTAGCGAGATTTCTAAGGCATGATTTTTTTTTCTGCCAAGGTCTCTTAAGCACGAATCTTCTCTTTTTGTTGAGGTCTCTAGGGCATGCATCTTTTCAATTTAGTGACGTCTAGTGATTAGCGCGCTTGGCTACTGATCTAAGGGACCTGGGTTCGAGCCCCGTGTAAAGCATGGATGTTTGTGTCGTTTTTCTGCTGAGGTCCTGCCATCCTCTCAGACCTTCTACTATGGCATATAAACTGACAGGTTTCTGTCAGACCTCTGTAGCAAGCAGCTGCTTGAGGGGTATTTATATTTTAGTAGCGCGCTTGGCTACTGATCTAATGGACCTGGGTTCGAGCCCTGGGTAAGGCATAGACGTTCGTGTTGTTTTTCTGATGAGGTCCCACCATCCTCACAGACTTTCTACTATGGCATAAAAACTGACAGGCTCCTGTAAGACCTCTGTGGCAAACAGCTGCTTTAGGGGGTATTTATTTATTTATTTCTTTTTAATAAAGTGTGAATCTTTTTTTCTCTTCTGGTCTGTATGCCATGAATGTATGCTTCCCGCAAAGTTGTCTAAGGCATGTATGTTCTCTTTTTGCTGAGGTATCTAGGGGCATGAATATTTTCTTCCTACTGAGGTTTATAAAGTACAATTTTTTTCTGTTGATGTCTCTAAGGAATGAAAGTTTTCTTTCTATCGAGGTCTCTAAGGCTGAAAAGTTTTCTTTTTTTTTATCTCTGTAAATAAAACATATTTTTTTTTTCTTTCTATTGTGGATTCTAAGGCATGAATTTTTCGTTATCTAAAGTCTATACGGTATAATTTTTTTTCTGTTAAAATCTTTAAGGCATGTTTTTTTTTTTCTTATATAAATTTCTTTTCCACTCCCTTTTTTTTTACAGAATCATTTAGAGCATATTGTAATTTAAGATTCGTCTGTCGTTAGTGGTACAGTCGCTCAAAAAAATATCCGAACACTATGGTTGATTACAGAATTCAGAAAAAATATCTGGCAACGATTTTTTTAGAGATCTGGCAGATCACTAATTTCTAAACCTGGATCGTGTGGGCTCACTCACGGAAATATTGAGCGTGTGCAGTTACCGTTCACAGCAAACTGGAGCGTGTGCAGTAACTGCACACGCTCCAGTTTGCTGTGAACGGTAACTGGAGCGTGTACAGTTGCTGTACACGCTCCAGATGTTTTTTCTGAATTCTGTAATCAACCATAGTGTTCGGATATTTTTTTTTGATCGACTGTACCAGTTGCTTATGGAGTAATTTTTTCCGTTCTTTATTGATCCATATTTCAATCTCCAGTGCTTGTAAATCAGACGCAGTTCATTGGCGACCATTCCGTTCCCGCCATTGCTCGTTAACGCCAACTGAATAGCTCTGCTGAAAACAAATTTAGACTCAGGAGAGATATCTCATTTCCTTGTTCTTAATATTTAGGTTGGAGAAAATAGAGATTTCACAGTTCGTGGATCAAAGTGCTCCATTTACTCTTAACAAGATGTATCCACACTCAATGCTAATTTGCATTTATTACGTAATGTATTCCACAGCGAGACAGAAATTATCGCTGTTTAAAGTGAATATTGATGTTGGAACTCAACTAGAGCGTTTGGGTTGAGTTGTTTCCCTCTGAGCGGCACTTTTTTGCACACCATGGGCTAAATGGCCAGGTTACAAGGACCCCGAATGCTGAGAGAAGGTTGGGGGAGGGGACCCACTGGAACAATTGTTGGGAGATAGATGGTAGCCTCCCGTCAAGGCCATCCAGCGTGTTCTTTAACTTTGGTTTTTTTTACCTCTGAGCGGCACTTTTTTACACACAATGGGCTACATTGCCAGGTCACAAGGACCCCGAAGGCTCAGAGAAGATTGGGGGAGGAGACCCACTGGAACAGCTGTTGGGAGACATGGTAGCCTCCCGTCAAGGTCATCCAGCGTGTTCTTTAACTTTGGGTTGTTTTACCTCTGAGCGGCACTTTTTTACACACAGTGGGCTACATTGCCAGGTCACAAGGACCCCGAAGGCTCAGAGAAGGTTGGGGGAGGAGACCCACTGGAACAGCTGTTGGGAGACAGATGGTAGCCTCCCGTCAAGGCCATCCAGCGTGTTCTTTAACGTTGGATTGTTTTCCTCTGAGCGGCACTTTTTTGCACACCATGGGCTAAATGGCCAGGTCACATGGACCCCGAAGGCTCAGAGAAAGTTGTGGGAGGGGACCCACTGGAGCAGCTGTTAGGAAACAGATGGTAGCCTCCCATCAAGGTCATCCAGCTCTTCTTCTTATTATTATTATTATTATTCCATCCAGCCGCCATCCGTCGGATGGGACATTAAGCCGTGGCCATACCCTGTGCACGTTAAAGAATAACACTGGATGACCGTGACAGAAGGCTACCATCGTCTCCCAACAGCTGTTCTTGTGGGTCCCCTCCCCCAACCTTCTCTGAGCCTTCGGGGTCCTTGTGACCTGGCCATTTAGCCCATGGTGTGCAAAAAGTGCCGCTCAGGTGTTAAATAACCCTTGCTTGTTTACTGCCACGACAAAGAAGTTAACGTTTGTGACTCGACGACTCACGAAAAAGAAACGACCGTCTCGAACCAGTCCCCCGTGACGCCGGCAGTGTTCTTTCTCCACCAAGCGTTATAATGAGAGGTTTTTCCCCTTCGACCATCTGAGCAAACAACAAAGCCCAGCAGAGGATTTCAGCAATGGTGTTCTATAAAGCAGCGCCACCTGTCACCGAAAGCAAGATCGGCGGAATTTCAGTCCTTTGCGGTTTGTTTCTAAGGAAAGAACTAGGTGGGAGGGGGGAAGGGGGAGGGGGGGTGGAAGGGAATAATATATAGGTCGCATTGCACGTGAAAGTGAAACTTTTACGTCACACGCCGTCAATGTATCAGTGCTCCGTAAAGTTAAAAAGCAGGCCAAATTTAAATATTCAGCAACAAAATGCTCTTTCCTTTTTTTGGTTAAATCAGCGTTAAAAAAACAACTTTTATACAGTGCAGTTCATTCGTCTGTTCTCCCTCCGTCCGTTGGGGCGGGGGTGGCTCAGTCGGTAGCGCGCCAGGCTCGTAATCTGTAGTTCCCAGGTTCGAGTCCCAGCTGGGTCAGCGTTGAGATTTATCTCCGCAAAATTCCCCGCCCTGCCCACGGTCAGTAGGGGACACCGATGGGCTTGGAAAGGCCGCCGTCCGTCGGATGGGACGTTAAGCCGTGGCCCCGTGTGCGGGAGAGCCATACCCTGTGCACGTTAAAGAACACGCTGGATGGCCTTGACGGGAGGCTACCATCTGTCTCCCAACAGCTGTTCCAGTGGGTCCCCTCCCCCAACCTTCTCTGAGCCTTCGGGGTCCATGTGACCTGGCCATTTAGCCCATGGTGTGCAAAAAAGTGCCGCTCAGAGGTAAAACAAACCAAACCAAACCCTCCGTCCGTGACGTCACAGTATCGCTGTCGTGGCCTTCTCTTCTAGGTGGCCTTGGCATGGCTCGTTGGGATGGGTTGTTTGACCTATGAGTTGCAGTACTTAGGCTAATATGGCCAGTTCACAAAGACCCCGAAGGCTCAGAGAACTTTCACGGAAGGCTTTCACGGAAGGTCTCATAATTGTCCACTGGATTCCTCTCCTTATTTCTAGATCTGAACTCTTGTGAGCATGGCGTTATAGGCCAATGTATGCATAAAGAAACCACTTAGAGATAAAAAAAAAACTTGGCCGCCATTTCGGTAAGTGTACAGTCGCTCAAAAAAATATCCTAACACTATGGTTGATTAAAAATAAATATAATAATAATAAATACCCCCTCAAGCAGCTGCTTGCCACAGAGGTCTGACAGGAGCCTGTCAGTTTATATGCCACAGTAGGAGATCTGAGAGGATGGCAGGACCTCAGCAGAAAAACGACGCACACATCCATGCCTAAATCCGGGGCTCGAACCCAGGTCCCTTAGATCAGTAGCCAAGCGTGCTAACCACTCGGCCACGGGACGGCTTATGGTTGATTACAGAATTAAAAAAAAAATATCTGGCAACGATTTTTTTTAGAAATTAGTGATCTGGTTACACGAAGGTTGCCAGATCACTAATTTCTAAAAAGAATCGCTTACCAGATATTTTTTTCTGAATTCTGTAATCAACCATAGTGTTCGAATATTTTTTTGAGCGACTGTACACGTGTGTTAGAAGAATGATCCGGAATTCAGATAAATGAAGCCCTCCTCCTTCCTAAGAGGATTCCTTCATCCGACAGAGAGCGGAGACAGTCCCTTTCTCCCTCACTTTCCCTACTCCTTATCCATCTCCGCATTCCACACGAGGTAGGGACAGAGGCCCTAAAAACTTCCCCCTGCCTCCTATTTAAATCCCGAACCGCCGACTGCTTTATCGGGCCACGAAACCTGCACCTTTCTCACAATCCTGCTTCTGCAATAATAAACGAAACGACACAGCCCGAATGGGAAATAACAAAATCGTCGTCTTTGTGAGAGGGATTTTTCACTCCCTTTCCGATAATCCATTGCGTCACAGATTCCGGGTCGGCTCCTTTGGAACAGCCAGCGAATGTTGACCTACATGGAGAGAGGGAATTCCCGCAAAGTGGCTCGTGGACGGGGACAACTTTTACTCTTCGCTGATTACGCGAAAAACTTTCCTTCTTTGTCATTCGAATGTCTTTTGCGCGTGAAGACGATAGAGGAGAGAGAGAAGAGAAAATTCCTACCTTCATTATTTCCTGACTTGTGGGCGATTTCGTTTAATTTATTTCTTCCTCTTGTTGTTTTGCCACTGCTAATGATTGTAGCAACAAGTTCTAATTCTCAATTCCAAGGGTCTATGATTCAAGGAAGCCCCTCTAAAGGCGAGGGGGGGGGGGGACCGTAAGGTTAGGACTCCCACCTCCTAAAACCTCAAATCAAAACTTAAAAAATAATTTCGTGTTTTACGGCAGCCGTCCCATGGCCGAGTGGTTAGCGCGCTTGGCTACGGATCGAAGGGACCTGGGTTCGAGCCCCGGGTAAGGCATGGCTGTTTGTGTCGTTTCTCTGCTGAGGTCCTGCCATCCTCTCAGTCCTTCTACTATGGCATATAAACTGTCAGACCTCTGTGGCAAGCAGCTGCTTGAGAGAGTATTTATTATTTATTTTTACGGCATATGAGCTTCATCTCCATTTCAGCAGAGAATATTTAGGAAAAAACTTTTCAATGCATTTAAGCAATTACTTGCAACCAGGCCGGGATGGCTCAGTCGGTAGCGCGCCAGACTCGTAATCTGTAGTTCCCAGGTTCGAGTCCCAGCTGGGTCAGCGTTGAGATTTATCTCCGCAAAATTTCCCCGCCCTGCCCACGGTCAGTAGGGGACACCGATGGGCTTGGAAAGGCCGCCGTCCGTCGGATGGGACGTTAAGCCGTGGCCCCGTGTGCGGGAGAGCCATACCCTGTGCACGTTAAAGAACACGCTGGATGGCCTTGACGGGAGGCTACCATCTGTCTCCCAACAGCTGTTCCAGTGGGTCCCATCCCCCAACCTTCTCTGAGCCTTCGGGGTCCTTGTGACCTGGCCATTTAGCCCATGGTGTGCAAAACAGTGCCGTTCAGAGGTATAACAACCCAACGTTAAAGAACACGCTAGATGGCCTTGACGGGAGGCTACCATCTGTCTCCCAACAGCTGTTCCAGAGGGTCCCCTCCCCCAATTTTCTCTGAGCCTTCGGGGTCCTTGTGACCTGGCCATTTAGCCCATGGTGTGCAAAACAGTGCCGTTCAGAGGTATAACAACCCAACGTTAAAGAACACGCTGGATAGCCTTGACGGGAGGCTACCATCTGTTTCCCAACAGCTGTTCCAGTGGGTCCCCTCCCCCAACCTTCTCTGAGCCTTCGGGGTCCATGTGACCTGGCCATTTAGCCAATAGTGTGCAAAACAGTGCCGCTCAGAGGTAAAACAACCCAACCCCCATGTGCCCGGTGAATGGTTAAAAAATCGGGTTTTTTTATTTGGCCCGTGGCTTCGTTTCTACACAAATTGTTACTGCTCCAGATGCTACCTGGTGAGAGCGGCCATTTTATATATTTTCACGACCGTCAATTTTTACGTTTTCTAGGCCCTCAATGATTTCGATAATTATTCGACCTGGCGCATTGTAAAAAAGAGCCTCAGAAGATAATAAATCTTTATTTTTGTTTGTTTTTTCATAATGAGACGCCCGAGCTTTCCGTTACGTAATGTACACAGTTAAAGAACACATAACTTTTAATGCTTAGACAAAAACAAGAATAGAAAATAAAGATTTAATCTCCGGAATATAAACTTGACTCAAGGAAAAAAAAATCGTTAATAGGGTTATGTTCTTTGTGACCGATATTTCCTCCCGATCGTGTTGAAGGCGGGAAACAAAATGGCGGATAAAAGCCGTTTCACGCTTCTTAAAATGGGCGTTTTAAGCGATTCGGGAGAATTAGCTTTCCTTTATTATTTAGATACGGGATTTCCAACTGCAGATAAGGGGGAAGTAAAACTCCATAGAAGCTGGGATCTGGGTTGGGTTGTTGGACCCCGAAGGCTCAGAGAAGGTTGAGGGAGGAGACCCACTGGAACAGCTGTTGGGAGACAGATGGTAGCCTCCCGTCAAGGCCATCCAACGTGTTCTTTAAAGTGCACAGGGTATGGCTCTCCCGCACATGGGGCCACGGCTTAACATCCCATCCGATGGACGGCGGCCTTTCCAAGTCCACCGGTGTCCCCTACTGACCGTGGGCAGGGCGGGGAATTTTGCGGAGATAAATCTCAACGCTGTTCCAGCTGGGACTCGAACCTGGGAACTACAGATGACGAGCCTGGCGCGCTACCGACTGAGCCACCCCCGCCCCGAACATCTAGGTATGAACCTGACAAAAGCATTATTTTCTCAGTTGGCGAAATTTGATTTTCGATTTCTCCCCCCCCCCCCCCCGCCCTCCACAACCACAGTCCTTCGCTACGCCCCCTGTCTGGAGTTCTTCAACTGCTACTTTTTCCTGCAGTCATGACGTTAAGCTTACAAAATACGGTATGATAATATCTGATTTCTGCTGTGATTTTTCCGGATATTTTTTACACAAGAGACTTTCACCCCCTACTAATCGAAGTATGAAAACCACTAGGCTATCGAACACCCCTTCCCCCCCCCAAAAAAAGCTCATCTTATTTTTATAGAAGCCTCCCCCTCCCTTCCACACATACACAATTTGTTCAGTTAAAACAAACGATGCTTGTTCTCCAAGAGAATAACGATTTGTCAGTTTACAACTTTAGCGTCCTCTAACGGCGAAAACTCAAACTAATGGAATGTTGGAAAAATGCGATTATGGCTAGTAATCAAAGGGACCTGGGTTCGAGCCCCGGGTAAGACATGGACGTTTGCTTTGTTTTTCTGCTGAGGTCCCCGCCATCTTGGGGGCGGGGGTGGCTCAGTCGGTAGCGCGCCAGGCTCGTAATCTGTAGTTCCCAGGTTCGAGTCCCAGCTGGGACAGCGTTGAGATTTATCTCCGCAAAATTCCCCGCCCTGCCCAACGTCAATAGGGGACACCGATGGGCTTGGAAAGGCCGCCGTCCGTCGGATGGGACGTTAAGCAGTGGCCCCGTGTGCGGGAGAGTCATACCCTGTGCACGTTAAAGAACACGCTGGATGGCCTTGACGGGAGGCTACCATCTGTCTCCCAACAGCTGTTCCAGTGGGTCCCCTCCCCCAACCTTCTCTGAGCCTTCGGGGTCCGTGTGACCTGGCCATTTAGCCCATGGTGTGCAAAAAAGTGCCGCTCAGAGGTAAAATAATCCAACGTTAAAGAACACGCTGGATGGCCTTGACGGGAGGCTACCATCTGTCTCCCAACAGCTGTTTCAGTGGGTCCCCTCCCCCAACCTTCTCTGAGCCTTCGGGGTCCATGTGACCTGGCCATTTAGCCCATGGTGTACAAATAAGTGCCGCTCAGAGGTAAAACAACCCAAAATCCCCGCCATCCTCACAGACCTTCACATATAACGTATTAAAATGACAGCTCCTGTCAGATCTCTGTGGCAAGCAGCTGCTTGAGGAGGTATTTTTTATTTTATCAGTACCTATTCAACCCAATTCAAAATATTTTATCTTTTAACAAAAATTCCGAGTACCTACTGATCTATGGGGATGGAGATCAGGTACGTGCCCGGAGAGAGATGGTAACCTCCCTTCAAGGTCATCCAACGTGTTCCTTAACGTACACACAGTCACCAATTCTCTCCTGCACACGGAGCCACAGTTTAACGTTCCATCATATGGACGGCGGCCTTTACAAGCTCATCGGTGACCCCTTTCTGACAGGTTAGCGGAGATAAATCTCAACATTGTCCCAGGCGGGTTGGATTGTTTTACCTCTGAGCGACACTTTTTTGCACACCATGGGCTAAATGACCAGGTCACAATGACCCCGAAGCTCAGAGAAGGTTGGGGGAGGGGACCCACTGGAACAGCTGTTGAGAGACAGATGGTAGCCTCCCGTCAAGGCCATCCAGCGTGTTCTTTAAAGCTGGATTGTTTTACCTCTGAGCGGCACTTTTTTGCACACCATGGGCTAAATGGCCAGGTCACAAAGACCCCGAAGGCTCAGAGAAGGTTGGGGGAGGGGACCCACTGGAATAGCTGTTGGGAGACAGATGGTAATCCCCCCTTCAAGGCCATCCAACGTGTTCTTTAACGTGCACAGGGTATGGCTCTCCCGCACACGGGGCCACGGCTTAACGTCCCATCCGACGGACGGCGGTTTTTCCAAGCCCATCGGTGTCCCCTACTGACCGTGGGCAGGGCGGGGAATTTTGCGGAGATAAATGAGAACGCTGACCCAGCTGGGACTCGAACCTGGGAAATACAGATTACGAGCCTGGCGCGCTACCGACTGATCTACTCCTACCCCGCTTTTTGAAGATTTCTTAGGAAATTTAGTACACTATAGAATATAGTACTAATCAAGCCCTCAAGGGGGCATTTTAACCTTCCCCTCCCCGTTATGCCACTGGACAACAAAGTGAAAACAATAGTTCGCTTTTTAAACCGGGGCGGGGGTGGCTCAGTCGGTAGCGCGCCAGGCTCGTAATCTGTAGTTCCCAGGTTCGAGTCCCAGCTGGGTCAGCGTTGAGATTTATCTCCGCAAAATTCTCCGCCCTGCCCACGGTCAGTAGGGGACACCGATGGGCTTGGTAAAGGCCGCCGTCCGTTAGATGACACGTTAAGCCGTGGCCCCGTGTGCGGGAGAGCCATATCCTGTGCACGTTAAAGAACACACTGGATGGCCTTGACGGGAGGCTACCATCTGTCTCCCAACAGGTGTTCCAGTGGGTCCCCTCCCCCAACCTTCTCTGAGCCATCGGGGTCCATGTGACCTGGCCATTTAGCCCATGGTGTGCAAAAAAGTGCCGCTCAGAGGTAAAACAACCCAACCCTTTTTAAACCGAGCAAAAAGAAAAAGTTCTTTTTTCGCAACCTTCTTTTTCGGACATTTGCTTCTGCAAATGGAGCTTCAATTACATTCCGACCCTTCAGCCTATAAACTCCACTAGAAATGGCTCTCTCTCTCATATTCATAAACACCATCTGTCTAAAGTGAATCTGCCCCGTCATGTATGAATGACTTTCGTGACGATCATCGCATCGACCAGTCGAGCAACTTTTGCCTCCTCCAAAAAACACTCCGTTGGCGGATTTTCCTCGTGGACCGCTCTCCTGCGGCAGCTGCAGACACATTGACTGCTGATGCAGCACCCGCAGGGAGGGTGCAATGGAAACGCTCGAGGGAGATTACGAGAGAAGGGGGGGTGGGGGGTGGGAGTGCCTCTCTTAAAATAGTGTCATCAACAACCTACGGTGATCAACCTACCAGTGAGAACTGGGTCAGCAACATCCGGTTGGCAGGTCAGACCCGGATCACGGTGTTGCTGTCCGGTTCTTTAGGACACGAGCTCATTGTAAGAACTTCCTCGGAAAGGAAAAGTGGGTGGCGGGTGACTCACTCGCAACATTCGATAAATTAGCAAACTGTGGCGATGCAGCTCAATAAGACATTTTCTTGGATTATTAAGGAACGGGTTTAAGATTCCATCACTCTTATCAAATCGAGCTTTTATTACACATTTCATTTACCATTAGTGCTAGTTTGCATTTCTTAGGGGTTAGCTTGTTTGGCAGGTGAGAGATCTGAGCTCGAATACCGGATAAAGCATCGATTTTCAGGTTGTTTTACCTCTGAGCGGCATTTTTTTGCACACCATGGGCTAAATGGCCAGGTCACATGGACCCCGAAGGCTCAGAGAAGGTTGGGGGAGGGGACCCACTGGACAGCTGTTGGGAGACAGATGGTAGCCTCCCGTCAAGGCCATCCAGCGTATTCTTTAACGTTGGGTTGTTTTACCTCTGAGCGGCATTTTTTTGCACACCATGGGCTAAATGGCCAGGTCACATGGACCCCGAAGGCTCAGAGAAGGTTGGGGGAGGGGACCCACTGGAACAGCTGTTGGGAGACAGATGGTAGCCTCCCGTCAAGGCCATCCAGCGTGTTCTTTAACGTTGGGTTGTTTTACCTCAGAGCGGCACTTTTTTTGCACACCATGGGCTAAATGGCCAGGTCACAAGGATCCCGAAGGCTCAGAGAAGGTTGGGGGAGGGGACCCACTTGAACAGCTGTTGGGAGACAGGTGGTAGCCTCCCGTCAAGGCCATCCAGCGTATTCTTTAACGTGCACAGGGTATGGCTCTCCCGCACATGGGACCACGGCTTAACGACCATTCGACGGACGGCGGCCTCTCCAAGCCCATCGGTGATCGATTTTTGATTTATGCTGAGATTTCTAAGACATGAACACTACATTGCAAAGAATAATCGGGAGGTTTCGATGTAAACGGAAAGCCACATTCATAGGTCCCTATCTTTTATATGATTTTTATGAAAAAAAAAATGCTATTGGGGATAAATCTCGCTCATATTTGCTTAAAATATCAATTATCCACAATATTCAAAAAATTATGTTAGCTGAAATATTTTAGTGTAGCTACTCACTAAAATTTAGTTCAAGATAAAAACTTTTAAAAAATATTGAGATAAAAACACAACTGTTACAACAAATCGTTTCACTAACATAAATGTAATACTTGAAGCTTTGTGTAAATGATTTTTTCAGTTTCCATCAATTTAGGTCACAAAATGTTTAGATCAGTGTTTCTCAACCTTATATGCTTCAGGTATCCCCTGGAAATGTGTTTGTAACTGGCGTACCCCTTGTATAGATAGATAAAACTATAGTTATAGTATGACAATGGGAATAAAATAAGCAAATATACAGGGTGATTCAAAACTCTTGGGCCAAACTTTAAGGGTTGATAGAACACACCTAAACAATCACTTTTCGTCATACAATGCATGGCCAGAACTCAAGCAGTGAAGCTCTAGAGGACGCTTTCCAGTGAACACTTATAAGCGCTGGTTTTCGCACTCGTCATTTCTACCGTGGATTGCAAAACGGATGGATTGTTTCACAAATCAGGAGAATGCGGACATGCATTTCACGTACGGAGCTGCGGACGGGAATGCAAGGGAAGCCCAAAGACTGTACCGGGAGTGCTTTCTAACCAGACGTGTGCCTGTTGGTACAGTCGCACTCCTAGTACAGTCCCTCGAATTCCCGTCCGCAGCATCGTACGTGAAATGCATGTCCACCTTCTCCCGATTCGTGAAACAATCCATCCATTCTGCAATCCACGATAGAAATGACGACGAGTGCAAAAACCAGCGCTTATAAGTGTTCACTGGAAAGCGCCCTCTAGCGCTTCACTGCTCGAGTTCCGGCCATGCATTGTATGACGAAAAGTGCTTGTTTAGTTGTGTTCTATCACCCCTTAAAGTTTGGCCCAAGAGTTTTGAATCACCTTGTATATATATATATATGTGGTTCTCAACCTTTTATGCTTCACGTACCCCCTGGAAACGTGTATATAACTGGCATACCCCTTGTAGAGATGGATGAAACTATAGTTATAGTATAACAATGGTTATTTTTACACTATTACTAGATCTAGCGACTTTTGAGCTCTCAAGGCATACCCCTAAAAATTTTACCGCGTATCCACGTTGAGAACCCCTAGTTTAGAGTGAGACAGCGGCATCTACTGTTAATAAAAACTTAAATGTTCCAACTTCAATCTTTAAATATTAAACGATATTGTCCCGTGGCCGAGTGGTTTAGATGATCTGGATTTGAGCCCCACGTAAGGCGTGGATTCTTGCTGTTGCTTTTCTGCTGTGGTGTCGCCTTCCTCACAATCTTCTCTATGATGTATTCACCCCCTCGATAGGGAACCACCTTTTCGGGGTGAGGGCCTAAATGAAGTCGAAGGCTATGCTGACTAGAGATTTTCAAGTCGGACAGGCTAAGATGGAAGGGCCGGACCGAGTTCCCGTCACGGGAGCCAACGCAACTTGTATCTTTATATCCTTGCTTGTGGCGACCCGAGACTTGGATTAATCTCCAGGTTTTGCAGCGGGTTATGCCGTGGGTTGGACTTTACTCCTATAGTACTGTTCACCCCAGATTGTCGTGGGCTGTGCTTTACCTATATTGTACTGTATGCCCCCGACCATTAGATAGTGATCAACATGACATTATCCCTACAATGGTAGTGCTTTAGGTGGAACTAGTGGATCTTGTTCCTTAAGTATATATGGTGTATTCAACTGACAGGCTCTGTGGCAAGCAACTGCTTGACAAAGCATTATTTTATTGTTGAAAACCGAGATTTAGAGAAAGATCTTAAATTTATCTCCAATAATATTTTCCCCTAAAAGGTTTATTTTCAAAGTTTGGCTTTGAATGGGGCTTTCCATTCACATAGCATGGAAATGTACGGTTACGGTTGTAATGTCATATATTTTCAACTGGAATTTGAAGTACAGGTGCTCCCCTACTTACGAACTTTCAGACTTACGAACAATTTGATCATACATCTAAAATTTAAATTTCGCGCGGATTCGTGGCGTTAAAGCCGATTGCGTGCTTTATTTTCCTTTTTTGTTATTTACAATACGTATTATTTATGTACAAACATATACATTAACCGTATAAGTTGTTTTATTTATAATATCAACTTTACCATATACCACAGCAGATTTTTACCACATTTGAAACACCTGCTAGTAAGCAGTAGCGAGCGGGTAAACGAGTGTTACTCATTCTGGTAAAGTACATTGAAGGATCAAACACTAACAATAAGAGATTATTCTGTGCACAAATGTACTTCTTAGGTTAGTTTTCGACTTACGACAAAACCTCGGGAACTGAACCTGTTCGTAAGTAGGGGAACACCTGTATTTCTTTCGTCTGTTATGGAATTTATCTTTGGTTTTCCATAAATACAAAGTAAACAAACAACGGGAAATAATCGTGTATAAAATATTATTTATTTATATTTATATACATTTACTTCAGCAGTACCAGCACTTCAATTTTATAATTGTTTATACATAATTCCTCATTTAACACCTTATCATTTCTTATATACAAAGGCAACACACTTCGTCTACAATCTGTAAATCAACCCAGAAACAAAATGTCCCATTTTCGGCCTAGGTGTATCAAGTAACTTATAAATGGATGAGAGGTATATCAGGCGTAAAGGCAATGATCTAGCTGGGGAGGCAGAGAGAAAAATGTAAAGAAATACATACGAAAATTTTCTATTTTAACATCTAAAGCAGACCCATCCAAACCAGAGACACAAGAAAAAAAATTCTTAAAAAGCCGCAGGAAAAATTTAGTACTTTGAAGCGAAAACATGCATTTCTACTGAGTAATGAATTAGAAACACTATAATTTTTAGGAATCAAGAAAATCTTAATTGAAAAAGCATACATTTTTAATGAGTACTATGAATTGGAAAAAATGTTTAGTTATGCACCTAAAATTGTTTGGTCAAAAAAATTGCAAGAATTCAGCCAGTTCAGTATATTATGTTTTATGAGCCGCAAATTGGGTAGACCTTATGTAAATTATGACATATACATTACATGAGATTGAAAGCTATAGCAATGCCTTTATCTCCCTTCTTGGGCAGAATCCAAAAAAAACAAAATTATGAGAATTTTTACAAAATGAAGGGTGCCATTTTCTGAAAACGCCAACCACTTCCGAAGATATCCTTTTCATTCTCTCAAGTGATATAATTGTGATGAAGTACGAACTGATGATGCCCTGAGTAGGATGCATATTTCAAATGCCCAAGGAAAATGTCAGACGTGTAAAACTTTTGCTTCATTCTTCGGTTTATAAAACATAATGTACATTCAATTGAATATTTTAAAATACAAAACACAATGAATACACTGAAAACAAGTCAACCATTTATTTAGGCTCTGTGGCAGTGACATTGTTCTAGAAGGTTTATTCTGTCAGAGTGCCCTCTACAAAAATGACCTATTTCCTGAACTCTTTTACTGTTAAGGTATTGACACAGCTGCCAATATATTGGCACTTCGACGGTAACAATCTAATAGCAAATTCCATTGCTCAGTGAACCAAACTTTTCTATAGAAGTACTGTCTTGTGTATAGATTGACCACAGGTCACAAGTGTCCCACAATACTCAGAGTCAGGTTCCTTAAAAAGATCTACCGAGTAGCTATGGAAACTGAGAAACTTCCTGTTAAAAGCTATCTGGCATATTCTTCAACATGCACAGGATACGTATTACTGGACACAGAACAATAACAAGCACTGTCTAATAAGACAGACAGAATGGAATACACGGATCACAGCTAAGATGGATGCATAAACAATTTTTTAAAACTAACAACTGAATATCTAAATTTACAAAATTGAATTTTGTAGAGAAAAACCACAATTGAATGTTCCTGCATTCAAGCCCTAGTGAAACACCTCCATTCTTTGCCTATATCCCATTTCAATCCCTAAGCAATATCCTTTATTATGTGTTTGCATATATCATCTAACCAAAATACAGCTTAATATTTTTGAGCTGCTATTAGATGTTAACTTGCTCATGTCTGCACTATTTACATTTTATCATTCACTGTTACCTTTGGTTCACCCCTCAAATACAGTGGAAATTACTACAATGTCAATGAGATGAAAAAAAACTGAAAAAAATTGGGATTTGGGTGGATCTGATAAATTGGTGTAAGAGAAACAAAAACACTTATGTGAAAAATGAAATTCCACCTTACTTTTACTTGCCTCGAAATAACTATGTAGCTTAACTGGCTAAGCAATAAATAACAATCATCATTATTATTATTCTCAAATTGCAGTAAACAAAACTTCTGCCACTGGTACGAGTTTAGTACCAGCCTTCGTCCACACGTGGATTTGCACAACATTGTATAACAAATGCATGAAAATATATCACTTTTAATTATGGCCTAGTTATTCATATACCTTATTTGAAAATGTTTTTTTGTTAACAAAACTGTTTTTTATAAGTTCGTATTTACACAGTACTGGTACCAAAATAAATTGCTAGGTATTAAGCAGAATGCAAAGAAAGATGTTTGAGAACTACTGCTCTAACTCATTCCATAAATGATACATGTTGCATGCATACATTTTATCATTGTAGATTATTTATAACTTTGACATGTGAATAATATATAATAATGTGTATGTTTTTAAACATATTTTAAGAAAAAAAAATTATTTATGAACTTTTAAATTTTTATTAGTCTTTCTCCTTTTCAGTATTTTTTCAAATTAATGCCCTAAATAACAATGCATTACCCTGTTTACAATTTTGTCTTAAATATCTGCAAACTATATGTTGTCTGATTTGAGCAAACTAAAAAGAAAAACAATTCAAAGACTCCAGAGAGCTAAAATCTACAAGAGTACAATTCATTATCTTTTAAAGTTTAATATAAACATTTATGAAAATAATTTTCACTAAAAATCATAATCAAAGTGAAATTTGCATCTTTTCGTGGCTGTGGTAAAACTAGAGTCTAAATTTTGGAGAACTTCTTGATTTTTTGGAATGACCTCAATTATCAAAGAAACAAACTATAATGTTAAAAAACCTCAATTCAACCAATGGAAGAACTCTAGCAATAGTGGTACCTTGCTTCTATGTGAAGTGGCTTTTGGTTGGTTGTTTTACATCTAAGCGGCACTTTTTTTGGCTAAATGGCCAGGTCACGAAGACTCCAAAGGCTCAGAGAAGTTTGGGGGAAGAGTTCAACAACTTGAAGTATATTGGACTCTTCCCCCAACACATGTGGATGAAAGCTGGTTCCAGTTCTCAATTGGAACAACTGTTGAGAGACAGATTGCAGCCTCCCGTTTAGGCCATCCAGCATGTTCTTTGACATGCACAGGGTATGGCTCTCCTGCACATAGAACCACAGTTTAAAGTACCATCTGACAAACAGCGGCCTTTCCAAGCCTAGCAGTGCCCCTTTCTGACCATAGGCAGAGTGGAAAGTTTTGAAGAGATAAATCTCTACACTGATCCAGCTGGGACTTGAACCTGGGAACTGTGTGAGGTGGCTATTCAGTGTATTATACATCCCCATAAAGATGTTCTAAATAAAAAAATTACTACAGAATATCTTTTCTCACTGCAAGTCAGATTGTACCCTGACCTTAATGCATTTTTACTCAACATATATATTCCACAAACGTTTTTTCCCCATTTCACTTAATTCACTAGAGACTGTTCAAATACATCAAGAGTGAAGACCTTTTTTTTAACTGGAAAATGATGACATAAAATATTTATGCTAATTAGCAAATAAAATGCCAAAACATGTGCAAATACACATTTTTCTTTAATGAAATATATATAAAAAATATTTCTTAAACATATTAATACGAAAACTTCTGTTAAATGAAAAATTATGCAATGTAGAGATCAGCAACTTATCACGTGAGCAAATATGGATGGAAATTAAGAGAGAAAAATTTGGCACTTTGAGTTAAATGTTGTTGATCTGTGACTTATTGTACTGAATTATAAAAGAAACAATTCTGATCCTTTTCATTGTGGCTTTACAAGCACTGGTAATAAATCAAATACTTCAATGATGATTCAGATGCTCAATTGAAGATTCTTTCACTGTATACAAAGCCATTTTTCATTTCAACATTCACTAAATGTTGCAATTTGCACCACATAATTTTTTCCATCAGGATTTTTTTTCCTTGGCTATCATGTAATAGGCAGTAAAGGATGAAATACTATTTTCACACTGTATAATTTATTCCTTGCTACCTATGCTTTATTTACAAAAATGGTAAATATAAAACCACGCTTTCAAGGGATAAAACATTACTGTAATATAGTTAAATAACTATACATTAAAATACCTGTTTAAATTATCAACTTATTTGAACATATTCAGTTATAAATTTAAATTATTTTGTTTGGAGATGTAATTGATTAGTGTTGTTCTGAATGATAATTGTAATTATTTTCTTCTTAATAGCAATTGACTTCTTAAAAGATGAAGTTGCAATAAAAAAATTAAAGAAGTTCCAATAAAAAAATGTTCAAAGCTAGTCTTAAAAAAAGTATAACTTAAAACATTTTCAACACAACTGTTGTCCTACCATCTAGTTCATAAGTTGCTTTTTGGTCCAGCAAAGCCTTTCTCCCCTAATTCGAATATAACGTTTTATTATCGAATTCATAAGTGCTTTTTTCATTTGTATTTTTTTAAGTTTTATTTTTCCTTCTTGATAAGCAAATTTCTAGATGAAAAAACACTGACCTCAATTACCATTGAGATCAACACTAAAGGTAATCAATTAATTCAGCTCCACAGTGATATAAATATGTAATGAAATATATACTTTTAGATGCACATTGTATTTCCACTGCAAAGTGTAAACAAAAGTTGCTTTCTACATAAATTTATTGCTTTTTACATAGTTTAAAAAGTATATAAAATTTTGGTGTGTTTCAGTTTGAAATATACACTATTTTAATCTTATTACCTGATTTAAATACATATTACACAACTTGTAGGTCTCAAATAAAATATGCTTTAGTTTTTATAAATTTCAAAAATGAATGGATTAATAAATACCTATATATACATTTAATAATATAATTTATTTAATTCTGGTTCCACAAAAGTTAATTTTTACCCTGAAAATCTTTGGTAGAAACAATACTGATGTAAAATCTGAACTAACACAAGACGAATGAGATAAACCAAATACAATACAGAATTTAATTTCGTTCTTTTATATCACGATTGAAGAATATCAAATGTGTATATAACCAAAGAGTAAAGCAGCTGACTTGTTATAAGAAATTAAACTGCAGATGTGCAATTTGAAAAAAAAAAAAAATAACCTTGAGCCACAGCAGTGTAAAATACCTTTCCTATTTAAGCATTCATGTTTAATGCATCTATTTTCATAACACAGTCTCAATATGGACTTAAAAAACTGATGTCATATTATAGTAACACTAATAAAATTTCACTGTACATAAAATGCAATTCAAGTAGTGTACTTTGTCTCCACTAAAATGTGCAATTAATCACCAAATAACTAAAGTTAAATATCACTGGAACTCTGGTTTCAACTGCCAAACACCTTCCCCTGTTGTCCTCCGATAGAAATTACAGATCTTGCTTATTAGTGATTTAAAAACAGCTGTTTGATGTTGTGCAAGTTTATCACGAAACTGATCAAGAATTTCTTTTGTTGTTGCTTGTCCGTCAACACTTGCTTGAAATGCAACAAAGTTTCTAATTTCAACTAGAAGTTCATCATATTCTGTGGCAGGCTCTTTAGTAGCTGTTACAGAATGCTGTTCTTCATCACTGCTCGTGCTGCTTTCTTTGGTAACAAAACTTTTATTTCGTTCTTTTATTGCTGCTAGTAAGTCACTTGAAGACAGAATTGCACTAGGAGTATTACTGTCTTCATTAACCATTTTTTTCTTGTTAAAAGTTCCAAATTTTTTAGGTGATATTCCAGATGGCCCAGGTTGACTGTCATCTGTTGTTGTTGTAGCTGATGGTGGTAGTGGTGGTGTTGATAACATAGAATTAACTTCTTCAGTTACGGGGGCTTTCTTTTTCTGACCAAATCTTTGCCTAAAAAAAAAAGAGAAAATTTTAACTTTACCTAAAAATAAAAAAGACCTGTAGAACCAAAATGTGTGAAACTAGTATAAGCCTTAAATCTACTTTACATGTTCAAGTTGATATTAGACAATCAAAAAATGTTGAGGAGACTAATAAGTTTCACAAACCATGATGTTTCAATACTTTTTGACACATGCAAATTAAATTATATGATATGAAACTAAAAAACATGCTATAGAAAAATACTACTGTGCAAAAGGCAATCACAAAGGTATTTCACCAAATAAAGAATGAAACCTACCCCCACTTACTCACTCTCTTCATCACAGGTATGGGGCGGGGGTGGCTCAGTCGGTAGCATGCCAGGCTTGTAATCTGTAGTTTCCAGGTTCGAGTCCCAGCTGGGTCAGCATTGAGATTTATCTCCGCAAAATTCCCCACCCTGCCCACGGTCAGTAGGGGACACCGATGGGCTTGGAAAGGCCGCCGTTAAGCCGTGGCCCCGTGTGCAGGAGAGCCATACCCTGTGCACATTAAAGAACACACTGGATGGCCTTGACAGGAGGCTACCATCTGTCTCCCAACAGCTGTTCCAGTGGGTCCCCTCCCCCAACCTTCTCTGAGCCTTCGGGGTCCATGTGACCTGGCCATTTAGCCCATTGTGTGCAAAAAAGTGCCGCTCAGAGGTAAAACAACCCAACCCATCATAGGTTATCCCCTACTTTAGAGTTGCCTGTGTCTACATAGCCTCTCTCATCACTTCATTCTGCTCAACCAGTCTTCCACCCCCAGCCAACTTTTTCTCATTACTTTTTCCACACCACCTCTCTAATTCCTACTGGAACCCCCCCCCCCCCACCTTCCCACACACACAACTCTAGTAAATTTATATCATTGAATAAAAGTGACTATTATATATTATTACCTTTTCATATTGTGATAAAACCTTTAGGTCAATGTTTTGGCAAAACAGTATATTATAAATATAATTATTCCATCATACTATTATCAGTGTGAAAAAAAAAAGAATTTGATCTGCTTCATATCTTATCCACTGGGTAATTCAACTTTATTAAAAAATTAATTTAATTTAAAGCTCAGATAAGAAATTTTATTTTAAAATTATAGTAACAATTTTATCTAAAAATCATGGTACATTTATGAGCCACTAAATATATTAGACAACAAATTGAAACTTTTTTTTTATAACATTGGTCAAATGGGATGTTTTTAACTAATTTTGGGATGCTGAATTCAAATATGGCTTGAAAAATCTGCAGCACAGTTTTTTTTTAATTACGGGCTGATGTATTTCAAATTTCAATGAATACACATATCTGAGAAATGAAAATAAATGTGACTATTTTATTAAATTGCAACTTAAAATTCATTAATTACATGTTTACAGTGAAAAAAATTAGAAACATCATCGATATAGACCACTGAATATAAAGTAACAAATGAAATAATATTGAAATGCAAAATAAGAAAACATGGGTAAGGATCTTTTATACTTACAAGAAGTTCATTTTTGTCTTTTATGTGCTGAGGTATCTTCCTCTTGCAAGAACCAGCAGTAGTCACCCATCATTGCTGGGTCTCACCTGCCTTGGTATCTCTCCTCAATGGTTCGGATATCCTGGTGAAATCTTTCCCCTTGCTCATCACTGACAGTTCCTAAGTTGTAGGGAAAGAAGTCGAGATGTGAGTGCAAGAACTGGATCTTCAAAGACATTCGGCAGCCAAGATTTTTTTATAGTTTTTGAGATCTTGAATGAGCTGATGGTAGCTTTCCTCTTTGTGATTCCCTAGAAAACCCTGGACCACAGATGTGAAGGATTTCCATGCAGTGCAATCCTTCATATTCATTATTTCTTTGAAGACAGTATCATTCAGTAGCTTCCTGATCTGAGGATCAACAAAGATCCCTTCTTTGAGTTAGGCATCATTTAGTTTTGAAAAATTTTCCTTCAAGTGCAAAAAACCCCTTTACCAGTTTTGTCCATAGCTTTACAAAGTTTTTCATAAGCCCCAGTCGATGTCTAGTGGTGGGAGCAGAACATCAGAGAGGTCAACTAGAGGCTTACACCTCAAATTACTCTTTCCAGGAATAAAAATATCTCTTTTGAGCCAGTCTTTTGTAGTGTTCCTTTCTGGCCTTACTCTCCCACAAACACACAAAACAGCAAATTTTGTGAAGCCTCCTTGAAGCCCGAAGCAAGAGAGATACTACTTTTAGGTCACCACATATTGTCCACTTAAACTGGTCATACTTTACAGCAGTGAGTATTTTTTCATGCTTTGATAAGTTTCCTTCATTCCCACAGTGTGTGTTACTGGAATGGAAGGTTTTTGGTTTCCTTTATGCAAAAGACAACTTTTAAGCTGAATTTTGGTGAATCTATAAATAGACGTCATTCCTTAGGGTCCTGAGTTGTTCCAATTTCTTCTATCAGCCCTGAAAATATCTGTACAAAAACACAAACCATTTTGCATCTCGAAATAAGCAGATAATGTGAGATTTCTGTTTCTGAACAGAGAAACACTGATACCCTTGGCCAGAAGATTCCACTCTTGAAGTCTTGAACCTAAAACCTCAGCTTGTTGTTTGGAAAGTCCTAGGTCTTGAACAAGATCATTTAGTTCATTTTGCTGAATCAAATGAAGCTCATCTAACTTTTTAGGGGTGTATGTAGGATCAGGACCTGTATGTGCCTCAAAGTCTTCCTCTGATGAATGTGAATCCATCTCCTCCCAGTTGGTTGGAGGAGTTGGTATAGGAAGATCTCCTGAGGAACTGGCCTTATGGTTCAAGGCACATTTGGATATTGTATTTTGCTTTCGTTCTTTTTTGAAAAGCCCGACACTTTAGTTAAACAAAAATAGCAATCATGCAGGTGACTAGTTGGTTCATGCCAAACCATTGAAACCAAAGGGCATAGATTTTATCTTACCTTTCAACCATTCACTCAGGCCAACAAAGCACAAAATGCAGCACACATGTGGAGCCTGTAATTTGTCCTGATCATACCAGCCAAGAATCATTTGAGATAGGGAAATGTAGAATTTGAAATTCCTGCATGAAATTGCACTAGCTCCATAAGTTTAAATGACTCTTCCAAAATATCATTTATTTGAAAACAAAATTATTTTACATTGTTATTTAAAAATTTATTTATTACCAATATTTCTTGGGGAACAATTTTATGGATCAATTTTTTTTGTCCTGATCATGCAAAATACAAGTTATAGGCTTTCTTCACAATCTTTGTCAAAGAATGACCCTGGGATTCTAAAATATAATTTCCACACACATAACAAAACCTATCTGGCACATTAACATATCCACAATACTGCCATTGTGCTATTTAAGTGCTAAAATTCACTCTTCAATGTACAGCACGTTTCTCCTACAATGAAAACGACAATAATGGTGGTCTGAGGTTAGGTTACTGTTACATGTTTTCTCCCACTTGGCAATCAGTGTTGCCAGCCACAAAAAGTAAAATATCTAGTACCCTCCCAGTTACCTGGAGGTGTTGTTTTAAGATCTTAATAGGAGTCAACTTTTAACACAATGCTTAGCGCACTTGGCTACTGATCAAAGGGACCTGGGTTCGAGCCCCGGGTAAGGCATGGACGTATGTGTCATTTTTCTGCTGAGGTCCTGCCATCCTCACAGACCTTCTATTGTGGCATATAAACTGACAGGCTCCTGTCAGACCTCTGTGGCAAGCAGCTGCTTGAGGGGGTATTTATTATTTTTATTTATTTATATAAAAAATATATTTCCCATATATTTGTTTAGATACAGTGAGTCAAAATGACAATAACATAAAAAACGTTACATGCTAGTTATTTTTAAGGCTAGATCTGAAATCAGCACCTGAAAAATAGTTAAAGGCAGTTATAATTGTTCATGTTGTAAAAACCTTGTAAACCAATGATATTAATGTTTATACTACAAAAGGAAAATCTACTTTTTTAAAAAATGTTTCCAGAGAAAAACAATTATCCTGCTATGGTCACAGTTTGTGAAAAAAAGTGAAAGTAAAATTAATTTTTTTAATGCATCTGAGGTGTATTAAACTAACAGGCTCCTGTCAGACCTCTGTAGCAAACAGCTGCTTGAAGGGGTATTTATTAAATGTATTAGAATTCTATAAAAAAAACTTCAAAATTAATAAGCTTATATAAGCAATATATATATTAATCTAAAATTAGCAATTGATTTAGAAATGAAAATATAGCAAAATGTAAAATAAAAAACAAAGAACAGAGATCTTACTTTGATCCACACGAATCTTCTCTATAGCATATTAAACTGACAGGCTTCTGTGGCAAATAGCCTTGAGATATAATTTAATCCTTGCTTATTGGACGAGTGGTTAGCATGCTTGGCTACTGATCTCAGGGACCTGGGTTCAACCCTGGGTAAAGCATGGATATTCATGTTGTTTTTCTGCTGAGGTCCCACCATCCTCAAAGACCTTCTACTATGGTGTAAAAACTGACTGACTCCTGTCAGACCTCTGTGGCAAGCAGCTGCTTGAGGGGAATTTATTTTGCTTCTTTAAATATATAAATTACATCCAATCAAAAATAATGATTTAGAGGATGACATATATGGAATATAAGTATGGGCTAAACATCCCTTCTTCATTTGCTGATTATATGGTGAATTTTCTTAAATTATTCATAGGTAATTAATTTTCAGATCAGAAAACATTTACTGAATCATCAGACCTTAACAGTTAATGTACATTTTATATTAACATATGAAATAAATGTAAATAATTAAAACTGTTACTTCATTATGGGAAGCCCACCAGAACCCCCATTTGAACCAGTCCAGGTAGGTATTCCACTTTCTGCTCTGGAACATTGCCTTCGTGATTTCTTCAAAGCTTTAACTGCTTCGTGTGCAACTCTGTTGGCTTCCCCTTCAACCAGCATATAATCAGGATTAGATGAGTCGACTATAACATCATGCTTTAAGGCTGTATGAACCCCTGGCAAAAATATATTTTAAAACACATTGTTAAAATGTAACTCCACACAAAAAATATATTTTCCATATATTTGTTTAGATACAGTGATTAAATAAAAAAAGAAAGTATTTAAAAATTTCCTGATAGTGTGAAAAGTCCCTCAATTGTTACTTGCAACGCGATGCCATAAATTATACTGTAATTCCTCACTTAATGTCTTGTTGCATTTTTGAAGTGTACTTCAAGGGAATTGTTGCACCATGTGGATGGCTGGGCATGTATGCGTCATTTACCTGGGGAATCAGTCTGATGTCCATTTATTTACAGGATTCACTGTTGAGCCAACTAGCTGACCCCATATATTTTATGGGTTGAAAACATAAAATTCATTTTGAAGCACTGGAAAGAGTAATCATCCTTAATATATAATAATATCTGAATAGGGATTGCTGCTGGGATTTTTAAGAATCTATGGAGAGCGAGTAAAAATAGGTATGTACACCTAAAGACTAAAATTAGACTGTATAATAGTTTGGTTCTTCCTAGAATTAGTTATGGTAGTGAAATTTGGACACTTTGTAAACAAGATAACAGGAACCTTGATGCTTTTGATTCTAAATGCTTTAGCAGTATCTTGGGCATTAGGTGGTTCAACTTTGTAAATAATGATGAGGTT
Source organism: Ryuthela nishihirai (assembly GCA_038380435.1). Classification (NCBI taxonomy): domain Eukaryota; kingdom Metazoa; phylum Arthropoda; class Arachnida; order Araneae; family Heptathelidae; genus Ryuthela; species Ryuthela nishihirai. The sequence goes on along the minus strand of JAWZYU010000008.1, from coordinate 73,233,011 downwards.
AGGGAAAGGAGTCAGCAACCTCCTTTGAGCAGCATATTGTGCAGAGAGAGACTCCTTTGGATGCAGTGGGCAGACAATGTCAAACAGGACCTTGTTGAAATTGGTCTACAGTAGCTAAATATAGCTCAGGACAGATGTGTTTGGAGAACTAAATTGTGCAATCTAGTTGTACTTCTGTAGCCCATGGCTGCTTGATGATGATGATGGAAAGAGCACAGGCTGCGCACTATTGGACTGATATTTTGGAGTAATTTCATTCCTAGTTTGCCACTTAAGGGCAAAACTAGGTCTGATGTAACTGTTAAGACATAAAATTGAACATCTTACAAGATCCAAGTTAGAGAAGCAATTGATGATATCTCCCAGCCCAGCACTTCTAACCAAAATCCTTTTGGACCAATGATTTGGAGCAGAGGTTAGCAACTTTTTGCTAATGTAGGCCACATTAGAACTGTGGAATTTCTAAGTGGGCTGCACTAGAAGGATTAGAAGGGGGTGCAATATGTACAAAACAAAAAAACTTTTTTTAAAATATGTTGATTTATTACTACAAAAATATTTATATGCATCTTTATGATTATATCTCAATAACATTTGAATAAATGACATATGTACAAATAAAAAGAAATTTTTATCTTAAAATATTAATATGGAGCTTAATATTTTTTAATATTTTTTTGCCAACTTAGTAAAATCAACTTCAAAGTCAGTACTACTAGCAGCTCTTAGTGTTGAATTTGTTGTCTGTCATTTGTGATCGAAATTTGCTTTTGATATTCATTCAAGAAAATATTCACAAATATAAGTACTAGCGAACATAGTTAACATACCAGCCAAGAATCATTTGAGATAGGGAAGTGTAGAATTTGAAATTCCTGCATGAAATTGCACTAGCTCCATAAGTTTAAATGACTCTTCCAAAATATCATTTATTTGTAAATCAAATTTATTTATTACCAATATTTCTTGGGGAACAATTTTATATTATAAAATCTATGATCTGTGGACTGTTTGAAAAGGCTACACGTGCCATATATTGCTAATCCCTGATTTAGAGGATGAATTATTAGTATTTTGGATTAATATTGTTTTATTTTATTAGAATAATTAATTTTTTCTTTACGTAACTTTTTTTGCATTGCAAATCTGAAAGGTTTATCACCTCAAGTTCCTTTTAATATCCACCATTTCAATTATTTTTTGCATAAAAAATTTCCCATCCTAAAAGGAAGAGTTTATAATTTTTATTTTATTAATGTGAAATATAATCTATAAGTAATATTATATACTAGTTAAATCCAAGGCGAAAGTTTGGTGCAAAACATATGTCCATTGATAACTCTTCCCATCGATAAGATCATTCACACCTGTCCATTCGTAGCATACTACTCACAACGTACTACTCCATTCACTAGGTAGTGATGGCAATACCCCCAAAATTTTTGGACACTTTTCAAGGGATCACTCCAAACCTATGGCAACTAGGAACCCGATCTGTTACCTCAACAGGAGTAGAACTAAGTGAACTAATCCCACCAAATTAAGGGCCTATTGCTCAAGTATATGTAGAACCACAGGAAAACAGACAATATCTGCCACTGATGATGTCATGTGTCTGCCCACCCAGAATTATGACTATTATATAATATGATATTGTTTAAAATCTTATAAGTATTTTATTTTTACTATCTTAAACCAAAACCCTCAAAATTATGTGTGCTCACAGGGACCATCAATGTATTTTGACCATTAGACTGAAATAATTTTAAGTATAATAAAACTACTTTTTTACCTGAGTTTTTGAATAATTTGCTAAGTACATAGTCATCTTGTTTTGATTGAAGATCATCATTTTCTTGAGATGTTTTAAAAACATCTTTCTTTACTAAATATTCAATTTTTTCTCCTTCAACATCTGAAATTAAAATTGCACAAATTACTTTTCATAAATTTGGTGCAAAAACTATATTAATCTGCTTTTAAAACATAACACTTAAATTACAAAAAATGACAATGGCCCTTTGCCCCCTAGATGTGACCCTGGAAATAGCAAATGTTTAATACAGCAAAAAAACAAATGTGAGAGCAATACAATGTAACAATGAATTCAAGAATAAGTAGTGATTTAAAATATGGTTTCATTCAATCTAAATAATTTCCAACTTAAAAATGGAAAAATCGAAAAGGTTAAAAAACTTTTTTTAACTTGAATATGCAACTGATGCAATACTCAATTACATATTCAAGTATTAATAATAGTTGAACATTATCATCACTGACAAAACTTAGTTTCTACTCCATCATATACAATTATAAAAATAAAGTTAGCATTGTAATTTTTTTTTAACTTTACAGCATTACCATACACAATTACAAATAAATAAATATAAGTAGAGAAGATATGAAACAATGTATCTCTTATCTGAATGCATGTTTGTTTAAGTTTGCACAAAAACAATTTTAAAACTACAGATTTACATAACCTATTCCAAAAATACAATTTGCATGTACCAGGCAATTAAATGGAAAATAGCTTTTTTTAAATGCAAAATCTCAATAAAAGTTATACCTTCTAATTTGTTATTAAATTACTTCATTAGAATAAAAAACAGTGAATCCCTCTAAAAACTAAACTTTGTAAGAAAAAAGCTAATATTCTCCAAAATATCTCATCAGATATATAAATATATAAATTTTCTTCTTCTTTAAGTGCAGTCTCCAATTGAGAGGTTGGCAGCCAACAAATGCCATAATTCTCTCTTTCTCGCATCGTGGATTATGTCCTCTGTGTCCAAGCCCCATCCACTCGTGAAGGTCATCCCCCAACCCTTTCTTCTTCTTCCTTGTGTCCATTTGTCTTCCAATTTGCCCTCTAGGACAAGTTGTGGGATGTTTTTTCATGAAGCTAAAAACTAATAACTCAACTTACCACTGGTGTGTAACAGTGGTTTAAGTCTCTAAAAAACATTAGTGTGAAAATGAGCATTATTCATGCAAATGAATTAAAAAAATTTCAATTGTCTTTCTCTTTATAGCATTTAAATTATATTCCAAAAGAAAAAAAAAATTAAGTAGTAATCTCGATGGTACTTAATGTGTATCTTAAAAAACAAAGTCTAAATAAATGAAGATTCAGATTTTTCCTAAATAAATTTTTTATCCTGACGATTTTCATCGATACAAAGATCATTCTTCCAAGGCAAAGACAATGGTAAATTACAATTTATTGCTCAAGTTAAACTTCCTACAGTGTGATTCAAAATTTGCACAACCTGAAATGTAAATGTTTATTATTTTGTGCCAAGTGAACAGAATTAAATACTGATTCTAATCATTGACAACCTTACAGTCACTGGCATATGCAACACTGTTTAGTTTAGTTCTCATGCTATCAGTTCTTTATTGGTGACATGTATTGTACTAGTTGCCCATAATGAAATTTTCCCAGGCCAAATGTGTATGCATAGTCGAACTTTATTTAACAACCAAAAAAATTTTAACTGTTCAAGCTGACTTTAATGAATAGGCTTATTGATTCACTTTCAACATCTATTGCAACACTTTGTTAACAATTTGTAAATGTTGTGTTGGGTTGTTTTACCTCTGAGCGGCACTTTTTTGCACACCATGGGCTAAATGGCCAGGTCACATGGACCCCGAAGGCTCAGAGAAGGTTGGGGGAGGGGACCCACTGGAAAAGCTGTTGGGAGACAGATGGTAGCCTCCCGTCAAGGCCATCCAGCGTGTTCTTTAATGTGCACAGGGTATGGCTCTTCCGCACATGGGGCCACGGCTTAACGTCCCATCCGACGGATGGCAGCCTTTCCAAGCCCATTGGTGTCCCCTACTGACCGTGGGCAGGACGGAGAATTTTGCGGAGATAAATCTCAACGCTGACCCAGCTGGGACTCAAACCTGCGAACTACAGATTACAAGCCTGGCGCGCTACCGACTGAGCCACCCCCGCCCCTACTTTTCTGTTGAAATTTAACAATTCTTGAAATGCAGAAATAAAAAGATTCCGAACTATAACTTGGGGTTCCATCCTACTACTAGATTTTATAATCCAACCCACAATGACACAGGTGAAACCTGTAGCAGAAGTTTGGTACTGGATGGTTAAGAATTTGAATAGCTTTGAGAGGGAAGGGGTAGCATCATCATCATCATCATCATCATCCTCAAGCAGCCATGGGCTACGGAGGTCCAACCAGACCGCGCAATTTAATTCTCCAAGCATATCTGTCCTGAGCTACATCTGCTGCATCCGGCCACTGTACACCAATTCTAACAAGGTCCTGTTTGACATTGTCTGCCCACCGCATCCTAGGTCTCCCCCTCCTTCTGAGGCCTCTAGGCACACTGTTCATAACCCTATTCGTCAATCTATAATTATCCATACGGGCAACATGGCCAAACCAGCGGAGTCTCTCTCTGCACAATATGCTGCTTAAAGGAGGTTGCAGACTCCTTTGCCTAACCTCATCATTAGTTACAAAGTTAAACCACCTAATACCCAAGATACTGCGTAAGCATCTAGAATCAAAAGCATCTAGTTTCCTGTTATCTTGCTTACACAGCGTCCAAGTTTCACTACCATAACTAACCCTAGAAAGAACCAAACTATTATACAGTCTAATTTTAGTCTTTAGGTGTATACGCCTATTTCTCCACAATCTCCATAGATTCTTAAAAGTCCCGGCAGCAATACCTATTCGTCTGTTAATCTCATGCCGCACATCACCAGTATCAGTTACGCAGCTCCCAAGGTAATTAAACTGTGACACCTGCTCAAGACTGCAACCATTCAGATTAACTGAATCACAACCTGCCTGACCAATTTTCATCACTTTAGTTTTCTCTCTGTTTATAACCAAACCTACTGTACTACCAGTCTCATCAACAGTTCGAATGAAAGAGTTCATCTCGTCAACATCATTTGCCAAAAGGGCTAAATCATCAGCATAATCTAAATCAGAAATTTTCGTATCTCCAGCCCATTTAAGGCCAAAAGCTTTCCCTTGAAGTGAATTTCGCATAACATAATCAACAACCAAACTAAAGAGAAAAGGAGACAAAATGCACCCTTGTCGAACACCAGAAGTAATGCTAAACCAATTGCTACAAGACTTACCAACTCTCACACATGACTCAGTGTTATTATAGAGAGCTTTCATTATGTTAACTAACTTGTCTGGTATACCATATGATCTCACAATCAACCACAAATTATGACGATCAACAGAGTCGAAAGCCTTTTTGAAATCAACAAAGCTAGCAACCAAAGGTTTCTGAAACTCTAAACATTTCTCAAGAATCTGCCTAAGTGAAAATATCTGATCTACACATCCCCTACCACTTCTGAATCCACATTGCTCATCACGCAATTGCCTGTCAACCAGATTCTTAATTCTATTAAGCACAATCATGGAAAGAACTTTACCTGGAACGGAGAGTAGGCTGATACCCCTATAGTTATCACAAGAACTGCGATCACCTTTTTTGAAAATAGGGATAATAATAGCTCTGGTAAAATCTTTAGGAACCATGCCTTTATCATAAAAGTTATTCAAAATTTCAGTCATCCAAATGGTAACTGAAACATTCCCAGCTCTAAGCATTTCCGTAGTAATTTCATCCACCCCTGGGGATTTATGAAGTTTAAGTTTAGAAATAGCCAAACTAACTTCAGATTGTGTTATAGGGCCAACATTAAAGCCAACAATGCATCTATCATCATTGCAAACAATGGGAGTAGAACTAACCACATTGTTTAGAACATCACTGAAATGCTCAGTCCACCTAGCCATGACAGAATCCTCACCTTCTATAACCTTGCCTTGTTTATCCTTCAATCCCTGTATACCTGTTCGTTTTCTACCACACAAACATTAACTATCTGGTACAGCTCTCTGCTGTTGTGCTGTCTAACAGCTTCCTCAGCTTTGTCAGCAAGGCCATCAAGCCAAAGATTCTTATCAGTAGCTAACTGATCCTTTACACGTTTATTAAGTTCTTTGTAATGCTTTCTATTAGGACTAGTAGGGTATTGATTAAGGACATTCCTGCAGTTCCTTCTTTCTGAAATAAGCTCAAGTGCCTTATCACTTAAATAATTCTGCCTCCTCTGCTCCTTTTTCCCTAAAAGAGTACTGTTAGTTTCCAAAAAAGCCTGTTTAAAATGGCCCCATTCTTCCTCAACTTCAGTATTAAGCAAACCACGACTGTCATAATGACTAAGTAACCTATCATGGTAAGCTTTAGCTATAACTGGGTCTTTCAGAGCTTCAGTATTAAAGGTAAATTTTTTAACCCTAGCACAACACTTTTTAAGTTTAAGTTGCAAGACACTTTTAACAAGGTAATGGTCAGATCCCATTTCAGCTCCCCTATATGCCCTGGTATTTCTAACAGAACTAGCCCATTTGCTGTTAATTAATATATAATCAATCATATTCTTATGCAGCCCATCAGGTGAAATCCATGTGTATTTATGTATGTCGCGGTGTTTGTAATATGTGTTAGTTATTCTGAAACCATTGAGTTTACTTACCTGTATGAGACGTTGCCCATTGCCATTGCAGCTACCAATACCAAAAGGGCCTATTACTCCTCCCCAAAGGTCAGAGTCGGTACCAACTTTGGCATTGAAGTCACCAAGAACAAGGGTAATATCTCCTTTCTTGACAGAATTCAAAATATCCTGAAGTTGTCTGTAAAACCTATCCTTCTCATCCTCATCAGAATCCTCAGTGGGGGCATAACAGCAGATAACATTCAAGTCTTTAATGCTTGTCTGAAATTTTGCGGTAAGAAACCTTTCATTAATGCACTCATATCCTAGAAGAGCATCACTAGCATGTCTGCTGAGCAGCAGACCCACGCCTTGGTGATGCTTTCCATCCTCCCTCCCTGTAAAGAGAAATTTAAAGTTATTTTTAAGTATCTCACCTTTACCTGTCCATCTGGTCTCTTGCAAGCCTAGAATATCTAGGTTATAGCGCTGGAATTCCTGCATGAGGACATCAAGAGAATAATCTCTATGTAATGTCCTCACGTTCCACGTTCCTGCAGAGAGAAAATGATTAGTAGGATTTTTAAAGAAATTACGTTTATTGAGATTGGTAGGGCCAACAATATCAAACAGCCCCCTGATCGCAGGCATGGGGCAAAGACCTGTTCCTCCTCCGCTAAAGGCTGAAGTCACCGATGCTGGTAGGAACTTCAGGCACCACCTTTTCAAGTGGACTTTTTCAAGAACCATATGGCCTGCCTGAGACACATTACTCCAGTTTAGGCTTGACGATGCCCAACTAGCAAGTAAGGTTCAGGTACCTGCGATGGCCTCTGATTAGGATTATCCACCAGCTGATATAAGGTATCCCATGCCTCTGTTCACTTAGAGCTGGCAACCCAGAAGCAAACAGAAAACACAGCGGCAGACTCTCCCTCAACAGAGGCCCACCAGTGCAGCAAGTCCAGGATCCATAATCAAGCTCAAATCCATAAACAAGTCCAGTCTAGTAGGTATAAATGGTCAGCACCAGGACCCTGTGAAGTTGACCACTCCTCAGCAGGAAGGGGTAGCAAAAGGTTAAATTAAATTTCCAGCTGATGAAGGAGAAAAGTTATTTGAGGTTCTAAATTGCATTCTATTATAGGGAGAGACTTGATTTTTTAATGCAACCTAGGGTGGCTTAGGGAAAACCTCACATACAAAAACTGGGGCCAGGTAGTTAAGTATTTGTTGAATTACAAGTCTAGAATCTATTTAAAAATAAGAGTTAAAACTCTCCAACATTTAATTGACTAAATTTTTGCCAACAGTGAAAATGCCGATGTTTTGGAAAACTGCCATGTGTTGCATCAGCGTGTCATGGAACACATGCATATACCAATACTGACACAATGGATGTCTAGGTGTCTGCAAATGCAGATGCAATTATTATTATATAAGAACCTTATAAAATATTTTTATAATAATTATAGTACATTTAATATATCAATAAGTAAACAAACACAAACCTACAGTTCTTGATTTCTTCCACTTATGTTGCTTTACAGATGTCTTACGTTTCACAGGGGTTTTTGGTTTACTTTCTAGTGTCTTCTTAGTGTCTGAAAAGTGCTCAACACTTTCCTTTTTATCTATAACATCTTGTGTGGCTTCTGTTGGCAGTACAGGTGTATTATTTATATCAGAAGTATTATTGATATCTAAAGATTTATTTTCAGTTTTCACATTCAATTCAGAATTATTAACATTACTATTACCTAATTTCTTTTTAACTAATTCTAAACTCAATCTTTTTGCCAAATTTCTCATATTTTCCATTTTTTCTTCACTAAAAGAACTTTCATTTATTTGATTTTTAGGTGGTGAGGTCCAAAATCCCTTTTTATTTTTTTGACTTTTATTCTTCCTTTTATTGTCTTTTGTCTGCTTTACGGGTTTAATTTCTGATCCAGTTCCAGCAAAGATAACACTAGTTTCTGTTCCTTGGGTTCCCATATCTCCAAGTGTAAAAAGTTCATACAAATCATTACTTTTAAAGAAACGCCTCTGTCTGGGATCTTTCAGCACTCTATTTGTTACAAACTGCTTGAAAATTTGCCTATTAAAATAAAAAAAATATATATATAACAATTGCTGCTTAATCACTTAAACATTCTGATAATGATAACTTTGTTTATACCATATACCTAGCATGCACACATCAAATTTATAAAACTTCTGGTGACAACAAGTAAATTACAAAATTATTTATGCTTTTCATACTTAAGTGCAATTAAAATAAGAACATCCTTATTGTGCAAAATAGTCCATGGCCAGGATTATTATAGATTTACATCCCACCCATTCCACTCGAAGTTAGTTAAGACCAACTGAGAAAAAAAACTTGTATTCTTAAAGAGCTGCAGGAAGAATTATTTAGTTAAAAATGAAAACAAAAATTTCTAATAAATAATGATTTGGGAAAAAAATTTCATTTTTAAGGAATCAAGAAAATATTTTGATCAAGAAACAAAAATGTACATTTATAATAATTACTATTAATTGTCAAAATCATTTAGTTGTGTACCTAAAAATCATTGGTAAAAAAATTAGAACAAGCCAGATTGAATATATTAATTATTTACTTTATGTGCTGCAAGTTGGATGGGAGAGCATAAGTGCTATTATCTTATCACTAATATACTAATCTGGCCATAGTTGAAGTTTTTTAAAGTGTACATATTTGGTAAATATTATGATTTGAATATATAACAATACTGCCTAATTGAAAGAAAAGTCAATACAACTGCATGTGTTTTTTCCTACTCTACATTCCCAATAAGCCTCATATTTCCCTTTGAAACAGGATTGATTCATCCTTAAGTGGCACCTTTATGCCACTTGATGGATCAAGAAGTCAGGCCACTAATCTTCAAGATTCAGATGATGACCATTGGATAGATGTTAGAAGAAAAGAACACTTCTTTAGAGCAATAAAGCAGATTCTATGGCATGCTTGTTATGTAATGCATGCTGAATCACAGCATAATGTTCCACTTTATATATGCCATTCAAAGCAATTATAAAATGGTCTTTACAAGCCCTTCAGTGAGGAAAAGTACATAAAGCAGAGAAAATCTCAATAGCAACAAAGCCTCATATATCAATTTTTTAATATCAGATATCAACATGATATGTTTACAGCTAAGTTGTATACATATCTGTAGTCACCTAAGAACCATGAATTTAAAGCACATGGTTACTTAGGAGCAAATGATTTCCATAACAACCTTAGGTAATTTCAAGTTTTTGTGTGATTGCAATTCTGTTTATTTTTTTTCACCATGTGATGAATACAGAAACATATAAGCTTTACAATTTTTGGAAAACTGCCAGAAATGTATAGGCTTTACAATTGTTTATTCATATAAATATGGCATAACATATTGTGTATTAAACAATTAAAGTTTGTTTAACTTATCCTCTTTAAGAAAAGCTGTCTATAAGTAATAATTCCAGAGTTAAAATATTTCATTCATTTATTATCAATTAAGCTATTAGATTTCATTTGTAGGTATTTTGAAAGAATACACAACAGTTCATCAATAAGTTTTAAATAAAACATTCTGCTTCATTCATAATAAACAAGAGAACAACAAACTTGCCTGTGATATATCTTTTCTTCAATTGTACCTGATGTTAGCAACCGATATATAGTCACTTGCTTCTCTTGTCCTATTCTCCACGCTCTCTCTCTTGCTTGAGCATCAGTACTAGGATTCCAATCAGGATCATAAAGTATTACTCTATTAGCTCCAGTCAAATTGACCCCAATTCCTCCGACACGAGTAGTTAATAAAAAGACAAAGATCGTGGCATCCTGTAAATATACTTATCTTAGTATTCACAATAAATATAATGCACAATTATTTGTATTTGAGCTTTATACAGTGGCCAAGAAAATGACATAAAATGGAATTGAACAAAAAAAAACTTCTTTTTTTTACTGTGGTTGCTCCTGCAATGAAAGTTATTTATGCAACTTAGTAAACTACTAATAGATTTTAAAGACACTTGATTCCAGTTCATTTAACTTAGGTTTTAAAAGTAATGCAACATAAACATTCATGAAACTCTTTAAAATATGTAACAATGATGGCTGATTCACTGAAAGTGTCAATGTATCAAATGGAACTAATTTCTTATTTCCTGATTTCATCTATGAGGTTTTTAAAAGTCAAAAATGCACAAATTTGTACACCAAGGATATTTTAATTTCATGCAAACCTGGCTTAGCATAGCCAATATCTTAATTGATGTAATAATATCTTAATTACATCAATATATATTGCGATATATTGACGTTAAAATGTCAACCAGGTAATGCTGTGATTGTCACCTAGTGTATGTTTAAACCATTAATAACACTAAATAGCGTGAAGAGACTTGCCACCTGTTGATCATAGATGGCGCCAATGGTAGGCTATCATCAGAAGAGTTTAAAGTCTTAAATTAGTGGAAAAAGAGCCTGCATTAGTTCAATTGGTAAGAATACTCTGGCATGTTTCTGAAGAGATGCGGGTTCAAGTCCCGTAGGTCGGCGAAATTTTTTCTACAAAATATTTATTAACAAAGCAAGAAATTAAACCTCTTCTTAATTAATCTTAAAACTCTCAATTTGAAAAAATAAGAAATCTGCAGATTGGTCTTAACAAAAGAAGAAATTAAAGCACGGGAAATGTTTAGAACTTATTATAATGCTTTACCGTCCCATGGCCGAGTGGTTAGCCCGCTTGGCTACTGATATAAGGGACCTGGGTTCGAGTCCCGGGTAAGGCATAGATGTTCGTGTTGTTTTCTGCTGAGGTCCTGCCATCCTCTCAGACCTTCTACTATGGCATATTAAACTGACAGGCTCCTGTCAGACCTCTGTGGCAAGCAGCTGCTTGAGGGGGTATTTATTTTATTTATTTATAATGCTTTAAGGAATGTAGTGCAGTGCTTTACTTTAATATATTTTAAAATGCTATTAGCTGCATGAGGAAAAACAACAGTTTCTATTAGTCTAAGTATTGCTTAGCTTGAAAACTAGCTAATATGTGAATCTCTGAAAATTTATTCAAATGTCATTTCATATTTTGTGGGAAGATTGTCTTTTACCAAAATATTTTGTGAAGATTCTCCCCCATGTACTGTAAAAGTTAAGCTCATGCAATTTTTTATGCTAAGAAATTACTTCTATATATTCTTTTCTAACTTCTAGAAGAAAAAAGAGATGAAACCACTAGTCAAGGTGTAAAGGTTATTCCATAGAAATAATGCCAGACAGTGTCCATAGGCAATGTTTAATAAGATCTGAGGCATTGCTAGCATAAACTTTTATAAGCTAGCATAAACTTAAATAAAAATTTATAATATTCTTCTAGTTAAAACCATTCAATGATCTAGGAATTAGAATGCTTAACAGTGTTCAAATACCAAAAAGGGAACAGATATTTTGCATTTACTGAGGAGGCAGCTTACAATTTCTAGTCTTTGATGTTTTTTCTGATTTTATCACATTTTTGGAATACATTTATATTATTTATTAAAAGTTTTTAATCAATCTGAAAAGCTTAATCAGAGATTAATTTTATTAAGTATGAATATAGCTACTTACTGAATTAAATTTTGCTATTGCAGGTTGGCGAGAAGAAATTGGTGTAGACCCATCCATTTTCATGTATGTGTAATTTCGTGATTCCACAAAGTGTTGTAATATCTCCATCATCTGCATATATCAGCAAAAATATAAATATATATATATAGCATTATTTCAAAATAAACATCTTTTCACTATTTAGTGTGCACTAAAATGTATGAAAATGATATTACGAAAAATACAGCAACACTATAATAAAATAAATATTACAAAATACATTTAAGAATTATACAGCATTATGATGATTATTAATTTTTCTATCCTTTATATGCAATATTATGTTCTATAATTCACACTGAATGAGACTGCATAATACCACTGTTGGTTCAGTTTAGAAGAAAAAAAAGCCTTAATCCTTAATGTTAGTATAATTAATGAACTCATTTCACAGGCTGTCTCTTTTTTTAACACAAAAACGAAATACCAGTAGCATAGCCAATGGGTTAATTTCCCTTTGAAGAAATTGCATTTTCACATAAAAATATAAATAATATCTTGGCTATGTCACTGCTAAAATCAATTACAGTATCTTGCTCCAAAACAGATAATAAAAAAAAATAATTCATGTCATTTACCACAAAAACTATTTAAATTTAGAACATTAACAAAATAAAGTAGGTAAATGAAATAAAAGTTTTAAAACAGTTACAAAAATTTATATGAACTCAATGGAAAATGAACCATGATCTCCTGCTTACATATCCAGTGCTTTAGCATTTCAATTATTGGGCCACATCAATTGTCAGCTTAAATGTTTGGCTATGAGAAATCCTGGATATACTCACCTCAGTAACATTCACTGATCCATTATCAGGAGAACACAATGCACAAGGCTCTGGATTTAGAAAACATTTAGAAGAGAGGGCTAAGGAACTGGATGCAACTGGAAAGGACCAGAATACCATTTGTTTTGGTTCTTTTTCTTTCCATCTTAATAGCCTTTTAACAATAAAATTTGAAAAATATATATATGCAATATCTCCTTTTTTTCTTCCTAATTATTAAAATTCTCCAGCGTATGTGGGGGGAAAGGGAGTTTGCCCTTTTCCTAAGATCTTAAATCTCCCCCTCCCCCCATATCTAGTCCTGGGCACTACCAATATCACTTCATTGACAGGAATAATTCCCATAGCATATGACATCTACAGAACAAAAGAAAATGTATAATAGCAAGTACCTAACTGGCATATGTTACAGCAGTAATGGCCAAATGGAAGCCTGAAAGTCATATGCAACCTAGAGAAGAATTCTGGAACTAGACTACTTTATATGACATATTATACACACAAAAACACCCCTTAACTAATTTTCTTTTATAATTTGCTAATCACATACATTAATAATTTATGTCATTCAACTGCTTCAAAGAAGTGCACAGAAGTTGGCCATCCCCATGTTATAGTACGATTTAGTCCTGACAAATGGTATGAACAGGTCTTTTGAAGTGTAACTGTGATTGGCATGTTACTACATTTACTCCACAATTACTATCAATTTCAGAAATATTTTTAATGTGAAATTCTTATACATTATTTAAAACATTCACCCTCACTACCATTCATGCTCATCTTAGAATCTGCTTTATGTCTTTTTGAGTTAGTCAGTTACTCAACAAGTGGCTTATATCAATCAAGTTAAACTAAGATCATCTGTGAATACAATTTTATTACAAATATTTTGAAATGACTGAAATTGCTTTGTTTCACAGCTTAGTAGGTCAAGAATATATACTACCATACAATTTACTATTTTCTATCAGTTTGGTATGACAATAATTTAAAACAATGAATATTTTAAATACTGAGGAAATTTAGGATTTCTGGTGTTTTATATATACATACACTTTTAAGGATAGGTTTTCTTACCTGTCTACTTTGTGTAAATAACAGAACTCTGTGACCTTGTTTATGCCATAAACGTAACAAAGCTTCAACAACAATCATTTTTCCAGATCTCTTATAATAACCATAATGCATATCTTCAGATAAAGTACTAACATCAGTGTCCTTAAAGATTTTTGGTCCACCTGAGTATATATCAGGATGATTGCATATTTTTCTCAAATTTATAAGGCCAACAAATATCTGCAAAATAAAATGTTACAGGAATTAATATTAACATGTGTTTGTAGATTTATAGTTTATATACCAAATATTAAACTAGAGTCCTGTCAAATGTAGTAGCTGTCTACAACAAATCTAAAACTATCAACACAATATGCTTTTCACACACAACATCACTGCATGGCTCAATATACAAAGAGGATCACAAATGGTTTCATATATTTTTTGTTTACTACGGAACAGTGAAATTGTTTAAAAAAAAGGCAATTCAGAATTTTAGTAACTAATTACAACTGGTGTTCAACACAGAGTGGTTTCAACAATACTGGTGTTCATGAAAATCTGAACACCAAGGAGGACCAATTAGAATACAATTATATTGGGGGTTCAATATAGCTTTATTGTTGTAATAAATGATTACAATACGAAGCTTTGGGTTGTTTTACCTCTGAGCAGCACTTTTTTGCACACCATGGGCTAAATTGGCAAGGTCACATGGACCCCGAAGGCTCAGAGAAGGTTGGGGGAGGGGACCCACTGGAACAGCTGTTGGGAGACAGATGGTAGCCTCCTGTCAAGGCCACCCAGCAGATGTCGGGGCCACGGCTTAACATCCCATCCGACAGACGGCGGCCTTTCCAAGCCCATCGGTGTCCCCTACTGACCGTGGGCAGGGCGGGGAATTTTGCGGAGATAAATCTCAACGCTGACCTAGCTGGGACTCTAACCTGAGAACTACAGATTACGAGCCTGGCGCGCTACCAACTGAGCCACCCCCGCCCCACAATACGAAGCAATTGGAGAGTTACATACAGAGTTGTTTAATAATGACAGTATCTACCCCTTGCTTGCATGGCCTGCTGTACACAGGGAGGCATGGAGTCAAACAAAGGTTTGATGGTGGATTGTGGAATAGCCATCCAAGCACTAGGCACCAGTGACCAAAGTTCATCTACATTTGCCAGGATGAGCTGAGTATTGTTACAACCTCCATTTGACCAATCCAATACATTTTCTATGGGTGACAAATCAGGGGATCTGTTGGGCCAGAGAAGAATATGGACATTGTTTTGCTTCATGTATTCAACAGTGGCAGCTGATGCAGGGGTCTTGCATTGTCCTGCTAAAATATAGCATGTGGGACAGTCTGTGAGTATGGAAGAGCTAGTGCTTGTAAAATGTCCTGGATGTAACAAGCACTGGTAATGGTGGTGTGGATCTGTACTAAGGTAGATTTGTTTCTGTAATTGATCACTCCCCATACCACAATCCCATGCATTGGTGCTGTATGCCTCATCTGAATACACTCCTCTCGGTACCTATCACCAACCCATCAATGCACGAGGATGCTCCCATTAGATTCAAATGTACAGAAGTGGGATTCATCAGAAAACATGATATTGTTGTACATCATGCCACTACCATCACTTCATGCACCACCATAGTCTGGCTGCTTTATGTTGGGGTGTTAGAGGAAGTCTTAGCAATGGCCAGAGGGCATGCAGTCCAAATTGCTATAAATAGTGTTGAACTGTTACTGTTGACATTGGAAGATGTGTTACCGACTTCCACTGTTGTGCCAAGGACATAGATGGGGCAGAATGATCTGTTATAGCCAGCTTCCAAAGATGGCAATCTTCCTGTGGGGGTTGTTGGTGGATGAGGTCCAGAACCTTCCAGACATGTTTTTTGCCAGTCTTTAAACCATTCTCTGCATATTCAATACACAACACAATACAGCACGACAGATGCACAACAGATACATATACATATTTGATGCACATACAGATATGTCTCATACAAGCTGCAATTTCCTGATATGAAAGATTACCTTCTCTAACACAACAATATGCCCTTTGTCAAACTTGCTCACACAACGAAATATGGAGCTTGCACAGTTCTGTGTGGCATATCTTAACAACACCTGCACAAGAACTGATAAGCTGAACACTGCTACTGCCCCTCTAAATACTTGTGGGAATGGTCCAGTTACACCCTTTCCAGAATGTTCTCATTGGCCTGTAGCCAACACAACTGCACTGACAACCATGAAACTCTAATCACCTTTTCATTAGTAGGTGCTAAATATGCTCCATATTAATCACGGACCTTACTCTATTCTTTCTTGATGTTCCAATTTTCATTAACAGCAGTGTACAAAACTTTTATGTAAAAAAATATAAAAATATGAGCCATTTTCATTGAAAAACATTATACATGCACATATTAAAAAGAAATTCAGAATATACAATATATATTACCCTTCAAGCAGTTACTTGCACAGATGTCTGACAAGGGCCTGTCAGTGTAATACATGATAGAAAAGATCTATGAGGAAGGTAACACTTCAGCATAAAGGCAATGCAAGAAAGGAAACACCTAGGCCTCATTCAAATATAGCTATAAATATCATCTGCATAATTAAGCTGGAGCAAACTAAAGGTTCCTTAAACATGCAAAACAGTATAATAAGTGATAACAGTCTTTGCATATTATCAAATAGCATTGAGAAATCAGAATAATGGTCAGGATAACATGGGTATTGTAAGGCACATATCCAGGATTTAGTTGGGGGGGGGGGGGCACTGAGAATAAGACTCGAGTAGAGTTCCCCAATTATTAAAATATTCCACCAAACAGGAAAAGTTCAAATGTTATTCTATATGGAATAAAATTTTATAGTTTTTAATATAGTCACTTTAATAACTTTAAGCACACCATCATTTTCATCACTAACTGTCATGAAGTATCACCCATGTCAATACCCCATAACTCTTCCCTATGTAATGAATTCAATTGGCATGATAAGAGTCTAAGAAGTTTCCTGCACTAACAGGTTGGGTTGTTTTACCTCTGAGCAGCACTTTTTGTACACCATGGGCTAAATGGCCAGGTCACATGGACCCCCGAAGGCTCAGAGAAGGTTGGGGGAGGGGACCCACTGGAACAACTGTTGGAAGACAGATGGTAGCCTCCCGTCAAGGCCATCCGGCGTGTTCTTTAACGTGCACAGGGTATGGCTCTCCCACACACGGGGCCACGGCTTAACGTCCCATCCGACGGACGGCAGCCTTTTCAAGCCCATCGGTGTCCCCTACTGATCGTGGGCAGGGCGGGGAAATTTTGCGGAGATAAATCTCAACGCTGACCCAGCTGGGACTCGAACCTGGGAACTACAGATTACGAGCCTGGCGTGCTACCGACTGAGCCACCCCCGCCCCACATTAACAGGAATATAGCCCTGTGGTACATATGGAATGATGACAGTGAAGTCTTATGTTGTATACAGATCAATAGAAAGAGATGCGAGTTGTTTTTATTTGCACAACTCGGTTAGCTCCAGTGTGCAAACAAAGGCAATGATCCATTCACTGAGCAATTCCTACAATTTTCCAGAATCCTCTGCTGCCATGGAAACTATTCTCTTTGGCCTTCTCTTGCTAAACAAATAAGCACCACCAAAAGTGACAGTGTTACCTATTTCATATATTTAAAAATTAACTGTAAAATGCCAATTCATAAAATTTTGCTAGTTTTACTAATACTGTGTAATTTAGATAACTTTTTAACTTAAAACCAACCAACCTGAAGACTTCCATTAATAATGCCGGCAATTTCAGGTGATTCAATATAATCTTTATATAGCTGCCTTTGTTCTTCTGTCAACTGGCAGAACAATACCTAATTAACATTTAAAGAGAGTAGCAATTTGTTATAGCTTTAGTAAAATCATGGAAAAACATTCTAAATTATCAACAGCACAAGTTAATATTAGATGAGTGAGCATGAGTTTTTAATAATTATCTTTATACACTGGAGTTTATAACTGCATTCAGTTAAATACTACAATTTAATAATATATATATTCAGTCAATTACATGTATAGTGGTTAGTAATTTGAGATTCAAAGCATACCGTAATTTGAATTGTGATACAAACCACACTCTACATGCTATCATATATAAATGAAATAAGAATTAAAAATACTGTAAGATTGGCAAAAATACTGGCTCCCAAGCCCAGACCTAGAAAAAAAAAATCGCGGGGGAGATTCGTAATCTGCAGTTAGCAGGTTTGAGTCCCAGCTGGATCAGCACTGAGATTTATCTCCACAAAACTCCCCGCCTTGCCCACAGTCAGTAGGCTGCCATCTATCAGATAGGACATTAAGCCATGGCGCCATGTGCAGAAGAGAGAAGGGCATAATCTTTGCACATTAAAGAACACGCTGGATAACCTTGAT
Organism: Ryuthela nishihirai; assembly: GCA_038380435.1. Classification (NCBI taxonomy): domain Eukaryota; kingdom Metazoa; phylum Arthropoda; class Arachnida; order Araneae; family Heptathelidae; genus Ryuthela; species Ryuthela nishihirai. The sequence goes on along the minus strand of JAWZYU010000008.1, from coordinate 73,214,508 downwards.
AAGAGGCTATCATCTGTCTCCCAACAACTTTTACAGTTGGTTCCCTGCCCCAACCTTCTCTGAGCCGTCACAGTCCTTGTGACCTGGCCATTTAGCCCATTGTGTGCAAAAAAAGGTGTGGCTCAGAGGTAAAACAACCCAACCCAAGGGTGATTATTAGATTATCATCCCAAAGTAAAAATTAACTAAATAGTTTTAATTTATTTCATTTATTTTCAAGAATAAATAAATAATAATAAATTTTGATAATAATTAAATTGTCAACTGTAACAAGCTATATTTATATTCTTTGGCTAAAATTATATTCTTGCCATTGTAATGCAATCCGTCTCATGACATCTTAATAAAATGAATATCTGTTATAGAAATGAAGTTTGTTTTGAATTTCCAGAGAGATATGACTTTTCTAGACTGATTTTTTTCAGACTAGTAAAAACCGTGTTTTATCTCATTTTTAGCAACAAGTTTAACTTTGTAGACTATTATATAGGTTAAATACACAATTTCATAAATATCACATAAATATTAATTTTACAAAAAAAGCACTAACTGTTGCCACAAATGCTTAATTTCTAATTTATATTCAGTTCATAAATATCCTACTTTCAAATTTCATCTTCAAATTAGATAGTGTACATTTACATTAACAATGAGTATTTTTCATACCCAAGAAGAAACATAAGAAAAATTAATCTAAGCTTATGTGAATTAGTGCAAATAAAGTACAAAGCAATGTTACAATAATGGTTACTATTACTGCTAAACTGAAATTTGAGATAAAAATATGTATAAATAAAACCAGTGGTGAATCAACAAAATATGTGGGAATGTTTATATGTCACATTGCTTTTAATGCACATTTTATTCATAACAAGGAGATTTTTGGAATCCATCACCCTTTTTTTTTTCTTAAGTTGATGATTTTGATTTGTATGTTTTAGAGTTACGTGATGATTTCTTGGAACCTATCTACTGCGTAAATGGAGGGATGGGTGTATATAGATATACACTTTATTACAAGAAGTAGCAAGACACTGTGATAGTCCATCCATTCACTTTTACTTTCCCTTAATCAGTTTTACTTTATTTATCATTTTGGGGATTATCTTCAGTTGGACATCACTTTTCCCTCTTCCGAACTGCTAAAGGAGTTGTGCATGTACAATCAACTTTTGATTGACAGCCACTAATGCACGCATTAAGGACGTCAGTTTATGCAAATGTTTTTCCCAGCATGCAACATGCATGTCAGTTCCACGCTGCATGTATATTAAGTGACATTAGGTCACGGAGTCAGTAGAGAAAATGTTAGTGAGAGAGGATGATGCTAGCTGAGAAGTTTGTTAGTTTTGGAGATGTTGTTTAAATGAGTTTTAGTTGCTCAGACTGTTTTAATAAACACCAAATAAACTCATCAGTTTATTTGGTGAGTCTTGAATTTTTTGGAAATAAACTTTGTTTGTTATATGAAACATTTTGATTTTGCTATTTTTTCTCTTGAGCAACAATCATTGATTTTTATTAAGATTTAACTTTAATAATTTGACAATCTTTCGATTTCTTGCTCACTAAGTAATGCCTATATACTTAGCGAACCTTCATTTAACTTCATTTGGCAAGTTAATATTGCCTGGCACCCAATGCTATCTGGAAGATTAGTTTAACTTGGATCAGTTAAAAGATCCAAAGTGAAGAAGTTTAACATACTTTTGCAGTGTACACACTTCCATGTTATGCAAATGGAAAGACACATTTAAAGCTCCCTAACTTTGAAAATAAGCATTTTACTAAAAATTTTTACTAGATATAAACTGTATATCTCACTCAAATCTCTCTAAATATAACTTTCAACAATATTTGTTTAATATTTACAGAGTTACTGAAGTGGGAACATTTAACAGCAGATGCCACTGTCACACTCTTACTAAACATTTTCAACCTCAAATTGATGAAAACTGAAAAAAAAATCATAACAGAAACTTGAAATATTACGTTAAACTATTTGTTATAATAGTTGTCTTATCTTTTGAAGTAAATTTTAAAGAGTAGCAAAAGTTATAGTTAAATGTTTCAGTCTTCATAAATCTTTAAATATTAAATGAATATTGCAGGAAATGAATATTTACAGAGATTTGAATGAAATCTCCAATTTACCTCCAGTAACATTTTTCATATAAAAACTTATTTCCAAGGTTAGAGAACTTTGAATGTGGCTTTCCATTCATATAACATGAACAGTTTCAGTTACTTTTTGTAATATTATATATATACACAGAGAGAGAAAGATCTACTATATGTAGGAAATGAAATAAAAAACAATATCATTTTGTAGGATACTATATTGATACTGCAGAAAAAAAAACTTTTAATCTTTGGATTGGTACAGTGACAAATGTGCAAAACAAGCATTAATATACAGTAAAAGTAAACATTACTAAGTTTAATCAGAGCAGGAGACAATATATTTTTGTACATGTAAAACTACAAAATATAGACAAAAAAAATGAAAGCATTCGAAAAATAAAAGCTTCTAAAGAAACAGAATGCATTATTTCCTTTATCATCTCACCTGTTCACTTTTATTAGGTAACTGAATATTCATTTTCACATCATCTTTCATTCTACGTAGAAGGTATGGCTTAATAGTATTTCTCAAAACAGTAGCACATTTATAAGCTGTCTGGACCTGAAAGACAAATTAGGAGTTGATATGAGCTAATTTTTTCCAGCTGAAAAATTGTCTGAGCCAGGTGGGATACGAACCCACGACCTCCTGATAACATGTCAGGTGCTCTGGACCACTGAGCTACCAGCCGCCGATCAAGATCTCCTCTAATTAATGCTATGAACATTCCCTTTATGTCACATATAGTAGGCGTTATTTTAGGCAATTTTTAGCCCTAGCAGCTTTTTATTTGCCAGACAATTTTTCCTCTATTTAGAATCGACATTGATCTAATTGAAATCGATGTCAAAGTGCCTATTTATTACTGGATGTTGAACCGTCAAGTTTATCGGAGTTTATCTCAATATTTATTATCATTAGCATACTTGTAAGAGATGCTTTCCATCTATTGGCAAATGAAAAGCCGCTAGGGCTAAAAATTGCCTAAAATAACGCCTATATGTGACATAAAGGGAATGTTCATAGTGTTAATTAGAGGAGATCTTGATCGGTGGCCAGTAGCTCAGTGGTCCAGAGTTGGGTTGGGTTGTTTTACCTCTGAGCGGCACTTTTTTGCACACCATGGGCTAAATGGCCAGGTCACATGGACCCCGAAGGCTCAGAGAAGGTTGGGGGAGGGGACCCACTGGAACAGCTGTTGGGGAGACAGATGGTAGCCTCCCATCATGGCCATCCAGCGTGTTCTTTAACGTGCACAGGGTATGGCTCTCCCGCACACGGGGCCACGGCTTAACGTTCCATCAAACGGACGGCGGCCTTTCCAAGCCCATCGGTGTCCCCTACTGACCGTGGGCAGGGCGGAGGAATTTTGCGGAGATAAATCTCAATGCTGACCCAGCTGGGACTCGAACCTGGGAAGTACAGATTATGAGCCTGGCGAGCTACCGACTGAGCCACCCCCACCCCAGTGGTCCAGAGCACCTGACATGTTATCATGAGGCCATGGGTTCATATCCCACCCGGCTCAGACAATTTTTCCTCTAAAATTGAAATCGACGTCAAAGTGCCCATTTATTACTTCATATATTCACCCTAAAATGAAAAAATAAAAGTTAAACATACCAATGATAAAGTCATTTACTCAATTCAATTACTTTATAGGAAAATAAGAGTGAGAACATTTTTTTCAATCAGATAGAGATAAACCAGTTCTGGTGCCTTATTTTCTCTGACATTAACATAAATTCAGCAAGTGATTCCATCACTGGCCTGCTTTACTTTTATTTTTTACATTTTTGAGTACAAATAGCAAAACAGGTATTTTTTAAATTATTTTTAAATTTATATATATATATTTTGCTTTTTGGTAACAAGGGACTTATCACTAAAAACACTTATCTTTTCCCCTGCTTCAAGATAAGGAATTTTCAAATTTCCTGTGTTACTCCCCATGTCATAAAATTAGAAACATGATTAATTTATGGTCAAAATGTCCCAAAACATTATAGAATATTATTATGGTGACAAACAGGCAACATAAATTTCCAAGGAAAGGGCATTCTAAATCTTCAAATTTCAAATGCAATAATTCAAAGCCAATTTGATATATGCTGTTTTTACAGCTTTCTGCAGTGATTCTGAGATGTGTAAATTTTTGGGGAAATATTCTTTGATTGTAATCATTATTGTCAAATAATCTTGCTTTCTAAATAATTTTAAAATTCAGCATTTTAACATATTACATCAAGAATTTTAACTTTTGTTCATAGTTTTACGCAAAAAGCACATTTTAAGAGTTATTAAACTTAGATTTTAATATCCACTGATATAAGGAAATGTTAAATATTTTAAGTATCAAAGTACACAGTTGTATCAGAATAATATGACTATGTATATTGATTAAAAAAAATACTAGCATAAATATAATGCTTCACTTTATTGACATGCAATTTATATAACATAATAAAATGGGATTCTTTTTCTCCATTAAAAAAATTCTTTTGGTATAAATTGTTAGTATTTTAATACTACACGTAGCTTCAGTTACATAACAGCAATACTATACTAGCCTATTTCATGTTAATGAAATAATTTAAGCAACATTGTGAAGGAAATTTTATTACCTGCACTTGGGAAGCATTTGCATAACCTCCTTGACATATAGGAACAGAAAACTGTTGCATAAACACTGGCAATGTTCCCAACTTGCCTGGAAACACGAAGTCCAATAAGGACCAGAGCTCTTTTAGATTGTTCTGGATAGGTGAACCGGATAAAATAATTCTATGAGGTGTGCGAAACTACAGAAGATAATTAACAAGTGGATTAATCTCAAATTTCATATTAAAAAAACATACACAGTTGTATCAGAATAATATGATCACCTACCATAGTATATGCATGGTAGGTGGTCATATTATTCTGATATGACTGTGTATATATTTCACATTGAACAGAATAAAGCAAAAGAAACAATTTCTTAGTTTAGATACAAAATATTGCAAATTATCTTTCTTTTTTTTGCTATGAAAGCACAAAATATACAAAGTGAAAAATACTTTTCAATGTCAAAAGTGTTGTTAAACAACTGAACTTTAACATTGGTGATTGCTCTATGTCAATAAACTTCTAGTAATTAATTCAATTAGCAGAGACAATCTATTTAAACACAGCATATGAATGCTTCTCATAAGTCTTAAATTATTTTACTCTACACACTTCCTGTTTGACTTCAACCATTAGCAGTTTCATCCAAATGACCTGTTAACATTGTAGTTTCTTAAATGCACTTTTAATACAGATATCACAGAACAGTGCTTTCAGTTCTACAATATTTTAGACTTGCAGAAAAAGTTCTTCAAGTTTTTAATGCTAATTAGTTTTAAGAAAGAGTGAATGAAATAATCATCTAATGCAGGGCTGGGCAAACTAAAACCCAAGGACCACAGTTTGCAATACAAATATAGAAACTGTTTCTGTTCAACAAAACCTCCTATATTTTGTGAACTTGATGATTACATAATCTTTTTCATAGAATGATCAAATGCACTTTATACCGTATTTCTTCGATTCTAAGATGCAACCCATTTTTAGAGACGTTTATGTGGGGGAAAAAGTGTGTCTTAGAATCGAAGAAATATGGTATTTAATGTTAATACCTTATCAGAATGTAGCCTACAGCAAGACTATAAATGCCAGTAAAATACAAAATCACACAAGAATTACTTACTTGTTTAACTACTAATGTTGCTTGAGCATCAGGATTTCGAATTTTATGGCCTTCATCTAAAACAACATAATGCCAATCATGATCCAACAGGTACTTTTGATGAATGACTACTCCAACATAAGAAGTCACCAAAACACCATGATATTTATTTACTGTGTGTACCAGAGATTCCTTAAAAATAACAGATTATTTATGAAATTAAAATTTATTACTTAGTTGATTACAATGTTATATTATTTAATTATTTCAAGACAAAATTCCTCAACAAAATAAGATACCTACAAATTTTGTACTTCACTACATTCGAAAATATGATACAAACACAGGTATGAGCCTGCAGCTCAGTAATCAGGTTTACTAACCCTCAGTGGCAGCTCATCATTAGGGCCAAGAGGGGCCAGCCCCACCACATTTCTGTAATATTATATTAAAACATTAAATAAAAAATATAATATTTTACATGGATATTTGCTCTCTAAAATATTTTGCCCATTTCATTTCATTTCAACAAGCCTTTAGTGAAGTAATACACTTGAAACTGTCTTGCGCACTTTAATTATCAGAGCAAAATATTAAGAGAAAGCTTTAAGTCCCACCCCATCCCCAAAGGCTAAATTCATGAACCCCACCCACCTTGAAACCAAATCATGGGGTACATGCCTGACATAAGTCACAATATACACTGAACAGCCAAAACATTCTGACCAGTACATCTTTATGCAAATCAAAGCAACTGCAAGTAAACTGCAGTGCATGTGAAGGTCATGAAACAGTATAAATAACACCTGATACTGAGCTCTGTTAATCAGTGTTGTTCTTCAGATGGGAAAGGCAGCGTACTTAAGTGAGTTTGACAAAGGCTAAATTGAAATGGCCAGATGACTGGGTCAGAGCATTTCTGAGACAGCAAGGATTGTGGGGTGCTCATGGTCAGGGTTAGACCTACAAAAAGTGGTACGTAAAGGGAAAAACCATGAACCGTTAGACCCCATCCCCGGTCTGAAAAAAAAAAAGAAAGTGTGGGCCGATCACAGCTCATTGATGCTAGAGGTGAGTGCAGGCTATCCTGTATAGTATGAGCTAACAGAAGGGATATTGTGGTGCAACTCTCTCATAATTTGAATGCTGGTGACAGGAGTAATGTGTCACAACACACAATATATCAAACCCTGCTTGAAAATGGGGCTGCATAGCCGCAGACTGCTCCGAGTGCCCATGCTAACCTTGGTTCACTTTGAAAGTGCCTCAATGGGCCCACGAGCACCAAAACTGTACCTTGAATGATTGGAAGAAGGTTGCCTGGTCCGATGAATCTCGTTTCCTGTTGCACCATGTGGATGGCTGGGTACATGTGCATCATTTACCTGGAGAAGTGTTGCCATCAGGATGCACCATGGGACAAAAACAAGCAAGTGGAGGAAGTGTAATTCTTTGGGCAATGTTCTGCTGGGAAACCCTGGGTACAGTCATTCATGTGTAGAAAACTGTGATGTCTACCACCTACCTAAACATCATTGCAGACCAGGCACATCCTTTCATGGCAAAGGTATAACCCTCTAGTAGTGCCTTCTTTCAGCAGGATAATGCGCCATGCCACACTGCCCAGATTCTTTGAGAATGGTTTGTGGTGGAACATGAGTAAGACTTCCAGATATTGTCCTGGCCTCCAAAATTCCCCAGACATCAATTCAATCGAGTAGCTATGATTTGTATTGGAACAGCATATCCAATCTGCAGCTGCTCAACCACATAACTTGCAAGAGTTAATTAAAGGATCTGCTAGTAACATGTTGGTACCAGATACTACAAGACACCTTTAGAAATCTTGTAGCATCCATGTCTCGCCAGGTAAGAGCTATTTTGGCAATGTGGAGGACCAACATCATATTAGACAGGTGGTCATAATTTTTTGGCTCTTCGGTGTATGTATATACATACTCCAAATTTTATTACATGTAAAATATGTAACACTGTAATCAATGGGGCGGGGGTGGCTCAGTTGGTAGCTCGCCAGGTTTGTAATCTGTAGTTCCCAGGTTCGAGTCCCAACAGCATTGAGATTTATCTCTGCAAAATTTCCCCACCCTGCCCATGGTCAGTAGGGGACACCGATGGGCTTGGAAAGGCCGCCGTCTGTCGGATGGGACATTAAGCCATGGCCCCATGTGTGGGAGAGCCATACCCTGTGCACGTTAAAGAACACACTGGATGGCCTTGACGGGAGGCTACCATCTGTCTCCCAACAGCTGTTCCAGTGGGTCCCCTCCCCCAACCTTCTCTGAGCCTTCAGGGTCCTTGTAGCCTGGCCATTTAGCCCATGGTGTGCAAAAAAGTGCTGCTCAGAGGTAAAACAATCCAATCCAATTATTACATGCATATATATGTGTGTTCTTTAGCAATCCAATTGATATTCCTTTTTTCATCGAGGACAGAAGTGTGTAAATCACCAACATTGCACACTACCATCTGAGCCATCATTGACACTACCTAGTTGGTTTCTCTGTATATAATATTATGCTGGCCCCATATATTTAGAAACTCACAAGTTTCCACTGCTAACCATAATGACAGTTAGGCCTTGCATAATAACCCTTCCAGTGTCCAGCCTGAAAAACGGGTTTCCATCCAGAGGGCCAGGCTATATTCTTCCTATGCCCAGCCAAAAAAAAATTAGCTTTAGAACTTTTTTGCCAAATAACTAATGAAAGGAATTATGGTATGTTGTATGCCAAATTAATCAGCATTTAATTCTGGATTTTTCTGAAAATAAAGTATTTAACAAAAAAGACAATTGTTTTATTTCAATGGGACTTTTTTTAAAGTCATGTAGTAAAAAAATGCATCTGGCAACACAAATAAAAATAATAAAAAAAAACTCCAAAAAAACACTCAAACCCGCATCTCTCCAGAAACATGCAGAGTATTCTTACCGACTGAACTAATGCCGGCTCATCTTTTTTCCTCTAATTTAACACTTAAATCTTTCAACGATGATTTTGGCACCAACCATTGTTGCCATCTATGATCAAGGGGCACACCACTTTGTAAACTCATTATCTTCTTTCGATAAAGTTAAAGAAGATGGCAATGAATTTTTGCAGTGGAAACATTTTTTACATTGATAAATCAAATCCCAGCACCCACTTTCTCTGATGTTCATGTGTCTAGTAGAGCAGTCATTTTCAACTGAAGTCATCCCCAGTTACAGCCTATCAACCCAAAGAGTGTTGCCCTACTGACATAACAAAATGATGTACTACTAATACAATTATTGTACTATGCATAATGCCCTGGTAATTAACTTTGAAAACCTTACTTTGCAAAGTTAATTACCAGTTGGCTGGTTTACCTCTGAGCAGCACTTTTTTTGTACACAATGGGCTAAATGGCCAGGTCACAAGGACCCCCTAAGGCTCAGAGAAGGTTAGCAGATAAAACCCAATAGACAGCTGTTAAGAGACAGATGCTATACACCCATCAAGGCCATCCAGCATGATCTTTAATGCATACAGGGTATAGCTCTTCCATACAAGAGGCCATGGCTTAATGTCCCATCTGATGAGAAGCAGCCTTTCCAAGCCGAGGGCAGAGAGTTTTGGGGAGATAAATTACAATGCTGGCCCAGCTGGGACTTGAACCTTGAACATGGGAACTGCAGATTATGAGCCTGGAGCACTACAACTGAGCCCCCCACCCAAAATTAAGTACCAGTGTATAATGCATAGTACAGTAATTTTTGGACTATAACATTGTGTATTATGTATTATGTAGTATTACTAACATTTTTTTATCTCACAGAAATTTCAACCATTAATTTATGAAGAAATGCTTGCTAAAATGAAATAACAAGATCATGCAACATCTTAAATACAAATTGATATATGCTGGCTGTTCAATATAAAGTAGTAGTAATTTTATTAACAAATATACATACACAAAATTTACACTAAGAAAAGCAAATACAAATTCCAGAAAATAATAATAAATAATCAATCACCAGAGGAAATACTCACTTGTGGGAGGAATTAATAAAGATATTGACAAATATAAAAATGCAACTCTAAACTTAATTACATTAATTTCCAAAATATTAGTAAAAATATATTTATTTTGATTTGCAACATATAGGACATTTTTACACAATACTAACAAACATATTAACATTTCGTTTTAAAACATGTAAAAAACATACGTTCAATAACTGCAATTTAACACTTTTTTTATGTAAACTATCATATTTTTGCCAACTTTAAATCTTCTGACAAAAGATTTCCCAGAAAAAAAATGCATAGAATGAAAAGTAACTGAAAAGTAAGAATGTATAAATGTAAAGACCTGAAACATTTGAAGACCAATTTGGTTACCTCTTAATGATAAATAAAAAAAAAATATATTATCTCAAAATGCTTGTTATTGTTTATAAATCACTTACTTTGGAACCAGTATGTGAGCCTGATTCATGTAACACAGCTACACGGAATGGAGGCCACCAACTATGGAATTCTTTTACCCACTGGTGCATTACAGTTGTAGGGCAAACTAAAATCACAGGTCCCAGTCCTTGAAAACTGTAAAAGTTTTTAACTGCACTATATTGTTGCATGAATTATAAATGCTCACAAATTATCATATTTCAATCTTGTATTTCATCAGCAAAAATGCACATTCACACACTTCTTAGAACATTTTGATGAATTTTCATTATTTGTTTTTTTATTCTCGGTGATGGATTTTTTTTTTTTTTTTTCAACATATAGGGCAGAGAAGAATCCTAGAAGCTCCTCCTAGCATTCACAGGCCTTCTCATACAAGGACATGCTCTACTAAGACAGAAGTCACTGCTGACTACTGCCTCAGTTAGAGCTAACACAGCACAAAAAAGTTTGCCTTGCTGGAACTTGCTAGTAGTTCCCTAACCACTATATCAGTTAAAGCTTTTTCTAATTTTTTTAGTTTTCTCCAACTTCCATTTCTTTCAAATTACTCTGGGTAATGGGATTATAATTTCCTGGCCAAAAATTGACCCCCTTTCAAAATATACATAAAGAAATTCTGATGAAAATATATTGAATAACAACTTGCTGAAAAATCTTAAATGCAGATGATAACTTCATATCATGACCATATTAACACACTTCTTAGTTTTTATTAAATCCTGCATATCAGTAAGGAAAAAAAAATTCTTGTACTGTATATGAACTGATATTCAAAAACTAAGGTTAGTGAATAGCAAATTTGAAAAAAAAAATTGCATTTTTAATGAAACTTTATATGTTAAAAAATGCTATTAAACATTCCATATATAGATAGCATTAAGCATATATTTTATATCATTCTGTTACAATCATATTCATTCTATTTTGTTTTTTACTTAAAAAGCTTACTTTTCTATAACAACAAACATAAGGAGCCAACTATCCCAATGTATGAAGTTAGTTATAAATTATTAAACTTTGAAACTTACTGATCTCCATCTGTAAGTAAATTGCTGCTTTTCAAACCAACTAAAAATGCAATAACTTGAATAGTTTTTCCAAGGCCCATTTCATCTCCAATAATTCCTCCACAATTCTGTTGATGCAACTCCCACAGCCATCTAACACCTGTCTGTTGATACCTGAGATGAAATTTCAAAATAATGGAATAAGTCCATGATTTGCTATCTCAACAGCTAAGTTAAAATACTGCATACTAAATACTAGAATAATATGCAACAGCTCAATCTCAGTAGTTTTTTGGCTTAAGGAATGAGAACACAAGAAACTGATGCAGATAAATCCATAAGAATCCTCTTGCACAGGCTTAAGCAGAAGAATTTTGATAATCTATAACTCTAAGGCTGAAGTAATTTTCACTTATTCAATCCTTTTGCAAGAAGAGCATAAGAATAAATACCAGTACATAAGTATGAAATGGGATAAATAGAATAAAAAACATAAATTATCAAAGTAAAATTTGCCTACAATATATTCTCCAATAAAACATTACAAATGAGAATGCAACCATTTTATTATACACTTTGACCAATGGATACTTTAATACCTTTGAGCTTATAGGCATAGATACCTGTTTGCTAAAATGAACATGTTCCTATTGCAAGAATATTATATATGCTCAACTTGTTCACTTTATATTCTCAAACGAGAGACACTGTACTCAAGTACTACATAATGTCTCTAAAATGACTATCTCAAAATATGCATCTAAGATACTTATGCAATGGCAGATGTTACAATGGTAAAGTTGGTTGATTGGTTGTTTTACCTCTAAGCGGCACTTTTTTGCACACCATGGGCTAAATGGCCAGGTCACACAGACCCTGAAAGCTCAGAGAAGGTTGGGGGAGGGGACCCACTGGAACAGCTGTTGGGAGACAGATGGTAACCTCCCGTCAAGGCCATCCAGTGTTCTTTAACGTGCACAGGGTATGGCTCTCCTGCACACGGGGCCACAGCTTAACGTCCCATCCAACGGACTGCAGCCTTTTCAAGCCCATCGGTGTCCCCTGCTGACTGTGGGCAGGTCAGGGAGTTTTGCGGAGATAAATCTCAATGCTGGCCCAGCTGGGACTTGAACCTGGGAATTGCAAATTACAATGGTAAAGAGTCAATACAGTTTGTGTATTATAGTTATAGTATATGCAATGACAGATGTTACAATGGTAAAGAGTCGATATACTTGTGTTATTTATATATATATATATAATGTTATCCCGGATGAAACTTAATCTTTAAAATTTCTCAAAGTTCCAGCATTATATACATAAAGATGTTAGATTCTTCAACAAGTAGAACATAGTTAATGAACTCTGTGATAAAGTACATCTTACCATTGATACGGGTGTTTATTTATTATAATTATCACAATTTCAGTAATTTCAAAAACTATGTTATCAAGGTTAATAAGTTGATCAAATGTTGTTGCTTTAAAGTTCCAATGAAATTAGATGATATTGAATCAGCATGTCAGCAGTCATGTGTCTCATGAGCTCACTGCTGATGCAAGTTCTAGATATGGTTATAAAGTTCATTATTTATTACTTGTTTTCATTTTGAAAATGATTAAATAATAATTTCCAAGTAATATCAGGAACATCAGCTTTGTATCATTATGAATTATTTATAAATATGGCTTCAGTATATTTTAACATGAATCTTGCATTGGGAGAAATGATGATGAAAGAATTATTGAATAAAGCTTTTACACGTCATATGAATCTAGATGAGTTATGTAATTCCTTTGGTTTCGAAGTGGTAAAGCCCAAAACTTGTGTTTACTTTGATTTATCATGTATTTTGTTTATTTTGCTTTGTACTATATTAAACAATGCATATATTAAGGTACTTTTAAAAAATTTACAATACATTAATTGAATTGGAAATAAAATATTCATTTAATAACAAGTTAATTTTTAAAATTAATGCAAATAAATACACAGCTCATGAGAGAGTTGTCTAACTGTCATTTCCCCATGTTAGCTTGCTGTTAAAGGCAGATGTGTTCACCTTGAGCAGTGTGACCTTAGTCAACTTTATCCTGGTGTATAACAAATCTCTCATTTCTTGAAATTGTCAGTCATTCAACTATTCATAAATTTATTTATAATAAAAATAAATACCCCCCTCAAGCAGTTGCTTGCCACAGAGGTCTGACAGGAGCCTGTGGTTTATATGCCATAGTAGTAGGTCTGAGAGGATGACAGGATCTCAGCAGAAAAACGACGCATACATCCATGCCCTACCCGGGACTCAAACCCAAGCCCCTTAGATCAGTAGTCAAGCATGCTAACCACTTAGCCATGGGAACATTAAGTATTTTATCCAACCATTTTCAATTAATTTGTCAATTGCCAAACTTTGACTCATCAAATGTACAACCTCAGAAAAAATATCAACTATTTAGTTATATATGAAATAAGCAAAAACTATGAGTCAAAACTTTTTCAAACATTTTAAAAACTCTGCATAGATACACACATATCAAGCTTACCTATACAATCTGTTCCATATTGTATTTGGAACTCTAAAGCCACCTTCAAACTCAGTGCAGCTTTCACTATCTGAATCAATAATCCCATCTTCACTTTCCATTATCCTCTGATGCTTTTCTTGGAGCTTTTCTTTCTCATAAAGTCTAAGGTAAATGAAAAGTAAAATATTTTTAACACATGGAATTCCAAAATACATAAGGAACTACTTTAACATCAGAAATTCAAAAGCATGCTTAAAAATTATATATACATTCAACTATTTATAAATTTACTTATACATTAAGTTTGATCACATTCATCCCAAACAAGCCCAAATCTAGAGAAATGGGGGACATGCACTCCCACCCCACTCCCAATAATGCTAGAAACTGGTAGTATATTACACACATTTTTGAAAAAATATTTAAAGATTATTAAAACAAAAGAAAATTTTTTAATCTGGAATAGCAATCCAGTCACTTGGATCAATATTGGAATAGTGATCCCCTTTATTTTTTTATAGATCCAGGCCTGATACCAAATACAGCAAACATATAGATGGTTTTAAGAACAAAAAATAAAATGAAAGCTTCTGGTGAAACAAAGAGTATTTTAATAACAAAAATATCAGTATAAGATCACTATTAGTGATGATACAGATAGTTGTGCATTGTATCACTGAGGCGAAAAGTTATTCAAAATTGTGTTGTCAAATACCTTACTATATTTGCAATAGCTGATGCCTCAAATGAGAACAGTTTGAGCAAATTTAAGGGTGGTAAGCTGTTATCCCATAGCATTTGATATGTTCTACAGCTTCACAGCAGTATACAGCATACACCTGATATATGCATGTGCCACGTCTATTTTTTCCAATGAACTAATAATATTATTGTAATTAGCAAAAGGTCTTAAGTAAAAAAAATTGAAATTCCAATAAAATTTGCTTTATATATATCTTTGGCACTCTATTCTTCCAAGCTCATCATACATTAAAGATTATTTGAATAAAAAGCAATGAGACTCTCTCACATATAAGCTTTTGCGGGATTTAACCACATAAAGTACTTCATCTAAAATATTATCATCTCATTTTAAATATTTATACAGGAATAAATTGCTACAATTTCTTTGCATCTTATTACGTTTTTTTTTTTTTTTTTTTTGAAATTTCATATTTCACAAAGAAAATGCAGTGTATTATTCTAAACGTTATTTCTATTGAACCTAAAAAAAAATAAAAACCTAGTGTTTTATTTCTTTCCTTTCCATGCATTGCAATCTTTAGTTCTCTGATTTAAAAGGATCAACAATGATTCTTGACATATAATACAGAAAATTGTGATAAAAATAATAAAGTATATTGAACATGAATGAAAACCTACTTTATTCTTTTTATATATGATTTTTGGCAACCGTCATCAATAACTTTTTTATATCTTTTCCTAGGGCTTTTTTGGGGTTTACTGTCTGAGTCACTGCTGTCTTCACTCTCATATCCCTTCTGCTTTGTTGGTGTTTGATAACCAGCATTTTTCTTTTGAAACCTCTTTTCTATATTAAAAACATAAATAGGCATAAATATTTTAACAAAAAAAGAATAAAAAACATAAATCAGACACAATAAAACTTCGTGGTTAAACTGTTTTGTGAACATCAAACTTTAAGGAATAATGTTATAGATTTACCTGATACTTTCAGTGCAGTAAATCTTTCATGTTTACAACTTGTACTATATAAACCTATCAAAATTACAGATTCTTAACTATACAAAGTTAATTTAATTTGTATAATTTCCAAATTTATTGTTCAATAATCTGTTAATGCAATACCTTTGATATGATTAGCTATAGCATGTTAAAATTCAATGAAATATTCTTAAAACTTTGCCTTATGTTCAACATAAAAGTGAACTTTTTTATTCATACAGGGCATCCCAAAGCAATATTGCCATTGGTTATTATTCTAGAATAATGATTCCCAATCTTTTTACCATCAAGGATCTTTTTTATTATCACTCCCATTTATTACTACTACCCCGTCATTACCTTTATGGACCCCCAAGTTGGGAACCACTGCTCTACAATATTACAGATAGAAATGTCATATGAAAACTAGTCTGTTTTTTATTGAGAAGAAAACAACAACAACATTTATGTTAAGGTCCCTAATTTCATGTATTTCCCCCCTCACCTCCCCCTAACACTTCAACTGTGAAATCATCAATGGGAGCACGAGTTGTTTGTACCACTCCAAGGTCTGCTGAAAACCAGATAAACCATGAAAATTAATTTGAAAAATTGTATTAGGTATCATTTTATATTGGAAAAATTTAATAATTGCAATTTATGATTCACTTTATGCTTTGCAAATTCTGCAGCTGTAAGTTATCATTGAAGGTAACCCCAGGAAGGGATGATGGAAAGGACATGAAAGATAATGAGACATGACTAACAAAGAGTGGGATAGTGATAAATTTCTGCAATATGCATGAGTGCTGCATATGAGAACAATGAATTCCCATAATGAAATTAAGAGACAAGGAAAGTTAATTAGTCACATGATCACCCCTAACAGGCACACAACTCATGTAACATGTTTTCATAATGTTGATGAAGCTATTGGTGTGATTTTGTGATAATAGTCCACTCCACTATAAGAGCAGATCTGAGCTCATATAGGGTTCACCTCCACATGGAATCCTATGCATATTCAATTGGATTTTTGTCAGGAAATCTGGCTGGATACTCCATCCTATGAATACTTAGCTTTCAAGAAAATCACTGACCACATGAGCCCTAAAGTAATGTTCATTATTGTCCATAAAGATGAAATCAGGGCTGAAGCACCCTAAAAACCCTCACATAGGGTAAGGGAATTTCATCTCTGTATCACTGAGCTGTCTGAGTGCCACTCCTGCAAATAAGAAGCTCCGTGTGGTCAGTAATTGCAATTGCAATCCAAACCCTCATGGAATATCTACTAAAATGATACCTTTCTCTGATGTTACAGCAGCTTGATGAGTTCCTTGTTTTCTCCAAATGAACACACTTCAAGAATCAATGCTCAAATTGAATCTGGACTCATCTGTGAAAAGTACATTAAATATGATGTATGAATCACATTACATGAATTCTTTTTAGAGGATGAAGTGGCCACAAATAGTAATGGTATCTGGCATACATTACCACTTTCATGCTGCATCCTGTACAATGTCTTGAAACTGTCATATCTGTGCCTGCTGACAGCTCATGAGAGAGTTGCCTAACTGTCATTTCCCCAAGTTAGATTGCTGTTAAAGACAGATGTGTTCACCTTGAGCAGGTGTGACCTTAGTCAACTTTATCTTGGTGTATAACAAATCTCTCATTTCTTGAAATTGTCAGTCTTGAGAGAACATTTTGTAGTACAATTAAGACCCTGGAAACCTCAGTCTGAAATTGATCCATTTCCATCCTACCTTTCACTCTCTACCATACATAATACACCCATAAATCATCCTTGTGATATGGTGAAATCAAACTGCTCCCCCAAAGTTAAAGCCAGGCAAGCTGAAACAGAAATCAGTAACAAATGCAGACAAATGACTTTTATAGCAACCCTAATTTGCATGCTTGTGGTCATGCCAGTTAACTATTAACACATTTTTTTCTTGTTTTGAAAATTTACATTTCACACTGGTTCCTCAGAAATGATCTACTTGAACACTCAATTATTTTCTGTATCTGAAAACGTTTTCAGTTTCAATTTTTTTAATTATTATTGAGTTGGTATAAAATAGGTTTGAAGTAAGTGCCTCCAGGTGCATTCAATTCAACAATTATTTAGAGCACTTTTTACAGCTAGAGACATCACAAAGCACAATATGAGATATAAATTGACCTTATCACTTTTCCAACATGAGACCTAATAAAAGTTTTTCTAACTGGTCTGAACATATTAGTTGATCTTTGGCAAACATTTGAAGTGGGGCATAATCCATGCTTTCATTAAAGATTTCACAATTGTGAATGGAGAGTGGAAACAGGGAGGGGGGGAATAACACAAATATTGTTGTTCCCTCAACCTTGATAAATTCAGTGTTTTCAATCAAAAAATTTCTATCTCTAATACTTGAAAATCAATAGCTAATAGCAGCTGTGCTACAAGATACCTTTTTAACTTTAATATGGGTTGTTTATAGATATTGACAAAAAATCTACCAAGAAAGAAATCATTACAATAGACTCTCTCTTATCTGGTCTTGGTCAAGCAAGTCGCTGCTTGTTTCGTTTATTTGCTTCAGTTCCAAGAAGCGGAAGCAAGTCGCTGCTTGTTTTGTTCATTCTAAAATCAATAACGGGTTGTTTATTTGCTTCAGTTCCAAGAAGTGGAAGCAAGTCGCCACTTTTTTTTTGCTTCAGTTCCAAGAAGTGGCAGTAAGTTGCTGTGTGTTTTGTTTATGGTACAGTACATATTTGCTTCAGTTCCTCTTTCTGAATATTACAGTGTACTGTGCGTATACAACAGTGTGTGTTGTGATCTATTAATTATTGTGTGGTACAAAATGAGTGGGTGCATATGTAATCATAATGTTACGATGGAAATGAAATTAAAAGCATTAGAATGTATTGACAAAGGTGATGCAGTAAAGCATATTTGTGATGAACTAGGTGTTGGTAAAAGCATGTTAAATGACTGGAGAAAGAATAGAAAATCTTTACTTGATTTTTGCACTCAAGTCGAGTCTGATAAAACACTTTCTTCTCAGTGCACTCTTAAAAAGCCAAAAAAAAAATGAAATTTTTGATGATGCACTTTGGTTATGGTTCATGCAAGAGCATTGAAAAGGAATGCCAATCAGTGGGCCAATCTTGAAAGAAAAAGCATTAATCCTTCATTCTAAAATCAATAATGGGGCAGTATTTTCAGCAAGCGAGGGATGGCTTTCTTGCTGGAAAAAATGGCATCAGCTGATCCTTTAGCAGCAAAGGAATTTTCAGAAAAGCTTTTAGTGCTTATTGAAGAAGAAGGCCTAAACATAGAACAAATCTACAATGTAGATGAGACTGGGTTAAGTTTTAAACTTCTTCCAATGAAAACGTTTGTGACAGTGCAAGAAACCTCAGCATCAGGATTTACAACAAACAATGAAAGAATCACTGTGGTGGCATGTACAAATGCTGCAGGTATGCACAAACTTCCTCTTTTTGTAATTGGGAAATCAGCAAATCCTCATGCATTTAAATTTAACTGCTCTGCCAATTTACTACAAAGCTCAAAAGTCTGCTTGGATAGACTCATATTTGTTTAAAGAGTGGTTCTTTACAGAATTTATTCCAAAAGTAAAAAAAAAACACTTGATAAGTCTTAAAATGCCTGTAAAGTCATTTTAAGGGCATTAAACTTGTAAAGGCAGGAAATTCATTCTCAACAATGCCCCAACACACCCAAGCGAACTCATTTCTGACAACATAAAAGCCATGTTTTTGCAATCTAATGTAACAACTTTAGTGCAACCAATTATCAAAGAGTGCTTGTACGTTTAAAAAGGAGAAAGCTTCTTTCAGCAATTCAACAGTGAACTGAAAATGATGGAATAGGACTTTCAAATGCCTTGAAAACAATAAATATCAAGGATGTGATCTACATGTTGGCAAGAGCTTTTGAAGAAATGCCTCATACAACATTTGTGAAGTCATGTAAAAAACTTTGGCCCAAAGTTGAAAACTGCGTAGAAAGTATCAAAGACAACAGGAAAGTATCAAATGAGCCTGCGCCTGCCAAAGAATGACAATATTTCACTGCTTAATGACTTTAAGTGCTGCCTAGATATGACACATTTGAAGAAGATGACATTTAAAAATGGTTAAAAGGTGATGAACAGTTGGAAAATGAAGTACTGATTGATAATGAAATTATCAATGCAGTCTGCCAAGAAGGGAATGGAGAAGCAGAGAATGAAGAAGAAGAGAAAGAAGAAAAAGAAAGTAAAGTTAGCCATATTGAAGGAAAAGAAGCTTTTGATGTTGCAGTAAGATACATTGAACAACAACAGCCTCATCTGTGATTGATGTGAGGTTTATTAAAAAATGGCAACACTTTGCAGATAAAAAAATGTTAAGTTCAAAGAAACAAAAGAAAATCAGAGTTTTTCAAGTGAGTGCAAGTAAATTGTTAATATTGTACAACAAATTATTAATTAAAATACAGGACAGTTAGAATTTTTGTCATGTGCCATTTTTTTTTATTTTCTGACACAATTTTCAGATTAACCAGCCTTTTGTTCATCTGGCCAGGGGTCCGGCCCCATAAGGGCCGGATAAGAGGGAGTCTACTGTATGATGAATAATTGGGTGGTAAACTTAAAAAAAAGTAACAATGCAAAGAGCATATGAGTAAACTTTTTTTTTAGTAATATTAATGATTAAAACTTTTTTTGTAATATTAATGATCAAACTTTTGGCATTACTACAGATTCAATCTACATGTTCAAATAAATATATCATTATTCTTATTAATAACCACTATTATTAATACACAAAGAATGAAATTTGAGTAACAGTTATCATTCTGTTTTAATCTCTATTTTCAATTTAATGGCTAAATGATTAAAATATATTCAACAATATTTTTTTTTTCCTTACAACAGAAAACATCAATTTTCCTCTTTCAAATTTCACTTCAATAGTTGCCTGCATCTAAGGCAATTATATTTTATTACCTATCCAAATTATAATAATTACATACATATTCATAAAAAATAATATATATATATTTCTTAAATATGCATTTGATTACTTACTTTTTTTTGCATAGTGATCACTTTCACTTCCTTCTGAGAAACTTTCTAGAGGAATGTACTCATCATCTTTTTCAGATATACAATCATCAGTATCTATGATTTCATTCTCATAATCACTGATTTCTTCATCACTTCTGTAATTTTCAATCAGTGACCGAGATGCATTTTGTTTTATTTTCATTCCTGTTGCAAATTTTGATCCTATTTTAATTTTCTGTTTTGATTTCTTACGGTGTTTTGGTAGTAATGGTGATATCAAAGTTGTATTATTGGCAGATGAGTCTTTGTTGCCAGAAGTAACATCTGTTCTAGGTTTTGGGAAAACAGTTTCTCCACTGCTCTTAGATTTTGATTTTATATTTAAGGCAGTAGTTTTCGATATGTGTGGTTTTGCTGCCTTCTTACTTTGATGACTTTCTGCTTCTTTTAACAAATATTTTTCAAAATCTGTTAGTTCGTTTTGAGGTAGATGAATAGTATGTCGTTTGACATTATTTTGATTCTGTCCTTGCTGTGCAAGTACTGTACCAAATGGTGTCATCTGCCCTGTTCGAATCATTTGTTCTTCTTGGGTCTCTTTACTTGCAAAAATCTGCTTCAAATGAAACTCTGTTTCTTCATCCATGTCATCATTACCTAAAAAACATAAATCAAAATTAAGCAACTCAATAAAAAGTATGATTTATAATACACTGCAGAGCATTGAAATTGCCACACCCAGAAGGAGTGAGGGGTTAGGGTGAAATGTAGCACACACATAGCAATATATATTGGCATACTATGATTTAATTTGCAGCCACTTACAGCGGTTAGAAGACAAAATAATGCAGCACAATGTCACTGCCTCAGTAGGTGGTTGCACTACTGTGAACAGCAAGACAGGCAGCAATACAGCATGGCATGGAGTCATACAGTCAGTAGATATGGTCCTGAGGAATTGCACACCAAGCAGCGCTGACTTCCTCCCATAATTCATCAAGATTCCACATCAGCCAGTGCGAGGATTGTACATGTCATCTAATGTGGTCCCACAGATTTTCTATTGGGGATAAATCTGGAGATTGTGCTGGCCATGGCAATATTTGAACATGTAAACATTGTCTGGAGACCTTAGCAGTGTGTACACAGGCATTGTCATGCTGGAAAATGGGCTGCTGCATGCCTTCCCAGGAACGGTAACAAAACAGGCTGTAGAACCATGCTAAAATATTGTACAGCTGTTAGTGTTCCCATGATGTGGACAAAGATGACCTGCTGTCATATACAATAATACCCCATACCATTATGCCTGGCTGATGGCAGTGTGCCGGTCACAAACAAAAGTTGGATCCATCCTCTCACCAGGCTGTCATCATACATGGATCCGTCGATCATCAGCACCCAGACAGAAATGGGATTCATCACTAAACACCACAGTTCCATTCACGATCCCAGTTCACGTGACTTCGGCACCAAGCCAGACAAGTGCTGCGATGGTTTGCAATCTATGGCAGTCGACATAACAGAGTAGTAAACAGAAGAAACAAAGTAGAGAGAACAGAGTAGTAAACCTAGAGCGGTAAGCAGAAGGTTGCATGAGGCAACCTTCAGTTTACCATTTGGGTCGTTATAGAGATGTCCATGGCTGCTGACACAGACCATCGAACATCACCTGCAGTGCTCTGTGGTGACAAACAAGCATGTCGAACAATGCGCCTATCAAGCCATACTGACGTCTGTCGAATGGCACCACTCCCTCTGCAAAGCATGCTAAAACTTTCATTTCACCACTGTTGCCAACAGCGTCCAACACTTTGTGCATCCCGATGAACATGGACAGCGACATGACATATTGCTTGACATTCAGCTTCACATAGGCATATGCCTATAAATTCTTCCTCTCAAAAGCATCCAAATGGTGATAAAACCTGCTGATGGCATGTACCAGGCATTTTAGGCCTACACTGAACAATTTCCAAGCAGAACCACCTAATCTCAACCGTTCACAGAACTTCCACCTGCATAAACACAATACCATCCCTGTTCCTTCTTGCACCTTTTATCTCTTGAGCCACGCATCATTGGTCCGGATCATCATCATTTGCATATCTCAACTGTACACACCCACCCTTCTATTTGCATGTTTGTATGACATTCCTTCTGGGTGGGGTACTTTCAAAGTCGAGCATATAATTATATACATATATATACATTGTAAAACAGAGTCATTTTGTATTTAGAGCTCATATAAATTTAATCCTTATTTGTATTATTATAAGTACTGAAATTCAGACACTGAACTTGCTCTGGTGACCAAATTCATTTTGAAGTGCCTTTTCAGAATATAAAATAAACAATTTGAGAACCTCATCCTGAAGTAACTTAAAATAGATCATGCTATTAAAAAGTAGCATTTAACTGTAAGAAATAAAACAGCAAAAATTCAAAAGAAAATTTGATTTTAGCTTCATTAGCATTAAAACAATATTTTTCAGCAATCCAAAAATCAATGCATCTATAGGGAAAAAGACCAAATGAGCTTGCTTCTGTGTTAAAATGCATATGCACTGCCTAGACAAAAATTAAAGAAGTTCCACATTTTGACAGTAGAAAATCATATTCAACACTCTGTAACTTCTAAAATAAGCTTTATATAGTAAAATGCGATTGAAAATAAAGAGCTGCGTGAATTCCATCAAAATCTGAATTTCAAAAATCAAATACTTAACACCAGAATGCAAGTCCTAAGAAACTTATACAAAACTAATGAATAATGAAAATATTTAAACAAACTTCTAAAATAGATTTATTTCATTAAATTATTTGAAGTAATACTTATTGCTAAAGTACCAATTAACTTCAGAGATCAATTCTTATGACAGTCATTTTTATTATTAAACATTCAAACTTAAAACACTCTTAAGTATTGAATGAACATTGCTGAAAATCAAGATTTGGATAGATTTAATTGAATCTTTTAATTTACCTTCAGCAAAATTTTACTATGAAAGCTTTTTTTTTTTAAGTTACAGAGCATTAAATCTGTCTTTCCATTGGTATAACATAAAAATTCTCCAATTTTTTGCCTGGGCAATGTACAAAAAAACAACAACCACTAGTTAAAAATACTTCTCTATCATAGTACAAATTTCAGTGTGTATAAACAAACCTTCTGAATTTTCATTTAAAGCTTTCTCCAATGTTTCCACATCACCAGTAATACAAGCTTTTAAAGTCCGGTGTTTGGCATCTAGTTTCTTTAGCTGTTTTATCTGCAAAAGACACTTTTCTTCATTTTAAAGGAAAAGGGAACATGATTTTTCACAGTAAAAAATTTAAAAAACATATTTAATTCCAAATATTTAATCTTTATCAAAATTAGTTATAAATATTTGTATATTGTATAAGTCTGAACAACCTCATATGAATGGCTACATCTGACCTGCAATTCCAGTAGGCTTATGTGTAGATTGCAATTCAAATGAAAACAATTTCAGCTTTATATATTTTAAGCGAAATGCAAATTTTTAAGTATAGTGAAGAAAGATGTTTAAATTTTTTAAACAGTTAACAATTTTGTAATCTTCATACCAAGTTAACAAATTTTGTAATCTGCATACCAGACATACCCATGTCACTTGCAAACAGATATTCACACTAACTGTAGCAAGCAATTCTTCTTGCCATCACTAAAATATATATAAATCAAAAAAGACATAATTTCCAAAATATACCCTAAAAAATAAAAGTAAAACATGTCAATGATCAAATCACTTATCAAATTCATATTAACTTTAAAGGAAGATAGTATATGCTGGCAATTTTTTATTTATTTAGTAAGCGACAATTTTGCTGCCTTTTCTTAAAGTTAATATGAATTCACATTTCTCACAAAACATAAAATACTAAGTCATAAACAATATGGCTTCCAAAAGGGGAAAAGCAATATAAAATTGCTAACAAATTTCACAGACACACTTTATGAAACTTTGAATCAGGGTGATAAGGTAGCAGCATTGTTCCTTGACTTACAAAAAGCATTTGACACAATAAACCCATAACATTTTATTAGATAAATTAGAGAACTATGGAGTTAGAGGAATCATACTACTCTGGTTCCAGAACTACTTAACAAATAGGATCTCTATAACAAAAATAGGCAAAACTTTTAGTTCCAGACATCATATCAAACATGATGTACCCCAAGGATCTATTTTAGGACCTTTACTCTTTTTGATATAAGTTAATGACCTGGTAGACACTAATATAAAAAGTCACTTATTTATGTGTGCAGATGATATAGTAATTGCCACTTTAAATAAAAACCAAGAGGAAGCTGAGAAAGTTTTACAAGAAAATTACAATACTGTTATACATTGGCTAAATTATAATAAAATTTATTTAAACATTGAAAAAAATCAAATGATACTTTTTCACTCTCCAGGAACTCACATCAATAACCATATAATATAAAAACACAAAATCGACTGTGTTTACAAGAGATGCATTCTTAACACTACAGACTGTAACTGTACTGAAATAGAATGAATAGAAACTATAAAATACTTAACTCTACACTTCAATAGCATATTACACTGGAAGACACATATGAAAAAAATCTGCATAAGTTTAAGATTCTGTGCTTTGAAAACTGCAAAAATTAAGATACATTTTAAAAACCAAAACATGTTTAATAATCTATAAAGTTATCCGTGAATCAATCATAAACTATGGAATAATAATTTATAGCACAACAAACATTAAAAAGATGGAAGGAATTCAATCCTTAATCTCCAAAATCTTAATACCTGTCAATTACCGCACACATCTAACTACAGCTAAAGAAAGATTTGATTATTTAGATATCTTATCCTTTCAAAATTTATATAAATACAACCTAACAGTAAATAATTCTTTTGATGATAAACATAAAGTAAAAATCCAACACAAAAAAAAAACACAAGACTGAAACAGAAAAACTAATTTTAGTTACCAACTTTTTAGAAATGCCTTAATAATAAATAATAAATATAAAATAAATATAAAAGCAATTACAAAATACCACATACTTTTAACCTATTCCAAGAGAAATATTTTCCATGAACTCTTTTACTTTATTGAAACCCAAATTAAAAGATGTCCTAAATAAATATATTCAAAGAAGCAAACAAAAATATTCACTAAACCAACTGCTCAACTCAAAGAAACTGTACATAACTGAAGTAAAAAAAAGACATTTATTGCATTTTACCTGGAAAAGGTTTCCTATAGCTTAATTATTGATTATTGTTAAACGAGAAACACACTAAATGTGAATTACCCTACCACAAAATTCACTTTTGAATTAGAAATTTTATTTTACTATCAATGTTCTATGTCAAGCTGTAAATGGTAGCTAGGCATAAACTGAAAGGAGAGCTGTGTACCAATCCCTAGTGATAATGCACAGAACTGGCCAGGTCTAGCACCTAATGTTGTGGTCTAACCCCCTCTTCTTGTGGTGCAGGCCATTAGTACCTTTCAAAAGAGATATTCTCTTTTGGAAGGGAACAGAAGGGGAGGGCTGCCAGTTCAGTATAGCCTACTGATCTGGTCATCTATGGCCACTTTTTTCTTTTTTTTTTTAACTCTGCTGAGGAGTGGTCAACTTCACAGGGTCCTGGTGCTGACCATTTATACCTACTAGACTGAACTTGTTTATGGATTTGAGCTTGATTATGGATCCTGGACTTGCTGCACTGGTGGGCCTCTGTTGAGGGAGAATCTGCCGCTGTGTTTTCTGTTTGCTTTTGGGTTGCCAGCCCTAAGTGAACAGAGGCATGGGATACCTTATATCAGCTGGTGGATAATCCTAATCAGAGGCCATTGCAGGAACCTGAACCTTACTTAGCTAGTTGGGCATCATCAAGCCTAAACTGGAGTAATGTGTCTCAGGAAGGCCATATGGCTCTTGAAAAAGCCCACTTGAAAAGGTGGTACCTGAAGTTCCTACCAGCATCGGTGACTTCAGCCTTTAGCGGAAGAAGAACAGGTCTTTGCCCCATGCCTGCGATCAGGGGGCTGTTTGATATTGTTGGTTCTACCTATCTCAATAAACCTAGTTTCTTTAAAAATCCTACTAATCATTTTCTCTCTGCAGGAACGTGGAACGTGAGGACATTATATAGAGATTATTCTCTTGATGTCCTCACGCAAGAATTCCAGCACTATAACCTAGATATTCTAGGCTTGCAAGAGACTAGATGGTCAGGAAAAGGTGAAATATTTAAAAACAACTTTAAATTTCTCTTTACAGGGAGGGAGGATGCAAAGCATTACCAAGGCGTGGGTCTGCTGCTCAGCAGACATGCTAGTGATGCTCTTCTAGGATATGAGTGCATTAATGAAAGGTTTCTTAGAGCAAAATTTCAGACAAGCGTTAAAGACCTGAATGTTATCTGCTGTTATGCCCCCACTGAGGATGCCGATGAGGATGAGAAGGATAGGTTTTAAGGACAACTTCAGGATATTTTGAATTCTGTCAAGAAAGCAGATATTACCCTTGTCCTAGGTGACTTCAATGCCAAAGTTGGTACTGACTCCGACCTTTGGGGAGGGGTGATAAGCCCTTTTGGTATTGGTAGCTGCAATGGCAATGGGCAATGTCTCCTACAGGTAAGTAAACTTAACGGATTCAGAATAACTAACACTACCGCGACATACGTAAGTACACATGGGTTTCACCCGATGGGCTGCATAAGAATGTGATTGATTATATATTAATTAACAGCAAATGGGTCGGTTATGTTAGGAATACCAGATCATATAAGGGAGCTGAAATTGGATCTGACCATTACTTTGTTAAAAGTGTCTTGCAACTTAAACTTAAAAAGTGTTGTGCTTGGGTTAAAAAATTTACTTTTAATACTGAAGCTCTGAAAGATCCAGTTATAGCCAAAGCTTAATAGGTTACTTAGTCATTATGACAGTCAAGGTATGCTTACTACTGAAGTTGAGGAAGAATGGGATCATTTCAAACAGACTTTTTTGGACACTAACAGTACTCTTTTAGGAACGTGATTAAGGAGCAGAAGATGCAGAATTATCTGAGTGATAAGACACTTGAGCTTATTTCGGAAAGAAAGAACTGCAGGAATGTCCTTAATCAATTCCCTACTAGTCCTAATAGAAAGCATTACAGAGAACTTAATAAACGTGTAAAAGATCAGTTAGCTGCTGATAAGAATCTCTGGCTTGATGGTTTGGCTGACAAAGCCGAGTAAGCAGTTAGACAGCACAACAGCAGAGAGCTGTACCAGATAGTTAATGTTTTGTGTGGTAGAAAACGGAAAGGTATACAGGGATTGAAGGATAAAAAGGTAAGGTTATGAAGGTGAGGATTCTGTCATGGCTAGATGGGCTGAGCATTTCAGTGATGTTCTAAACAACGTGGTTAGTTCTATTCCCATTGTTTGCAATGATGATAGATGCATTGGTGGCTTTAATGTTGGCCCTATAACACAATCTGAAGTTATTTTGGCTGTTTCCAAACTTAAACTACATAAATCCCCAGGGGTAGATGAAATTACTACGGAAATGCTTAGAGCTGGGAATGTTTCGGTTACCACTTGGATGACAAAAATTCTGAATATCTTTCATGATAAAGGCATGGTTCCTAAGGATTTTACCAGAGCTACTGTTATCCCTATTTTCAAAAAAGGTGATCGCAGTTCTTGTGATAACTATAGGGGTATCAGCCTACTCTCTGCTCCAGGTAAAGTTCTTTCCATGATTGTGCTTAATAGAATTAAGAATCTGGTTGACAATCAATTGCGTGATGAGCAATGTGGATTCAGAAGTGGTAGGGGATGTGTGGATCAGATATTTTCACTTAGGCAGATTCTTGAGAAATGTTTAGAGTTTCAGAAACCTCTGGTTGCTAGCTTTGTTGATTTCAAAAAGGCTTTCGACTCTGTTGATCATCATAATTTGTGGTTGATTGTGAAATCATATGGCATACCAGACAAGTTAGTTAACATAATGAAAGCTCTCTATAATAACACTGAGTTGTGTGAGTGTTCGTAAGGCTTGTAGCAATTGGTTTAGCATTACTTCTGGTGTTCGACAAGGGTGCATTTTGTCTCCTTTTCTCTTTAGCTTGGTTATTGATTATGTTATGCGAAATTCACTTGAAGGGAAAGATTTTGGCCTTAAATGAACTGGAGATAGGAAAATTTCTGAATTAGATTATGCTGATGATTTAGCTCTTTTGGCAAATGATGTTGATGAGATGAACTCTTTCATTCGAGCTGTTGATGAGACTGGTAGTAGAGTAGGTTTGGTTATAAACAGAGAGAAAACTAAAGTGATGAAAATTGGTCAGGCAGGCTGTGATTCAGTTAATCTGAATGGTTGCAGTCTTGAGCAGGTGTCACAGTTTAATTATCTTGGGAGCTATGTAACAGATAATGGTGATGTGCGGCATGAGATTAACAGACGAATAGGGATTGCTGCCAGGACTTTTAAGAATCTATGGAGAGTGTGGAGAAATAGGCGTATACACCTAAAGACTAAAATTAGACTGTATAATAGTTTGGTTCTTTCTAGGGTTAGTACTGGTAGTGAAACTTGGACGCTGTGTAAACAAGATAACAGGAAACTAGATGCTTTTGATTCTAGATGCTTATATAGTATCTTGGGTATTAGGTGGTTTAACATCCAGTAATCAATAGGCACTTTGACATCGATTTCAATTTCAGAGGAAAAATTGTCTGAGCCGGGTGGGATACAAACCCACGACCTCCTGATAACATGTCAAGTGCTCTGGACCACTGAGCTACCAGCCGCCGATCAAGATCTCCTCTAATTAATGCTATGAACATTCCCTTTGTGTCACATATAGGCATCTCAGTGGTCCAGAGCACCTGACATATTATCAGGAGGTCATGGGTTCGTATCCCACCTGGCTCAGACAATTTTTCCTCTAAAATTGAAATCGAAGTCAAAGTGCCTATTTATTACTGGATTTGAACCGTTGAGTTTATCTGAGTTTATCTCCATATTTATTATATAGGTGGTTTAACTTTGTAACTAATGATGAGGTTAGGCAAAGGAGTCTGCAACCTCTTTTAAGCAGCATATTGTGCAGAGAGAGACTCCGCTGGTTTGGCCATGTTGCTCTCGTATGGATAATTATAGATTGGCGAATAGGGTTGTGAACAGTGTGCCTAGAGGTCTCAGAAGGAGGGGGAGACCTAGGATGTGGTGGGCAGACAATGTCAAACAGGACCTTGTTAGAGTTGGTGTGCAGTGGCCAGATGCAGCAGATGTAGCTCAGGACAGATATGCTAGGAGAATTAAACTGCACGGTCTGGTTGGACCTCCGTAGCCCATGGCTGATTGAGGATAATGATGATGTTCTATGTCAATGTAATTAATTTCTTTCCTAAATATTATAAATGTCACATTTCAATGTCAATATTACATTCATTATATACTAATATGAAATATTAATGTCACATCAGATGAAAGAAGGCTAAACATACTGTTGTAACAAATTATAAATGTAAATATTCTATATCCTGCAGATAAGCTTTATAAGCTTTGAGGGTCACCTGTAAAAATAACATTTATTTGTACTATGATCAAAAAACAATAAACAAAAACATAGAATCAGGAAGTGATTTCAGCATGGCACATTTTGCTTTTATTCTTCACTTTCTGGGATGCATATAGGTAGAATAGGTATTTCTTAGACCTAACACAGCTATATGACCGCTCATATTTTTAATACATTATCATGCTACTTACTTATTATGCAATCCATGTAACATATAAATAAATATACCTTTTATATTCACAAACATAAAAATAAGAGTAATCATACTCAGCAGCCTCTTGTATCATACCTCTTGTATCAAATCAGCATCCCATAATATCCATTGCTGCTAGTGATCTATTTTACATCAGTGTTTAGTAAGTTGTGACAGGAATATGCCTAATATTCAGCCCTTCCCCTTACCTTTTTCTGGTCCTTATTCTCTTCACATGAATCTCCACAATAGTGACTGCTTTGCAGTGACACAAGTGAAGATTCATTTGAAGGGAATAAGGACCAGATACAGAAAAAGAAGTGAATTAAAGGCAAATTCCCTAGCCACAACTCGCTTAAATGCTCTGGATCACCAGCAGCAATGGGCATTATTGGATGCTGATGATAACTGGTTTGGCACAAGAGGTTGCTAAGCATTTTTTACTCTTACTTTTACGTTGAAGTGGATATCAAAGATATATTTATGTTATTATGTGAACTGTATAAATAATAAAGAATACATTATCTGTATTATGTACAGCATTATATATGCATACAAATTACTTATGTTAAGTACATTATAGATTCTTTAAAGTGGATTATTTCTTGTCATCCTATACATACTTCTGCAATTCCATGGTGTAGTTATAAAGCTTGTCCTCAACATAAAAATACACATTTTGTCCATGTGCCTTAAGAGGAATTATTCCAAAGAAAAGCTTTTTTCTCAATATAAAACAAATGATATTAAA
The DNA here is from genome assembly GCA_038380435.1 of Ryuthela nishihirai. Lineage (NCBI taxonomy): Eukaryota > Metazoa > Arthropoda > Arachnida > Araneae > Heptathelidae > Ryuthela > Ryuthela nishihirai. The sequence continues at coordinate 73,183,379 of JAWZYU010000008.1, read as the reverse complement.
ATAATCTACCATTGAAAATTACTGTTTTCAAATTAATTAATTAGGTTCTTGAGAGTTTTTGTTCCTAATCATAAGATTTTAATTGCTAATGCAAAATTTGAAAATTTGTACAAATCTGAAGGAGCAATCTTCTCTTTGACTTCCTCTAGAATCAATGGTGCCCATGATTTGCCTCCTCTTGGAAAATGCCTGCAAGCATCCATGAAAGTCTCCCAATAATTTTACAATAATACAGTGTATAAAAATGGCACAGTCAAAAAACTATAAAACTATTCTTATAAAATATTCTTATGAATGAGGTTGCTTGGTTGGTTGTTTAGACTTTTATGGTGCACCAGCAACTGAGGCTATTATGTTCAAAATAATATATAGGAAAAAGTCAAGGAATCTACAATTAAATTTAAAAACAGTCAAAAGATGTGTAATACCACAATAAAGAAGAGAATGTAGTTAAGAAAATGAAAGGTATATATTAAAAATAATAAGAAATAAAAGCATTCAACAATGAAATCTTATTAAAATATCAAGTATAACATAAAAGATCAAAAACAGGTTGTAAAAGAGCTTGATTTGACAAAAGATATCCAAGTATAAGGAGACTGGATTGCATATGATGAGAGCTAAAATATTAAGAATACTTGGTCTTAAAAGACAATCACAATATGCATGGCATCACATACAAAGGGAGAAATTCATTACAATTAGCAGAAAAAAAATATCTTGTTATAAGAACTAAAATATACCTTGTTTTCTTGTTCTTTCTTTATTGCATTTACTTCTCTCTTTGCTTCTTTTGTCATCAAATCCTGGTTGTCTGGAGCCATTGATAATGCTTTATCAATATGGCTCAAACGTTGTTTGACACATCTGAAAAATATAGAAATAAAAATGGAAACACAGTTGCTAGATTATTATTTTTATTTTTAGTGAGAAGAGCCACAAAAATTATGCAGTTAGAATTTAAATATGCAAAAGTGAGCATCTGAATCAACTAATGTAAATAACAGCCATAATTTACTTATGACTGGGTGAGTAGATTATGGCTGCCAGTTTTCCATCAATATATGTTGCTTGATATTGAAATTGCCCCACCTAGAAGTTAGACTTTCATGCAAGTTAACATTTGTATGGAGGGAGTGTTACATGAAAATGGTTACTTTTCATGACAAATGGTATCTGCAGGAGATCACAGGACAAATGCTGAGTAGCTAAGCCAAATACTTCATGTGCTGTAGTTGTCTGCAACAAGTTATAAAAAAGTGTTGATAGCAAATACTGTAGATGAAATGTACGACATACTACATTGATCCTTTCACTAACCATATCAGCAGCTGGATGTGTTTGAGCATGGTTGGTTGTAGGGCTGCAAGAAGTAGATAGTTAACTTACCATACACCCACACATGTGGGACATAATGCAAAGACAGTTGGACATTTTTGATGTCAATGGTCTCAAGAAGGTACTCAGAGTTATCACACAGGGTCAGATACTGTCAGTTGCACAAGAGCACAGGTGGATCACTAGTAGATAATAATAGCCCCAATTGCAACTGTAGCTACCATTTGACAACTGTAACTAATGCCATGGAAGCCCCCATCATGACCAAAGCCACTGCCAGAAAACTGGCAGATGCAGAGCTGTATTCCCATATCAATGCATAGACTGCCCTTTACTGTGTGTCACTGTTAAGCTTGACTAGACTGATGTTATAAATAAATAACAGTAACATGTTGTCTTCAGTGATGAGTTGTGCTTCTGCTTAGGTGCTGATCATCATCACATCCAGATCTGGAGACAACATAGGAAGAGGGTGGGTCTAGCCATCATATGCAATCATCACACTACTTGCCCACCAGGTATCCTTGTTTGGGGAGCCATCAGTTACAGCAGAATGTCATCTCTGGTACATGAAATTGGCAATGTGAATACCCAGTTGGGTTGGGTTGTTTTACCTCTGAGTGGCACTTTTTTGCACACCATGGGCTAAATGGCCAGGTCACATGGACCCTGTAGGCTCAGAGAAGGTTGGGGGAGGGGACCCACTGGAACAGCTGTTGGGAGACAGATGGTAGCCTCCCGTCAAGGCCATCCAGTGTGTTCTTTAATGTGCACAGGGTATGGCTTAACGTCCCATCCGACGGACGGCGGCCTTTCCAAGCCCATCGGTGTCCCCTACTGACCGTGGGCAGGGCAGGGAATTTTGCGGAGATAAATCTCAACGCTGACCCTGAATACCCAGTGATATGTCAAGATGTTCTATGGCAAGTAGCTCTAACAATTCTAGCAAGTATCTATAATACCATTTTCCAGCAAGATAACATCAACTTACATACTGCTGGCATATCCAGGTCATGTATACATGGCCAAGACATATCCTCACTGTGCAAGTTTAAAATGGTCAGACATTTCCTGCAAACCCACCCTCAACTAACATAAAATAGAGCTGCACTATGGGACCACATGTATATGGCATGGTGGGGCATTCTTTAAGATATCATCACATACCAAAAGATGAATATTTAACTGTATGCCATTTGTTTAATTCATTGTACAAACAAAATCATGTCATACCCATTTGTATCTGCCGTTAGTTTAAGACGATTCCGCACTCTCCTTCTGTGTGGATCAATTACAATATCAAGCAGTGTATGTTAATGAGAACTTGCCATTTATCACAAGGGATGTTCCCAATAGAGGCATGCTTCACTTGAAATACTGTAACAAGATTGCTGTCTCTTAACAGATTCTGACCCCTCATAATTTTCCAAAACCTGCTTGCCCAATCCCAAATTTAATGCATGGGTTTCACCCCACTGAACCTGATTTCAAAAATCAGACCATTTCCCCCCTATTTTTATAGCTTATTGTTTGGAATTTTCATTTAACACTTTTTTACAATAATCACATCTATTGTGAGAAACTACACTTAACATTTAAGAAATAAATTACAGATGATTTATCTCAGAAAAATAAAAAGGTGAAAAAGCTTCTAATAATATATTAATATCAGCTGTTGTGTAGGTTCATAACATGTGATGCATTTCACATCAACATTACAATAACATTTGTTTTGAAATTCAGATTTAAATATCATCTAATATAAATAACAGTATTAGGTTGTTGTATACCAAATGGCTGATTTTGCAGATGCATGAAGTTTTGGTTGTTTTGAGGACTGAAAATGTTACTAGATGGCATTTGTGACATGTCATATTAAAACATGAAGCCAGCTTACGATAACACAGTAAACATTTTACCAGTAGTTATTGTGGCAAGTGGATTCTAAGAGCTTAAAGGGAACAATGGATCAGAGTAGAAGTGTATTGAATCTGTTGGTGAATATTTTAAGTTGTTTTTAAGTAAGTTATAGCTGTTGAGTGTTTCACTAACAAATCAGCCATTTCATTTGCAACCATCTAATAGTAATTCATTCTTGGCTGACAAGGCAACGTTTACTTTCCACACAACATCTACAAAAACTGTACGTTAATTTTCACATGCCCAACTGATGCATGTGCAGCTACACTACTAACAAATGAATTTGTTTGATGACAGAATTATGCATTAGTTGTACAGAAAATTTTGGAAAGCATGAAATTTCCTAAAATGGTATGGAGACATAAAAAAAAGAAAAGATGTGGGCTCAACATAGGCCCCTATTCTGCTTGGGCCAAGGTGCAGTTGCATCCTCTGAACCATTATAGTTACTCCATTGTTAAAAACAGTTTTATTTTTCCACTTAATTGGAGGAAGGGTTCAAGGGGCTCATTTAATTTATATCTATTAGACAATGACATAAATGTTGAAACAAAGGCAAAGATAATAAAACCTTTTAAACATATAAAAAGGGGGGAATAACAATGGAACACTGTCAGGAATATAATAGATAATATATATATAATTCTCAACAAAAACTTTTTAAAAAAATCAGAATACTTGGAAAACCAACGAACTTTAGTAAAATATTTCTTCTCCTTCTGAAAATCTATTTATTTAAAACAATAAAGAACATCAATAGAAAAATATTAGCATACCTTATATCATCAACAACTGCCTTTAATTCTCTTTCAACATCTTTTTTCCTCCTTTTCTCTTCTTCTTCTTTGATAGCTTTATCAACTTGGCCCATTATTTCATTTTCAAACAGAGTTTGATCATAAGCATATATTCCTAAGCCATGCAACCCCTCTTCTTGTTGTTCTTTTGGAATGCTTGGTATAGACATGGTATTAACATGAAAGCTACTAGATGGAATGCAAGAGCTTACTTCATTGTTTTCTTTCATATTATTTCCCATAAAGCTGTTAGTGAAATTCTCTAATTTTTCAATGTGTTCAATGTCTTGCAATGAAGTGTCCTGAGATAATAAGGGGTAAAGGGAATCCATGGTTGTAGATACATCTATAGCTTCACTTTTTAAAGTAAATTCAGTATTCTCACTTTTCAATTCAGGAATGAGATTAAATGCACTGAGACTAGTACTACTACAACTATAACTATCTTTATATTCTGTACTATCATTAACCTCAGTTTTTATAGTCGTATTTAATAAAGAAATACTACTTCCTGAAAGATCTTCCATTGTAAAAAATCAATGATGCAAATCAACTATAAAACTTTTATAAAAACCTGAAATGAGAAAATATAAAAATAAACATTTAAATAATAAAAAAATTATTATTATTCTACATCTTAAAATTTTGAATATAACAATTCTGAGCTTAAAATTCACACACTAATTTAAATAACATAATATAGAAAAATGAAGTTAAAGGGCACATCTATTTCCTAATTTTCAGGTTTGAATTCATAAAACTATCATAGCTAAAACCTACCATACTGACAGATATATTTCTCATATACTGTTTCTAATTTTTCACTTTAAATCATATCATGTTTTGAGGCCAACAATTTCCGATGTATATTAGTACAGTGTCATTTCTGGCAGTCTCAAAATATTTATCATTCATTTTAATCAAAGTATATATTTGAAAAGCAATAAAAAAAAAGTCTAGAAGCAGCAAAGTAATGGAAACACTCATTTTTAAAATAAAAAAGCCTACTAAAATATTGATTGAAAATGATATGCACAATTCCTGGATGATACACCTCCCAGTAGTAATAAAAATCACTATCTTATGTTAAAAGTCATTGAAACTATACTAGACAGAAGAGAAGCCAAGGCCTTTTAAATTATAACTGATAATCTCTTACAGTACAACAGAGGAAAGTCATAAACTAATGTATCAGCACGTGACGACGTGATGTTACTAACAATGATGCAAGTGTATGAATTGCAATTGTTGCAGGCACAATGGATTAGTTTTAGATTTGATAATTTTTTTTCCAAACAGAATCAGCAAATAAAAAATATATATATATAATAAATTTAAATGACAATTTTGATATTTGATTAAAAAACTAAAAAAATTGCCCATTTCTATTTAAAAAAATGACAGCCTTATACTACAGAAATAATGTTTTACAAATTTTTAAATAAAAATTGCCAATTTCTATTTTAAAATATGACAACCTTATACTACAAAAACAGTCATTTTCAGGCCACTACAATTTAAAAAATGAAACTGATTAATCAAGTTCTGATACAGAAAGGGTTAACTTATTGTTGAGATCAGTTAGATATATTTAATAACAGAGAGAAAATTAAAATGATCAAAATTTGTCAGATGGGTGGTATCTCAGTTTTTCTAAATGGTTGTGCTCTTGAACAAATTTCTTAGTTTATCTCAGGGGTTTTGTGACAGATACTTGTAATGTGCACTATGAAATAAACAGAATAGGCATTGTTGCTGAGACATTTAAAAAATGTGACTGTATAAAAATAGGCATATACATCTAAAGATTAAAATTTGATTGGTCTTTTCTAAAGCTTGAAAAATATTCCCTGTTTACAAACAGTCTAAGTGAAACTTGGACTTGTGACCAAGATAACAAGGAACTTGATGCTTACATAGTATCTTGGGAAATTAAATGGTTTGCCTACATAAAAGTATCAACAAGGTGAAAAAGTCAACCACCACCTTTGAGCAGAATCTTGTGTAGGGGAAGATTGTGTGGTTTGGTTATGTTGCACATATACAGAATTGCAGATTAGGAAATAGAGCTGTGAAGAGTGTTAAAGGCCTTGAAAAAAGAATGAGATCTAAAATGTACAATAAATAGTTACCCAATTTATTAAAGTCCAATAAAAGATAAAGAACATTGTGAAACTGATAAAAGTTACAATAGTAGAGCTGCTGACAGTCCTTTATTGATGAAAACTTTTGTTTACATTGTTATTTTATCTAGATTGTATCGGATGGACAATGTCAAATAAAACCTAGCTAGAATTAGTAACAATGTCTAAAGGTAACAGCAGTTATTCATGATAGATGTGTATATGGAGAATAAAGCTGCAGTTCAGTTGGACCTTTATACTCCATGACTGTTTGAGGATTATTTATTTACATACACATACAAAATCCTCATGCAGCCATGGACTACCAAGGTCCTACCAGACTGTGATTTTGTTCTCCATATGTCTGTCCTAGCAAGTCCTGTTTCACGTTCTCTGCCCATCACATCCTAGGTCTCCCCGTTTCCCTGAACTTTTATGAACACTGTTCATAATCTTATTTGCCAATCTGCAACTATGCATATGGGCAAAATGGCCAAACCAACACAATCTCTTTTTGTACAATATGCTGCTCAAAGGTAGTTACTGACTCCTTCTTCTAACCACCTCATTACTTACAAAATCAAACCATCTAATGCCAAGGTACTGTGTAGGCATCTAGAATCAAAGACATAAAATTTCCTATTATCCTGCTTAGAAAGGTCCATGTGTCACTATCATAGCTAACCTTAGAAAGAAAAAGTTGATACACAATAACACATAAAATACTTGTTAATCATGAGTGCTTTAATTACATTTTTTGTCATACTAGTTTAACAGAACAATAATAATAAGTCATTGAAATAGATATGTAATCATCATTATACTAATACCTTCTATTAATCGCTCAGAGATAAAATGACCAGACCCAACCTTCTAATACAATTAGAAGTCTTATCTCAACTCTCACCCACCTCTTCATTCCAGTTCAATCATTAAAGCATATACATACCTAAAATTTTATTTTAAACACTACAAAAAATTCAACACAAATGTTTAAACAAAACTAATCAGACACGATGATAATATCAATCACAGATACACATAGTAAATAAAATGACAAGGTATATATTATATACGCGAAAAGATTAGGCATCGGTAATGGACAGGAATATCTTCCCCTTGACATTTAAAAATTAGTTACTCTATTTGTTCAGAAGTTTAGTAAAATTTATTACTGTGTCTACAAACTGATACTGAATAATTACTATTAAATATCACAACCTGAATGTTTACTTGAAATTTTAACACAATCTTACACCATTGGTCTTACACACATTCTGCTCTGCTCTTTACCGTTTCCTGTTGCCACCAAAAATTGGAAATTTCAAATGCGTATATTTAAAAGTCCAAATACCGTACCAATAAAAGTGAAGCCACACAGACATGCATGCTGTTATACTTTTAGACCATGATCGAATAGACGGAGCTTCGTTGGAGTAACGTCGGGTGCACAGGTCGGGTGCTGATATCGAAAACTCGTTTGTCACGTGACAGATGGCAAGAGGTAATCTCCATACAGCGTATTGTAAGGCGTTTGACTTCTTTTTCGAATTCTAATACCAAATTATTACGATAAGTGAACTTATTGGTAAATAAAATGCGCACAACATGTCGGATTAAATCATTATTCAAAATGCAATGCAAGAAAGAACCTCTTAGTTAATGGTCATCAGTTAATGGTCCTCCTTTTAAAATAAATGATCATTAAATAGGAAAGAAATTTTTAATTGCTTTAAATTCTAAAATATGCTTTTTATGAAAAATTATGGCTGAAGATAATTTAAAGATATCAATCAAATCTATTTAAATCTCAATTTTTAACAACATGCGTTCAGTATCTAAAGAATTATGGAAACAGAACATTTAGCAAGTTACTCGTTCTGCAAAAAACAAAAATAAAAAATAACGTAATAAATTTAGTATAGACGTTATTGCCCTCGTTTTAACTTGTTTTTAATAATTTATCAGAGCAATTAAATTGATATCGTTGCTGTAAAGCATTCCAAGTTATGTAACTCTATAAATACTTAATTTGTTTAAAAGCGAAATTTAAATACATAGATTTGACTCGGTTTATAAATTATTTTGGGTCACATGTTTTCAAAAATATTTTATTTTAGAACCAATAGCTATTCGAAATTTCTCTCCCAAGTATGATCCCACAATATGATATAATTTAAGGACTTGAGGAGTGTCATAGGCTACAAACAAATTGTTCCCTATCCTTTCTTTCCCCGTAAAAAAAGGGGTTATGTGTCAAATGAAAGCTTGTGACATGGAGAACGTCACAGGTTGTAAATCCTCCCCTCCCCCCTCCAAAATAAAAGGAAGAAAATATGTGTATTATTCTACTTAGGGCCGGATCTAGGGGGAGCAAAGGGGTCATAGCCTCCCTCCCCTTCAGAATGCTAGTTAGGGTAAAAGAGGAAAAAAATTATTAAACTTATTTTTATTTCATGAATTTTTGAAGCATTTTTAAAGACCTGCAAAATGTAGGGTGAAACGTTATACTGCAATGGAAATCCAGTCTCTTGGCCCCCAGGTTTCCATTTTTCTGCCTTAATTTTTCTTCCTCGCCCACCAACAGACCTTAGATTTTTTTTTCTAGATCCTGACTTAGTGAAGTGGTGAATGTAGTCGATCATAAAAATATACCTTCCTCCTTGCTTTCTTCCTCCCTAAAAAAAAAGAGTATATTTGATTAAAGTTACTATGTCTTTCGAACGTAACGGCTCACATTTACGAGTTAAGTGTCAAATGAAAGCTCATTATGAGGATTGCCATGCCCCCCAACACTTTTCTCTCCTCCTCCAAAAGGGAACGGTAATTTTAACGTAGACCTTAAAGAGTTATATCTCAAATTAAAGCTTGTGACGTCCTCAATCTTGTGGGCTCCTTCAAAGATGACACCAAATAAAGTGGAAGAAAAATGCGGTCCTTGCTTATGAGTATTATGATTTGCTTTTTCCACAATATTTATCAAATGAGGAACAATTGCATTTTACAAGTGAATGAAACAATTTTAACTTAGATCGTTATGCCAATTATTTATGACTGTACGTATATGACTGAAATATCCATACATCAAATGAACGTTTCTGAAGGTAGGCGTTTTTAGCAAGAAAGCAAAATATAAATAAAAAAATCTTCTTATATGCAGCCGAAAAAGCAAAAACAGCTTACAACATATCAATGGTGCACAGGGACTACCTAGTGTGGAGCCCCCCCCCCCCCCAATGGCAAAAAAATTCTTTTTAATCTTTCCTGTCTGGTAGAATATTTTAGTAATTGGAAACCCTACTCAAATCGTATTCTCCGACCCCTCCCCCCCTCGGAACTAAATCCTCTGTAATAAGAAGATTGTTTCCGATTGATCTACGCAAGAAAATTGCCAACCCCTACATCCATTGAAGTGAACACGAATTCAGCAACTGATTGCACCAACGATATGTTTTTGATTTATTTTCTTCTTTTAGGACACATATAGGAATTTGTATTTTTTTAAATTCATTTATATTAGCAGAAAGGGAAATATTTGTAAGCATATGCTCCAATAAAAATAGTGCAGAGTTAATGAAATAAATATAGTATTACTTTACTCCAATGATAGAACTCGTGCAATAACATTTACAGGTAATTCTAAACCCTGTTTAACAGAAAAAAAATTCAGCCACAAAAATAATACACGACAGTAAATGTTAGTTGTTTATCAAAAGCTGATTATAATGCTTACAGTATAAATAATTTGAGAAAATAATTCAGAAGTCAATATTTTCACGTTCACTGAAATCTGTAGCCATGTTTAACGTTGAATTGTTAAATATAAGTAAAGCGAAATGTCTTAATAATTTTATTTTAAGTAAGAAATTTAACAATAACAGTTATAAATAACTGACATAACGATCTAAGTTAAAATTGCTTTATTCACCTGTGAAATGTAATTGTTCGTCCTTTGATAAGACTTGCAGAACAAGCAATCCACAGCACGGCAGCACCTTTCCCAAAGCTCTCTTTCCATCAGTCACATGATACCACAGCTTTCGATATTAGGCGTCTCTCGGTAGTTTCTAGTTTCGATCATAGATAGGATAGAATGCAAATGGCAGCACTTTATCGCTAATATTATAACACGTGATGGGTGGCAAGAATAGAGTTTATCAATGACAATATCGTGTATAACTTAACATATAACTCACATACAGGGGCGTAGCTATGGGAGGGGAGGGGGGCTCTCCCTAAAGTAACTCAGAGTTGGCAAAATTCAAAGCGACTTGGCAAAATCTAGGGTAGTTGTTAAAATCTAGAGTAATTGTCAAAATCGAGGCAACTTGGCAAATCTAGGGCAGTTGGGAAAATGGAGACGGCGAAATCTAGAGCAGTTCACAAAATTCGAAGCCACTTAGTAAAATACAGGTGAGTTCGCAAAATTGGGACATCTTGGCAAAATCTTGGGGAGTTGACAAAATTCGGAAAGGTAAAATCGTGGGGAGATGGCAAAATTCAGGTGAGATGTAGAAATTGGGATTTTTTTCTGTAAAATTATGATGAGTTGGCAAAATCTAGGAGAGTTGGTAGAATTCTCAGTGACTTTGAAAAAATCAGGTGAGATGTAAAAATTGGGATTTCTTTCTATAAAATTGTGGCGAGTTGCCAGAATCGAGGAAACTTGGCAAAATCCAGGGCAGTCGGCAAAATTCGAATCCGCTTGGTAAAGTACGGGCGAGTTGTGAAAAATTGGGATTGTTTTTGTGAAATTAAAGAGAGTTGACAAAATCTAGAACTCCTGTCAAAATCTAGGTGAGTTGTCAAAATTCGAAGCCACTTGGTAAAATACAGGGAGTTGGGAAAATTGGGATTAGTTTTGTGAAATTAAGGAGAATTGCACAAATAGAGAAAACTTAGCAAAATCTAGGGCAGTTGGCAAAATTCGAATCCAATTGGTAAAATACGGGCGAAATGTGATAATTGTGAAATTAAGGAGAGGAGAAACCAAGAAAACTTGGCAAATTTTGAGGAGTTTGAAAAATTTGCAGTGACTTGGCAAATTTAGGAGAGATGTAAAAATTGAGATTGTTTTTGCGAAATCAAGGAGAGTTGGAAAAATCGTAGGTCGTTGGCAAATTTCGAATCCACTTGGTAAAATACAGGCGAGTTGTAAAAAATCACACTGGCTTGCTACTATTCAGGCGAGATCTAAATATTGGGATTATTTCCGTGAAACTATGGGTAGTTAGCAAATTGTATGACAAAAGTTGTGACAATTGCCTTTACCTACACACACACACAAACGGAGCGAAAATCTAGGTATTAACCAGTACAGGGACATTATTCTCTCATTTGGCAAAATTTTGATTTCCGAGTTGGAAAAGTTTTGAACTCCCCTCCCCCAACCATAGTTCTTCGCTACCCCCCAGCAGTAGCCTCAGTGTAGTTTGTCCAGGTGCCTGTATTTTTGCCGGAATTTTCATATTACTGGAACACTCTTGAAACTGTTGTACAAGAAAATCCAAGTTCGTTGATAATTTCGGAGATCGAGTGTCCCATCCGTCAGTCATCTACGATCTGCCGTCTGCCAAATGAATCTAAATCCCGCGCCTTTCCCATTGCGCTTCTCACGACGAATGCTTGGTGAGGTGAAAGCTGACAGCTATATTCAGCAACGCATGCACGCAAATGCGGGACTTGTGGTACTGAATTTGGATAACACCCTCTATCCCTAATTCAATGGCACTTCAGTGTACAAGTTAAAGAACAGCCATTTTGATGGCGAACTTGGCTCACAGTTATTTAAATTTTGGTTCGAAATTGCCAGTGGAAAAATGAGAGTGATGTACTATCTAGTTCCCTTTTACTATATCTATGACAAGTATAATAAATAATAAATACCCCCTCAAGCATATGCTTGCCACAGAGGTCTAACAGGAGCTTGTCAGTTTATATGCCACAGTAGACGATCTGAGAGGATGGCAGGACCTCAGCAGAAAAACGACACATACATCCATGGCTTATCAGGGGCTCGAACCCAGGTCCCTTAGATCAGTAGCCAAGCGCGCTAACCACTCGGCCATGGGATAATTTAGAAAAATAGCTTTGTATCATATCAAACTAGGTAAACTGTTAGCTTTTTGATCTTTATTTTTCCCTGAATCATTTAATAATCCTACTTGTTCGATTAATGATTAATTTATGGTGCATTACTGGTTTTATGATGTTATTTAAAACAAGACTTAACTTTTTATTCAAGTTTATATTAAACTAAAATAGTTATTCAAGTATTCAACTTTATTTTAAAACAGAACTTAAATTCAGATAATAGAAAAACATCGCATGGCGTGTTATAGCGCGCATGCTGCGCTGCAACTTTTCCATCTCCTGCCACATGAAAATGATCAGCAGCTACCGGTAAGGCACCGTTTCCAACTAACTGAATAGTGACCATGATAATGACAAAAGTGCTGCTGTTCTACCCTCTTAATGCGATTTAACCTCATCACGATGTCAATTAATTCACGATAAATTCTAATAACATATTAATTAATAGATTATTAATCATATTAACATTGTATTTTTAATTGTTGAAGTTGAATGAGACAATACTCGGAACTCCGCATTCCTCTTTTGAAAGCGGCAGGAGCGTTAGGAAGGGACTATGATTGGGGGGTGGAGAGGTATACAATTTTCCACATAATTTTCCAACTCCACGGAGATCAAATTTTGCAAACTGAATTGTTAAGTGAGTTTTGTGTCTGCCAAGATTCCATCCTAGGATTTCGTTCATTGGGGGGGGGAGGGAATAATTAAAAATATTTACTATTCGTCATAATTGCTGAATCGTCATATTTTTGCAGAAAATTCTGAATTTTTAAATCTCAACTAAATTTTGCCAACTCCCCAAGATTTTACCAAGTTGCCTCGACTTGCCAACGTTGCTGAATTTAATCCAACCAATGTCAATTTTTACAACTCCCCTGTATTTTACAGTGGCTTCGAGTTTTGACAACTTCCTAGATTTTGCCAACTCGCCATAGTTTTACAGATAAAATCTCAATTTTTACATCTCACCACAATTTTTCCAAGTTACTTCCAATTTTGCCAACTCCTCTTGATTTTGCAAATGCGCCATAATTTTGCAGAAAAGAGAAGGCCTGTAAAAGCTAGCAGTAGTTTCTAGGATTCTTATCTGTCCTATATATCGCAAATCAAAAAATGAAAAAAATAAACCTAAATATTTCCTTTTCACCTCAATTTTACGAAGACACTTGAAATTTTGCCAACTCTCCAAGATTTTTCCAAACTGTCTATATTTTGCTAACTCTTTCACATGTCACCTGTATTTTATCAAGTGGCTTCGAATTTTGCCAAGTTTCCTCGATTTTCTCAACTTCTCTAGATTTTGCTAAGTTGCCTCAATTTTGCCAACTACCCTACATTTTGTCACGTTCCATCGATTTCGTCAAATCCTCTAGATTTTGCCAACTTGGCATAATTTTTACATCTCACCTCAATTTTACCAAGTCACTTCCAATTTCGCCAAGTTGTGCTGATTTTGCAACGTTGGCTCGATTTTGCCAACTATTTCACAACTCACTGTATGTTACACCTCCTGTTCTTCTATACTCCTTGGTTGTGTATAACATACATATGACCATATATTGATTACTTACTTTTAAAGTTAAGCAAGAAAGGCCAATATAAAATATTCTGCATCTCTATTTTTTTCCCTCTTTCACTAGTTTTAAATCAGCAGGTCATGCTTTCAGCTTTGAATAAACCGGTAAGTTTCAATTTGCAAATTCTAAATTGTCATATCACATCGCATTATCCGACTATATTCTTAAAATATTTATAGCAAAAACACAATTATTTGATTCGGGTACTAATTATATTCTGAACGTTAGTGAGTTTCTATTAAATTTTAATTACCGTAGTTCCCTGGGCACTGTCAAGGTCGGATCTAGGGGGAGGTGAAAGCAGGGCATGCATCCCCTTTGAGAATACTAGAAAGAGTGATGAAGGTAAAAAATTTCTAAACTTATGCATATTCCATGCATTTTCAAAGAAATTTTTTGAAGACCTCTAAAACGGAGAGAAAAATGTTGTGCTGCAATGGAAATCGTATCTCGTGTGACCCCTTTTACTTTTTTTTAGCTCGATTGTTTCATTTAGCCCGTCCCTTAATTTTTCCTAAATCTGGAGCCTCAGCAGAAAAAACATTTGGAAAAAAATTATAAGGTTTTATTTTGAACCAGTGTTTTTGGTCGGTTGTTAAGCATCCTAACTACTCGCTAACCAGGAAGTCATTATGACCTATGATTACGACTACTTACTTCGAGTTTCCTCGAAAGCTGGAACGGTTATAAATAAACCGTAGCCCGTGGCCTGGTGAAATTTATGCTTGGCCATTTATTGCTTTTATGAGGAGAATAATTTTCTATATTTTGGACCTTTTTTTCTTCAAAGCAGTGATATATGAAAACTAAGAAGTGTTCAACAAATTACGACGACCTTTAACCAGTTCATCGACTAGTAAACTTAACTGTATGAAAATTCTACATTGTTCTACGTTAGTGTATAATATATCCGCCTCAATATATATCACTCTTACAGATACTTTGCATCTTACAAATGCTGTAAAATATGATATCCTCTATCTTCCAGAACTTCCTGTTGGTTTCAAAACAGTGGATGCCCAATAAAATGCATATTTCAATGTTGCCAGTTAATATATACTGTAATCATTCTTCTAAACAGTTAATGAAATGGAGAAACAAGAAAACTTTAGACATTTGTTTTAAACATTTTACGACTACTGCGAAAAACAAACCTCTTAAGTTTTCGCAAAATGTATCCAGTAAGAGCAAACAAGAGTACCACTCAAAAAGTGAAACTGAAAAAGTAAGGAACAGGACTGTGTTATACTACATATCAGCATTTACTGTACTTGTTGCAGGATTAACATATGCAGCAGTTCCTTTATACAGAATTTACTGCCAGGTATGTAATGCTTTCATATTTGTATATTTATATTTTAAGAAAATAAGTAAAGTACTTTGTATAATAAAAAGTTTGACCACTAACCCATGAATAAGAAAGCCTTTGGTCCATTAAACTTTCTTAATCTTCCATAATTTTATATTTTTGAAAAGACATGTTTTATATTTTGGTAAAAGTTAAAAAAAATATCAACACTAAAAGAAAGGCAGAAAATGTAATTTCATATGATTTGCAATATTAAATCTATTATTAGGATGGCTTTTGCACACATAATTTATCAAAATATACTTTGAATGTTGAATAGAATGTAATGGAGGAAAAAGGAAAGATAAACATTCTGCAAAAAAAGTGCAAGCAATGAAAATACAATGTGGCTTTCCATACTACCAGTGAAATATATCACCAAATGGCAAGCTCTTTTTACATAGTTGTATCCTTTAGGGAGCATTCAGGATCAATTAAAAGGCATTTGCTAATGAAGAAAATTTATTTGTAGCTATTTAAAAATGTTTTGTGGGGTGAAAAAAAAGATCAGTGTGCATGTACTTTCAGGGTAATAACTTATTTATTAATCCTTCTAAGTTTCTTGGCTTAAAACTTTATACTAAGGTTTTATAGTTTGGAGTGAAATAAAAAAAGAAAAATATTAATGAACATTTTTATACTCTCCCCTCACATTCAAAAATTCAAGGGTGCCTTTTGGTAGTGTGCCAGGCTGGTACTCTGATGTTTTCAGGTTCAGGTCACATCTGTAGCTATGTTCAGATTTGTGTCTGCTTATGTGCATTCTGCTCTCAGTGAGAAAAGGGACACAAATGAGCTTGAAAAAGTCACTATCCATCAGATGGAATGTTAAATTGTGGCTTCATGTCGAAAAAAGCTATATCCAGTGAACATTAAAGAACCTCTGCAGAATGGCCATGATAGAAGGTTTCGTTTCCATCTCCCTACAACTGTCCGATGGATCCCTTTCTCCAGCCTTATCTTTGTGACCTTGCCATTTAGCCCAGATGCACGAAAAGTTGCTCAGAGGAAATGCAAATAAACCAAAAACTGGCTATGCCACTGTTTTATATATATATATTTTATTTTCTCCCAATTTTGTAAAAGCATTATATATATATTTCAAATTATGTAAGTAAGTAATATGTATATATGAATAAGTAGTGAGAACTAAAATTTTCAATGATTGAAATAATTGGTAATGGTTGTACATATCTGCATTTAGAACCCATAATGTTGGTTTGTAGAATTGCATTCTCTGATCTTCAGATAAAGCAAGTAAAATAAATTAAAATAAATGGAAAGCCACATTCAAAGCTTCGTAACTTAAAATATAAACTTTCTGTGGTAAACTGTCATGGAAATAAACAGGATCTCAAATCTTCTTAAATCTGAGTTGGATTAGGTAGTTTTACCTCTGAGAGGCACTTTTTTTTCACACAATAGGCTAAATGGCCAGGTTACCTTGACCCCAAAAGTTCAGAGAAGTTTGGGGGAGGGGACCCATTGGAACAACTGTTGAGAAACAGATGTAGCCTCACATCAAAGTCATCCAGTGTGTTCTTTAATGTGCAAAGGGTATGGCTCTCCCACACACAGGGCCACGGCTAACTTACCATCCGACAGATGGTGGCCTTTCCAAGCCCATCGGTTTCACTTACTTACCAAGGCAGGGAGTTTTGTGGAGATAAATCTCAATGCTGACCCAGCTGGGACTTAACCTGGAAATTGCTGATTATGAGCTTGGCACACTGCCGACTGAGCCACCCCCACCTCCCTCTTAAATCTGCATTTTCACTTAATATTTAAAGAGTTATGGAACTGAAACATTTAACAATAGTATTGCCAGCAATATTTTTTTCGCATTTAATTAATTCTACATCTACAGATAATCTTTGTATTTACTATGGCCAAATTCAATAACTCTTTAATATAAATATTGCTGAAAATTGAGATATAGAGAGATTTGAATGAGATCTTCAAGTTGTCTCCAATGACATAGTCCTGTAAAAAGCTGATTTTCAAAGTTAGGGAGCTTTAAACGTGGCTTTGCATTCAACTAACATGCAAGTGTCTGAACACTCAGTAATATAGGTTAGCAAACACTGTTAATAATTTACAGGTCCTGGGTAAAGCATGGATGTTTCTTGTATAGTTTTTCTCCTCAAGTCTTTCTTTCTTAACAGACCTGAAATTATACTGATAGATTTCTGCCAGAATTCTGTGGCAAGCAGCTGTTTAAGGGATATCTTTATATACCATATTTCAGAAAGTTGATAATTAATAGATATTAAAAGGCACTATAAGTTCCCATATTTCAAATAAATGCTTAGTTCTGGTGTTGATTTTTCCAGAAAAATAGCTGCATTTAGAATTAATTATATTTCAGTGCATTATAAATAAAACATATAATAATTGAATATTTTAATATATTGATTATATCATAAATAATTTTAATTTGTTTGGAAACTTCAGGCTACAGGTAAAGGAGGGCAAGCAGTACAAGAAGATGTAAGTGAAAAAGTATCAAAAATGAAAAAAGTTAAAAGCAGAACAATCACTGTGAATTTTAATGCTGATACTAATGCCCGCATGCTCTGGAATTTTGTGCCTCAGCAGCCTAATATTACAGTAAGTCTAAAAGGAGATTTTGCAGTTGAATATCTATTGCATTTATTACCTGTAAATTTGTCAATGAAATTTTCTATTTGACCATGTTGTGCAGTCAGAAGCACTATGTATGTAAAACTTTTGTACCGTATAAATTTTTAAAGTTAATTTGTATTACTGTGTGGTCATTATTTGTGACCCATTTTACTGTTATTACAATAGTAAAAATCCATTCAAACATATTGGTGACACAATAGTTGATTAGTTACATCTAACTATCATTATCGTAAACAAAATAATAGAAACTTGCCACCAATTTATGCTGCTGTGACATTTTTCAAGTATGCCTGCCAAATAATCTTTGACGTCTAGGCTCTTTCCATCAGTAAGAGTGTCATAGCACCAACAATGGTATTGTTTATTTTGTTGTCTTTTCAGTTTCTTTGCATCTTGTGTTGAGGTTTAATTCTGCTCTGATGTGCAAATGAGTCATACCCTGTGCACTGTAAAGAACATTGTGGATGACTTCGACAGGAGGCTTCTGTCTATCTTTTAACTCTTCAAGTGTCCACGTCGTCTGTATATGTTTGGAGAATCTGAATTGAGAGACATAGGACTTATGTATCCGTTTTTAGTATAACAAAAAAAATTGATTTTTTAAAAATGAAAATTGCTGTTCTAAATTTTTTATATACATCTTATAAAAATATAATTCAGGCTTCAAAAATAATATTTTGTTTTTTAATTTGATGCATATTTTATTAAACTACAGTATAAATAATTTGATAAAGCCATCTGATTGCCATTTCTTAGAAGCACTAAACAGTATTGCTGATTTGCTTGTTAATGTCCCTATTTGCTGAAGCAACCTTCTGATTTAAGCTCACAAGTTTGATTTGAAGTATTATCAACAAATTTTTCCTTAAATTTTTGAAAACCTGAAAATTAGCAAAGAAACCTGCTATTTTTAAAAATGATAGAATTTGGAAGTAATTACAAAATATGTACTGCAATTTTTTCTCCCGTTTCATACTCTTTTTTGTCACAAACCTATTTCAGTATTCCCAAGTTATTTTTATCATTTTTCCCAACATTCTACGCATCTTTTCCACTCTTAAAATCTAAACTGGAAGTAAACACATCCTTCTTAGAAATTCTGGTTGCAGCTGCACTTAATTAGTTATGCTTCACTGAGGCAAACAAGACACAGATGCCTGACACATGCTATCTCCATTCCGTGTGATATAAGTGTTTTTTGCAGTTTTGGTCCAGCATATTGGATACCTTTGTAATGTTAGTATTTACTTTTTTTATATTTAAACCTTAGTTTTCATTTCAGTAGATTTATTTTAGGAAATTAGCCATCTTTTGGTCGATTGATAAATAATTATTTTTCATAGTTATACTACATCGTATGGCTGGCCTACAACTTCTTGCTATGGATATTTTAATATCACATTAGGCTATTTGTTAATTTTTATTTTATTATTTATTACTTTTCCAGTAAAACTTTGATCTAATATCATTTTCTGAAAATAAATGAGGTCTTGAATATGGAAGCAAATTCATTTCTGTAGATTTATTTCTGTTAGTTAGCGATCTTTTGATTGCCTGATTTATCGATCTTTCCAAGTTATGCTAGATCGGAGGCTAGCTTAAAAGTTGTTGCATATATTTTATTTAGCATCCCATTAGGTTATTTGTAATTTTTCTTTCATTATTTCTTGTTTTTTAATAAAAAACTTTGAGCTTGTAACATTTTCTGAAAATGAATGTCTTGGATATGGAAGCAAAATAGACTTCCTTGCTATGGAAATCAGCCATCATGTGGGAGAGCAATTTCGGGAAGGCTTCCCCTCCGCTAAACTCATAGTAAAAGTTTCACCCCCTCTAGAAAAATATAATTTTTTTTAAATTACGAGTTTCTATGTTTATATTGAATGATTTTAAAGGCAACTCCCCCCCCCCACCACCACCACCACCACCCTCCCCAATACCTTGGCTATGTCACACAGGCAATATAAAGCTATTTTTTTTGCTCTGGTGCCAAACCATTCTGCACTTAAGTAAGATTTCCAAACTTCAACACCCAAAGAAAAATTTCATAACATTTAGTAAAAAAAAAGCCAAGAAAGTTTTTTTGCTATTTCATAACCAGTTCAGAAAATCCTGTGAATGTGAGAAGTCCAGATCATGTTGTATAACACTGGCTGTGTTTAAAATAGATGATACTGAAAAGAATCATTAAAAGTTTTGAAAGTATTGAAAGTTTGCTCGGCAAAAGAGTATAGCAACAGTTTTAAAACAAAGATCAATTGATAATTTATTTTTGGAACACCTGCATGGTATGGGAACAATTAAGGTGAAGGCTGATGATGTTCCAATGCAAGAAAGTGGCTGTGATCAATCAATAATGGCCATAAAGAATATATTTTTGACTTTAGCATTTTTTCTCAAGTGAACTCAACATGATTTTAAGTGTAGATTTTCAAGTTTTCTAATAAAGAAGTTTAATTTAGTGCAAATATTTAAAACAAGATGTTAAAATTAATCTATATATCACTGCAAAATTATGATAAAGGCAGTTGCTTTTTATATTTGTTTGACAAAAAAAGTAATACCTTTTGTGCATAGTTGTTTAATGACATACCATAGACAGAGCAGCCAACTACTCTCATTTTTTTTTTGGATTTTATCCGATTTTTGGTATCATCATCATTATCCTCAGCAGCCATGGGATATGGAGGTCCAGCCAGATTGTGCAATTTAGTTCTCCAAACACATCTGTTCTGAGTTACATCTGCTGCATCTGGCCACTGCAGATCAATTCTAACAAGGTCTGTTTCACTTTGTCTGTCCATTGTATCTTAGGTCTCCCCCTGTTTCTGAGGTCTTTAGGCACACTGTTCATAACCCTATTCACTAATCTATATTAAATATTACGAGGCACACTAGGATAAAACTCTTTTAATAAAACACGAATAAATTCTGTACGATATGTCTCTATGTCTAATTATGCCACCATATACCAGTACACCGCATTGAGTATTACATATGCCGTATATCAAAATCTGAGCATGACAATTATATGTCCCTCGCCCATTTTAGGGTAAGGACATTTTGTATACTATCATAAATCTCGTACGTCGATATACCTTCTTTTTACAATACCATACACTTAGTACTACCAACTAAATACCTTCTTTAACTTATCTCAAAGAGTACTAGTTAGCAAATACAAAAGGTAATATTACCGCAAACTTGCAAAAGGCTAGAACAACTGCATCGTATGATGTTAACCTGTTAGTCCCGACAACACTGTCGTGGTTTCTAACTCGAGCTACCAGTCCTGGTAGGTAACCCACCACAGTATACGATCAGAGCCTGAGGAAGCCGCCACACGGGAGGCATGCGAAACGTGTTGCTCTGTATAATAATGGGGATTTAAAGTATAACTCTTAGCTGTATAGTTGAATTAGGCCAAATATGTTAGTTTTTTTAATGGTTTTTAAAGTTTTAATGGCTGTTGTTGGAAGTTGGAAGTCTGCTTATGATAGTGCCCCGGAGGCCAGTGCAGGGCAGTGAGTACGAAAAATTGAGAAAAATTGTGATACCAGCATGTACAGCAGTTTAATGTTGATCCACTACAAAGAGAGCAGGTAATGTCAAAATGATTGTATCATTATTGCGACGGACATTAACAACTAATGAATCCTCTGTTAAGAGCTAGTGAAAACCTGCTATATGAGTATTTATCATCACTGTGGTTGAAGTAACAGGACTGGTAATACAAATTAAGATCTACAGTGGAAATCTGATATATGTTTATCCACCATTGCTGATATTTCGGATGTAACAGGACTGGTAGCACGAGTTAGAAACCACGACAGTGTTGTTGGGACTAACAGGTTAACATCATATGATGTATGTATGATCTCATACAAATCTCAGCCACAGGATGATGCTGTTCTGTTTGATTATTATTGAAAATATTAATAACTACAACTATTTGTGAAACTGCTTTAAAGGTTTAAATAATTGTAATTTTTTTATATGCATTTTTATAGTTTAAATTTGTCTTAAATATCTTTGAATTTTCTAGGTTTCCCCAGGAGAAACAGCATTAGCTTTTTATACTGCAAAAAATCCATCTAATGTCCCCATTACTGGGATTGCTACATATAATGTGCTACCTTATGAAGCTGGGAAATATTTCAACAAAATACAAGTAAGTATATGTATGCTATAAAAAGAAATTCACTTCAATTAATTTTTGCTATTTTAACAATCAAAACAATTTCCCAAAATTTAATATTTTTTTGTTCTGGAAAATTATTTTTTGATAAATTCTGAACATATGAGCATGAATATATGTTCTCAAAGCAGGGAAAGACTGACTCATCTAGAAAATACCACACTGACTGTTATTAATATACAACAGCCTGATTTTTGTTCTGCCCATGGGTGCTTGGTGTGTGTACCATTCTTCAGGATCAATGTCAGACCTTGTCATTTGACTTTATCTTCCCCATTGCAGAAAACTTCTGTTACTCTCTACTGAGGATGTTATAGTGAATCTCAAACTCTATGAGATACCCTGCAGTTTCTCCAAAGACAGTTTTTCCAGAGACCAATAAGTATATAAGTCACTGGACAAAAAAATTAGTCATCTCCCACTGTAAGAGGGTTACATCCTTACGACAGCAACAGAGGGTGCACCAGTGATAAATGTGTCCTACAAATAGCTGTGCCATGTGTTATGGAGTTCATATAGTGACAGAAGTGGTTGTGTGCCACATGTGTGTTAGTTGCTCTGTGAAACATGGGTGACACCAAAAATGTAAATGAGTGGCAAAATGGTATTATTGCATTTGGCCGAGCCAAAGGGCATAATGTACAAGAAGTTGCCCCCTTTTACAGGTGTGTCGAAACATACTGTCCAAAGAGTCTTCCAGCAGTGGCGTACATCGCAGTCCACCGCTAATCATCGCCAGAATTGCAGCTGAAAGATTGCTCGCCAATAGGGACTGCCTCAGTGTGTCACACACTGTTAGAGCAAACCGCTTTGCAACGAGGCAGGAATTGCTCCAGTCAGTCAATGCAGGACTACAACAAGCTGTTTCCAAATGAGCTCTCCGAAGGGAACTGCATGTCATGGGTATCTGGAGCAGAGTATCGTGAAAGAGACTCATGTTAACAGCTCTGCACGAGGTTGCACAGCTACAGTGGGCACTGCACCACAAAGACTGGACTGTCGATTCTTGGAAGCATGTGATCTGGTCAGATGAGTCACGTTTTTGCTTATACTTGAATGATGCAAGGCAATGGGTACATCGTAAGATGCATGAAGCCTTCCATGTGGACTGTGCGCAAGGTTCTGTTCAAGCTGGAGGAGGCTCTGTGATGTTTCTGGGGCTGTTTCACGTATGAGGAAATGGGTCCTTTGATTGTGGTGATGTCACACTTGAACCAGAAAGCTATATGGAGCTACTAGATGACGCAATGTTGCCTTTTGTGCAGCATCTCCACAGTGAACACAAGAAGGACACCCCAGGCTTCCAAGATGACAATTGTCACGCGTACAGGGCTCGAAATGTGTCATTGGCACAATGAGCATTCTGAAACCTTTGAACATCTCGACTGGCCTACCAAATCCCTGGATTTGGATCCCATGGAAAACTTGTGGGACTATATAGGACAATGAGTGAAGCACCACCCCAGCCATCTGACCAATCTGGCCGAACTGCGGCATTTGCTGCTGGAAGAGTGGATGAATATTGAAGTGCACCACATCTACACAGTGGTGGCATCCATGTCAGACAGGAGTTCGGCTGTTCTTCAGTTGCATGGAGGCATTGCATGCTATTAGATGATATTCAGCCAGAGGTTACTAATTTTTTGTCTGGTGTGCTTATATCTACAGAGTTTTTTTTTTTTTGGTAAGAACCTTTTGTAAGAGTTAAAAATTTGTTTTTTTTTTTAATCAAGTGTAAGAATGTTCCAGCATGTTTTTCTCAAGAAAAGAGAAAAATATATGTATATTAATATTATAATCAGAATCTGTATTTTGTATTTATGATGGCTATTGAAATTGTAGCCCCAGTATCTGTTGAAGGCACATATGAACTAGGATAATTTGTTGAAGTGATATTAGTTGTATATCATATTTTTCATCAGAACAATATTAAATATAACTATTAAATAAATAACACTGATGTTTTTTACAGTGCTTTTGTTTTGAGGAACAGATACTGAATCCCAATGAAGAAGTAAGTATTATTTTATCATATTAAAAGTTTTTATATTGAGGAAACATTTGTAATATTCTGAAGCATGGCCTGATCTATGGGGGAGGGGGCAAGAGAGTATGTCTGCCCCCCTTGAGAATGCTAGTAAGGGTAATGAAGGCAAAAATTTATTAAACTTGTGCATATTTCATATATTTTTCAAAAAAAATCTTCAAGTCCTCTAAAACAGACCTCTTCAAGACCTCCCTCCCCACCTTTGTTTTTTTTTTCAACTTGATTGAATCACTTGCACCCCCTCCCCCCTTTTTTAAATAGATCTGGGTCTCTTCTGAAATTAGCTCTTGAAATTCGATTAAACAATAGTTAAATTCATCACTATATATTTCATAAATTAAATATTGTTTTCACAATGGCTAAATGGAAATAAAGGTTATTAATGTGCACTTGTTATGACTCAGCAATGGGGTCTTTGCAAAGTATCTCTTGGATACAGGAAATGAATGATGGCTACAAGTCCATCAGTCTTTTTACTATGAGAGGTAAGGTGTGCAAATGGGGAAAATGATAATGTTAGTTGTATGTATATTATTGCAGTTGCTTTTAGGAGTATACTGACCTGGTGGTTAAGTTGTTGGCAGCTGCTTATGAAGTGATCTGTGTGTATTATGAATAAGGGATGAATGTTTTCTTGATAACTAGTCTTTCTGCTGAAATCTGACCTTTCTCAGATATCTCTTTGGTGTATTACATTAAAAGTTTCTTAACAGACCTCATATAGGTCGCCCAAGTATTTTTATCCTAACCTTGAAATAGGTATGCTTTTTATACCATATTGCTGGGTGCTTTTGGTCATTTCTGACTGAAACTTAGTGCTACTTAAATGTTTTTGAAAGAATACAGAAAACGTGCTTTATATTTCAGTGAAAGTATATAAGAAAAATCATTAACCCTTCCTGGGTCAAGGACGTCTATAGACTTTTTTTGTACAACACATGAAACTTTGATTTTTTTTAATTGCTGTTTTGAAAATTTTCTTACATATATCTTTTAAAAATATATAATTCGAACTTGAAAAATAATATTTTCTTTTTTAATTTGATTCATATTTTATTAAACTACAATATAAATAATTCAATAAAGCCATCTGATTGCCATGTTTTAGAAGTGCTATACAGTATTCCTGATTTGTTTGTTAACATTACTCTGTATTAAAGCAATCACCTGATTTAAGCTCACAAAAAATTTTCCTTAAATTTTCGAAAATCTCTTATGAATTAACCAAAAAAAAACTGCTATTTTTAAAAAGGGAGATTTTGGAAGTAATTATGAAATATGTGCCTTTTTTTTTTGGTATGGCACTGTAAAAGTGTTATTAAAATTAATAAGTTACTACAATGTTCATATTTTTTGCTTCAATAAAATTCAGAATTCTCTTTAATTTGGTTTAAACATGACCTATTTCTGTTGATTAGTTATTTATTAAAAATATTCTAAAGTTGACTTGTTTATTAGATTCTGCAACATGCCTAGAATTTTCTCAAAATATGGTACCAAGAAAAAAATTACGAGATATTTACTTAAAACCAAAAGAATAATTTTTTCGTTATTCAGAAATAAATAGCCTTTCATTATAAAATAATGAAAGACAGATAGACAAATAATGAAAGACTTTTATAAAATAAAGAAAGACTAATAGACAGAAACGATTATAATGAACCCCCTCTGGGGATTCATTATAATCATTTCTGTCTATTGTTTTTTTTTTAAATAAATTTTTATTTGTGTTGCCAGATGTATTTTTTTACTACATGACTAAAAAAGGTCCTATTAAAATAAAACTTATTGTCTTTTTTGTTAAATACTTTATTTTCAGAAAATCCAGAATTAAATGCTGATTAATTTGGCATATAACATGCCATAAAATCTTTCATTAGTTATTTGGCAAAAAAGTTCTAAAGTTAGTTTTTTTTGGCTGAGCATAGGGAGAAAATAGCTTGGCCTCTGGAAGGAAACCAGTTTTTTAGGTTGGACACTGGAATGGTTGCTGCGCTATTGAAATATGGAAAATTTACCATCATTTTACCATTCACTTATTTGGTGCACTGACATAAAGGATATTCTTAGGCCTTACACCCTTATTAAGAGGAAATCTGCAACAATTCTGTGTTTTAGCATGATATACACTCAGTGGTCACTGAATTATTCCCCTCCAAACTATGCTTTGTCCATAAGAAATTAGTTTGAAGATCTATAACTTCTAAAATAAACATTTTATGAGGAAATATGGCTGAGAATAATTTAAAGATCTCAAATCTATTTAAATCTCAGTTTGTAATAATAGTTTTTCAGTATTTAAGCAGGTATGAAGTTTTAATCATTTCAAAGCAGCAATGCATTCTAAGAACTTTATCAAAAAATGAAACAAATATTGAAAGGATTATTTACACTGAAATAAATATTTTGTGGAAAAAATTTCGTCGATATATGGGACTCAAACCCGCATCTCTCTATAAACTTGCCAGAGTATTCTTACCGATTGAACTAATGGCGGCTCATCTTTTTTCCACTAATTTGAGATTTTAAACTCTTCACCGATGATTTTCAGTGCCTACCATTGGCGCCATCTATGATCAATGAGTGGCCACTATTTCTTTTTACATTGCACTGAGTAAGATGGAAATAATAGTCGCTTCATGCTATTTACTGTTATTAATGATTTAAACATAGGTGACAATCACAGTGTTACCTGGTTGACATTTTAACGTCAATATATCAATAAATATTTTGTGGAAAATATTTAGCCAACATATGGGACTTGAACCTGCATCTCTCCAGAAACCCAGAGTATTCTTACCGATTGAACACTTTTACATACTTCTAAAAATATGTAGTTATTTATGAAATGGTTTGAAATAATTCTTATTTTAGTTAACTTCAAAGGTAGATTCTTTTGTCAACTAGCATTGCTGTTGTTAAAATGTTCAAACTTCCATAAATCTTTAAATACTTAAGAAATATTGTTGAAATCGATATTTAAATAGAATTGATTGAGATATTTAATTTACTTTTAGTCGCATTTTCCCATAAAATGTTTATTTTAAGTTACAGAGCTTTGAAGTTAGTGCCTCATTGACATAACATAGGGTGGAGTGATCATCATTCAATGATCAATCTGTGTATAGCAGTCATTTTAATCGCTGGTTAGTAGGCAGTTAGCCAAAAATAAATGCTATTGCTGTCAACTTGAATCCATGAATATAAACTATAAAATTATAGGTTTATTTGAGTAGCTTTTTCCCAAGAAAAACACTTTTGTATTTAAGTGCTTCCAAGAACAAATAAAAAGTTTAATCTGAATTGAAGCTCGGTAATTTCTGCAATAGTCTGTTCATATGGAAAACAAAAAAACTGAAGATTATATCTATCCAGAAAGTTGTAAACTAACATTTAAAAAGCTATGGAAGCTGAAATATTTAATGAAATAACTCTCCAAAATTTAAAAATTAAGACAGCACATGAAAAAGTGATAATCTTTTCAGGTAGATTGTTAAGAAATGTTTAGTTTCAAAAATGTGTAATTGCTTTGTGGATTTCAAAGTGGCTTGCAACTCTATTGAAAGACATAAATTATGCTATGGGTTGTTTTACTTCTGAGCTGCATTTTTTTTGCACAGTGGCCATGTCACAAGGGAACAATGGCCATGTCACAAGGGAACAATGGCCATGTCACAAGGGAACTAGAAGGTTGAGGGAAGGGGACCCAGTGGACCAGAACTTTTTCGCCTTTCAGCCACTTAAAAGATTTCTTGCACACGTACTGCAGCATATGTGTAGGGCCCAGGCCTTGTCCTGGTCCCCGATCTTGCATCCGAAATAAAATTCATTCGCCTTCACTATTGGACATACATACTTTCACTATTGGAATGATGGCTCTTTTCTGTCTTGTAAACGTCACTTCCCTGCAAATGTAACGAAATGTATCTGCACTATTAACACAGTTACAAAACATCACTATTCCTGGATTAAAATTGCAAGGATCACTTGTGTTGTACTTATGACTCGGGAGTAAATGGAAGTTGCTCAAAAGACTTGTTCACGCTACGAGGCATCGCTTACAACTAACTACTGCATCATCTTTTGTACGCGATGTCGTGACTCGCCTACATTGCATCAGACAATGATGCAATACCTCTGGGGGTTGTTTGTATGGCAGGCTGATGCACTACAACACAATATGTTGGAGTTATCTGGAGTTTAAAATACAGCATTGCAAAATGGTTACCTATGTATTCAATGTGGACTGAATCGTTTATACATGACCATCTCTGTCTCTCCTAAATGAGCCAATCAACAAATTTTATTGTCATTTTTGTGTTCAGCACCTCGAAATTAGTAAAGATTGGCTATTTTCATTTCAAAGCCTTTTTGTGTGTTGCCCAGTGTAGTTGTTCACTGTTGTTTTATGATAGTTAACAATTTTAATTGTATTGGTTTCAGTATTTTATTACAAGGTGTGTTTTTATTTCATCTTGTAGGTCGACATGCCTGTATTTTTCTACTTAGACCCAGAGTTCGCTGAAGATCCAAAGCTGGAAAATGTAAATGACATAGTTTTGTCATATACTTTCTTTGAAGCAAAGGAAGGTTTGAAACTACCAATGCCATCATACAAGTAAATTATTGTGGAAAACAATTGAGGCAATAGTGTACATAGTTTTCAAAAATATAGATATAATTATTTGCATTAAACTGTGCTCAGTATTTAATTCAGGTATTTTTTATTTCTCAAAACATAAACTGAATATTTCTAAAGTTATGTTTATATGAGTATTTTAGTTACATTTGCATTGCAATTAATATTATCTGCAGGGTAGCCCTAAAAGTGGGATATGTGCCATCAGACTTGAGCAGAGGCTTTCAACAATTCACATTTTAAATATCTAATACAAAAAAAATTATTAAAACTCAAATGTTCCAAACTCTGAAATTGATATAATGCTCGTTTGCATATATATTGGTATCCTTGGGTAGCAACATTTTGAGTTTTTCTTCTATTGAAGCTTATTATTGATCATTTGATCTGGGAGCAAAGAAGAAGAATCATCCCAGCACAAGTTGATAGCTGAAAGCATTCTTCTTGCAGTAACTGCTACAAAAGCCAGGGTACAAGGTATGTCATAGCAACCTAAGGAGCAACTTCCTAGATATAAGCCAGGTAAATACTAGAATGTTTCTGTTAATTTATGGATATTTATTTTTTTTTTTTATCATAAGATGAAATTACAAGGATTTCATGTGAACAAAACGTTCTGATAAAAAATTTTCGTTCATATGGAATTTTTATAATTTCAACTTGAATAAAATTTTTATTGCTACCACGTTTTTACCACGTTTATTTTTACCCAGTTTTTTATATTAATATGTTAATTAAATGCACTTAATGACTGGTAAGGCTTTATGAGCAGTCTATATTTTTTATACACCCTAGCATCTTGATCCAGTTTTGATGCTAATAATAAAATTTACATATTAAAAAACTATATGCTAAGGAGCATTTTTCTGTAGATTTGTTCACATATTTTTTTTATTTTAACCACAAGTTATATAAAAAAAACATTGAAATATCACAACACTTTGGGGAGGCTCCAAGAATTTAGCTTTGGGGGAGGTCTGAAAGTGAGACAAGTAGGGTTTCCCAATTACTAAAATACTCCATTGAAGAGTAAAGGTTAAAATGATATTCTATATTTAAGCTTCAATATATATATGACACCAAGTTTTCTGTTGAGCAATTTATTGTAGTGGCGCATTTCCTGTCCAAATCTGGTAAGGGTAGTAAAATGCCTTCAGCTGGGAGAAAATTCTAGGCAGCACACATCCTTTGGTGGACAGTAAGGGACACCACTGGAGTTGGAAGCACTGCCATCCATTGGATGGGATGTTAAGCTGTGGCCCTGTGTTCAGCATGTTAAAAGAACATGCTAGATAACCTTGACAGGAGGCTTCCATCTGTCTCCTAACAGTTATCCAGTGGGTTCTTCTCTGAGCTGCCTGGGCCCTTGTAACCTAGCCATTTAGCCCATTGTGTGCAAAAAAAGTGCAACTCAGAGGTAAAACAGCCCATTCTCTGCATTCCTCCAGCAGCATGAATCGGGAACACCCTAATTTCACACCTGCTCCAAAAGTAAACTGAAAGCCACCAAACAACCACGGAAATATTCCTGGACAGATTATTTCCAACTGCTATGTTAATAATTAGTCTTATACTGTGAAAAGGCCTGACTTACGACTGGCTACAAAAGCACACCTGTAAGGTGGGCAAGTCATGCACATCGAACATTCCGAGTTGTCAGTCTTTGCTGTAGATATGTGATTTTGGAGTTTCAGACATCGCATTTCGTTATGCTAGGCCTAGTGTTTATGTAGTGATTTTTATTTTGCATTTCTTTTGATTAACATATAAATATAGAAGTAAAATTTATGAAAAAATGTTATAATTAGCATTTTTCAAGGAGAAATGTGGATCGTACTTTCAAAAATATTAGCTCAAATAAACGTGTATGTTTGATGCCCAAAAATAGCTGCTGCAGTTGCTGAATGCAAGAGATTGTCAAAAATAACTTCATTCTTGCATTCCTCCTCAAAGTATGCAAGTGAGCAGAACCCTGCAACGTTGGATAAGGTGAGCAGAAGCACCATGGGCATAGGGAGGTTCCCCCCAAGAATCTGTTGCAATTACATTTTTTTACGTAGATAAATACAATTATTTAAAAGTAATCTGAAATATCCCAAAGAGCAAGAGGACTGTGTTACAAAAGTGTTGCCAAATTAGGGGTTTTAGATATGAAACAGTGTTGTTTTTTTTCGTGGGGGAATAATTGGATACCATTTCGTATCTGTGGTATTTAGGAATCTCACATACGGCCAAAATTGTTAGATTAAGATGGTCTCCTGAGATATAAGTATGTAAAAGAATAGATGAACATCCCCCCCCCCCCCCTTTCATTCGTTCCAGGCCCATCTGATAGATTTGAATTCTGTCAACAAAGTCATTTAAATATTTTTGGGGACCATACAGCAAATTTACCAAGGTTAATTACAAAAGATTAGTTACAAGATTTACAAGTTACAGGATTAGTTACAAAAGTATTGCCAGAGTTGGGGGGTTTTAGCCATTAATCTGGGTTTTTTTCCCCTTGTAGAATGTGACATTTCATTTGAAGGGTGTTTTCTGCAGTTGCTACAGCAAAGGAAAATAAAGTGCAGTGTCAAAATTAGCTAACAACTAAAGAACAGTTCTGATTTCAAAACACTAAATAATTTCAATTGTCTTTGATTAAATCTGTTCAAAATTAAGCCATATTGCGTCTGTAGTTCTCGGGAATCCAGACGTACAGTTGAAATTGATCAATACTACAAAGACTTCATCAAAAACTTAAGAAATAGTGAGAGAGCAATTTTTATTCCCTAACATTCGTTCCGGGCACGTCTGATAGTAAGGACCTTTCAAGAGAAAGGATCAGAAAGGTCATTTTGACTGGCCTCAGCCTCAAAAAGAAGCCTTAAATTCTGATACTTGAGTGTTATACAGAAAACGGAAATTAAACATCAGTCTAATCAAAATTTCAGCCAGGGAGATTGCTATGTTTTTCAGATAAGTATCGCTTTGTATCATATCAAGATTGCTATGATTTTCAGCTCAGTATCGCTCACCCGCAATGGCTACTAATACGTGTACAATGCAATGGTTTATTAATGACTAATTATTAACTGGAAAAGTATACTGTGATTAAAAAAGACCTTAGTTCGCAAAAATACACCTCACTAAATATTACAAAAAATTACTTGAATCTAATATTGCTCTTTAAAATGTAGCTAGCGACGGTTATTGAGACTCTTTTTTATTTCCAAGTAATTGTGAAATTACTACACATCATTCAAAGAATTTCATGATCTCCACAACTGAAATTTTCACATATTATTCTCATGTTAATCATCAATAATGCAGCAATGGTTACTCGTGATCAGATCTCTGGCATATCTTATCAAATACGAGATTATGCGCTATTTGCAGGGGCATATAAACTGACAGGCTCCTGTCAGACCTCTGTGGCAAGCAGCTGCTTGAGGGGGTATTTATTATTTATTATTTTAACCATGGGGGGAGGCTCCCCCCCAAAGTAACTCGGAGTTGACAAAATTCGAAGCGACTTCGTAAATCTAACGCAGTTTGATTACGAAGGCAAATCTAACGCAGTTTGGAAAATGGAGAGATGGCAAAATTTAGAGCAGTTTGCAAAAATTGAAGCCACTTAGTAAAATACAGGTGAGTTGACAAAATCGGGACAACTTGGCAAATTTTTAGGGAGTTGGCAAAATTCAGGTCAGAAGTAAAAATTTGGATTTTTTTCTATAAAATTATGGCGAGTTGGCAAAATCTAGGAGAGTTAGCTAAACTTAAGGAGTTGACCAAATCTAGGGGCAGTTGGCAAAATTCACGTGAGATGTAAAAAATTGGGATTTTTTTCTGTAAAATTATGGTGAGTTGGCAAAATCTAGGAACAGTTGGCAAAATCGTGGAGAGCACAAAATTCAGGTGAGATGTTGCAAATCAAATCGTGTTGGCAAAATTCGAATCCACTTGGTAAAATCCTGGTGATTTTTGAAAATTGGAAGTGTTTTTGTGAAAATAAGGAGAGTTCACAAAATCGAGAAAACTTGTCAAAATTGTGGGGAGTTTGAAAAATTTGAAGTGACTTGGAAAATTCAGGAGAAACGTAAAAATTGGGATTGTTTTGCGAAATTAAAGAGGTGGTAAAATCGAGGCAACTTGGTAAAATTTAGGGAAGTTGGCAAAAATGGAAATCACTTGGTAAAGTACAGGTGAGTTGTAAAAATTGGAATTGGTTTTGTCAAATTAAGGAGAGTTGGAAAAACCGAGAACTCTTGTCAAAATCTAGGGGATTGGCAACACTACTTCTGGTGTTCGATAAGGGTAATTTTTGTCTCCTTTTCTCTTTGGTTATTATGTAATGCGAAATTCATTGCAAGAGAAAGATCTTGGCCTTAAATGGTCTCGAGATACGAAAATTTCTTATTTACATTATGCTGATGATTTGGCCTTGTTGGCTAATGATGTTGATGAGACTGGTAATGGAATTGGTTTGGATAACCAGAGATAAAACTAAAGTGATGAAAATTGGTCAGGTAGTTGGTGCTTCAGTCGTTCTGAATGGTTGCGCCCTTGAGCAAGTGTGTTTATCTTGGGAGCTATGCAGCAGATACTGGTTATATGCGGCATGCGATTAACAGGCGATTAGGGATTGCCTCTGGGACTTTTAGAAATCTGTTGGAGAGTGTGGAGAAATAGGCATATACACCTAAAGACTAAAATTAGACTGTATGAGTTTGGTTCTTTCTAGGGTTAGTTATGATAGTGAAACTTGGAAGCTTTGGTAAACAACAGGAAACTAGATGCTTACGTAGTATCTTGGGTATTAGGTGTTCAACTTTGCATATAACAAAGAGGTTAGGCAAAGGAGTCGGCAACCTTCTCTGAGCAGTATGTTGTGCAGAGAGAGACTTCATTGGTTTGGTTGTTTCCCCTATGGATAATTATAGATTGGTGAATAGGGTTATGAACAGTGTGCCTAAAAGCCTCAGAAAGAGAGGGAGACCTAGGATGTAGTGGGTGACAATGCCAAACAGGACCGTTTTTGAATTGGTCCTCTTGGAGAACTAAATTGCACGGTCTGGTTGGGCCTCCGTAGCCCATGGCTGCTTGAGGAGGATGATTGAAATATTTTATTAAAAAACATTATTTATTTTTAGTTCAGCATAGAAATGTACTAGACATCACAATACTCGCAAAATGAAAGATACATTTCTTAGAATTACCATCGGTTATGATTTTTCGTTTCTCCTGCGAAAATAATTACCTGCCTCAAAGAAATATTAATGCAATACGTGTACATTAGAAAATTTGATGGAATTTTTCGGAACAATCTAATTTTGCGATATTATTTACTAATTGAATAGAAAAGTTTAATGCACTTAACTTGAGCTCAGTATCGGAGGTGTTTTATATTACTACCCAACTTTTGAATTGTGAGAGGAACCGACCTCTGTTTTTATAATCATATATTTGAAATTGCAATGAATAGGACAATACTGCCTTTCTGAATCAATGGATATTACATTTTAATATTCATATTGATTTACAAGAACAGTACATTTCTTCCAAACTCGGCAGAGGTTGGCTTAGTCGGTCTGAGTCAAAATTGTGCCTGTGTTGAGAAATTTTCTCTGCTAACTCCCATTCTTCACTTGGTGAGAAAGCAGCCATCCATCAGATGGGATGTTGTGTCCCCATGTACAGGAGAGCCATACTCTGCATGCTAAAGAACAAGCTGGATGGTCTTAATGGGAGGCTATTTCTCAACTTTCTCTAAGCCCTTGTGTGCAAGTGTCATGCAGATGTAAAACAACAAATCTTTCCAAATTTTATGCCAGCTGTATCAGTTCACCCAATCATTTACAAAAAACTTTTTGTATTGTTTTCCTTCGATTGTATCACTGCTGCTCCACGAGTTATTGCAAAAGGAAATTCAATATATTGTAAAGCTGGGTCTACAAGCAAGTTATATTTACACATTCCTAGATCAGATCTAATCTTAAATCACTAATTATTTCTTAATTAATCCAGCTGGCTCAAGTAGTAAAACCAATATATACATGATGTGTGTATTTGCATATCACCACAACTCTAACCAAAGTCATGAACAGTATTGTCCTAGTTACCATTTCAAGCACTAACTGATTTAATAAAAAAATTATATATTAGGTAGTACCTTTCAAA
This sequence comes from Ryuthela nishihirai, assembly GCA_038380435.1. NCBI lineage: Eukaryota > Metazoa > Arthropoda > Arachnida > Araneae > Heptathelidae > Ryuthela > Ryuthela nishihirai. The sequence goes on along the minus strand of JAWZYU010000008.1, from coordinate 73,148,488 downwards.
AGAGATATTCTCTTTTGGAAGGGAACGGAAGGGGAGGGCTGCCAGTTCAGTATGGCCTGCTGATCTGGTCATCTACGGCCACTTTTTTCTTTTTTTTCAACCCTGCTGAGGAGTGGTCAACTTCACAGGGTCCTGGTGCTGACCATTTATACCTACTAGACTGGACTTGTTTATGGATTTGAGCTTGATTATGGATCCTGGACTTGCTGCACTGGTGGGCCTCTGTTGAGGGAGAGTCTGCCGCTGTGTTTTCTGTTTGCTTCTGGGTTGCCAGCTCTAAGTGAACAGAGGCATGGGATACCTTATATCAGCTGGTGGATAATCCTAATCAGAGGCCATCGCAGGTACCTGAACTTTACTTAGCTAGTTGGGCATCGTCAAGCCTAAACTGGAGTAATGCGTCTCAGGCAGGCCATGTGGCTCTTGAAGAAGTCCACTTGAAAAGGTGGTGCTTGAAGTTCCTACCAGCATCGGTGACTTCAGCCTTTAGCGGAGGAGGAACGGGTCTTTGCCCCATGCCTGCGATCAGGGGGCTGTTTGATATTGTTGGCCCTACCAATCTCAATAAACCTAATTTCTTTAAAAATCCTACTAATCATTTTCTCTCTGCAGGAACGTGAGGACATTACACAGAGATTATTCTCTTGATGTCCTCATGCAGGAATTCCAGAGCTATAACCTAGATATTCTAGGCTTGCAAAAGACCAGATGGACAGGTAAAGGTGAGATACTTAAAAATAACTTTAAATTTCTCTTTACAGGGAGGGAGGATGGAAAGCATCACCAAGGCGTGGGTCTGCTTCTCAGCAGACACGCTAGCGATGCTCTTCTAGGATATGAGTGCATTAATGAAAGGTTTCTTACAGCAAAATTTCAGACAAGCATTAAAAACTTGAATGTTATCTGCTGTTATGCCCCCACTGAGGATGCTGATGAGGATGAGAAGGATAGGTATTACGGACAACTTCAGGATATTTTGAATTCTGTCAAGAAAGGAGATATTACCCTTGTTCTTGGTGACTTCAATGCCAAAGTTGGTACTGACTCTGATCTTTGGGGAGGGGTGATAGGCCCTTTTGGTATTGGTAGCTGCAGTGGCAATGGGCAACGTCTCCTACAGGTAAGTAAACTCAATGGTTTCAGAATAATTAACACATATTACAAACACCACGACATACATAAATACACATGGGTTTCACCTGATGGGCTGCATAGGAATATGATTGATTATATATTAATTAACAGCAAACGGGCTAGTTCTGTTAGAAATACCAGGGCATATAGGGGAGCTGAAATTGGATCTGACCATTACCTTGTTAAAAGTGTCTTGCAACTTAAACTTAAAAAGTGTTGTGCTAGAGTTAAAAAATTTACCTTTAATATTGAAACTCTGAATGACCCAGTTATAGCTAAAGCTTACCATGATAGGTTACTTAGTCATTATGACGGTCATGGTTTGCTTAATACTGAAGTTGAGGAAGAATGGGGCCATTTTAAACAGGCTTTTTTGGAAACTAACAGTACTCTTTTAGGAAAAAAAGAGCAGAGGAGGCAGAATTATTTGTGATAAGGCAATTGAGCTTATTTCAGAAAGAAGGAACTGCAGGAATGTCCTTAATCAGTACCCTACTAGTCCTAATAGAAAAGATTACAGAGAGCTTAATAAACGTGTAAAAGATCAGTTAGCTACTGATAAAAATCTTTGGCTTGATAGCTTGGCTGACAAAGCTGAGGAAGCAGTTAGGCAGCACAACAGCAGAGAGCTGTACCAGATAGTTAATGTTTTATGTGATAGAAAACGGACAGGCATACAGGGACTGAAGGATAAACAAGGTAAGGTTATAGAAGGTGAGGATTCTGTCATGGCTAGGTGCATTTCAGTGATGTTCTAAACAATGTGGTTAGTTCTACTCCCATTGTTTGTAATGATGATAGATGCATTGGCAGCTTTAATGTTGGCCCTATAACACAATCTGAAGTTAGTTTGGCTATCTCTAAACTGAAACTTCATAAATCCCCAGGGGTAGATGAAATTACTACAGAAATGCTCAGAGCTGGGAATGTTTCGGTTACCACTTGGATGACTGAAATTTTGAATATCTTTTATGATAAAGGCATGGTTCCTAAAGATTTTACCAGAGCTATTATTATCCCTATTTTCAAAAAAGGTGATCGCAGTTCTTGTGATAACTATAGGGGTATCAGCCTATTCTCTGTTCCAGGTAAAGTTCTTTCCATGATTGTGCTTAATAGAATTAAGAATCTGGTTGATAGGCAATTGCGTGATGAGCAATGTGGATTCAGAAGTGGTAGGGGATGTGTGGATCAGATATTTTCACTTAGGCAGATTCTTGAGAAATGTTTAGAGTTTCAGAAATCTTTGGTTGCTAGCTTTGTTGATTTCAAAAAGGCTTTCGACTCTGTTGATCGTCATAATTTGTGGTTGATTGTGAAATCATATGGTATACCAGACAAGTTATTTAACATAATGAAAGCTCTCTATAATAACACGAGTCCTGTGAGTGTTGGTAAGGCTTGTAGCAATTGGTTTAGCATTACTTCTGGTGTTCGACAAGGGTGCATTTTGTCCCCTTTTTTCTTTAGTTTGGTTGTTGATTATGTTATGCGAAATTCACTTCGAGGGAAAGATTTTGGTCTTAAATGGGCTGGAGATACGAAAATTTCTGATTTAGATTATGCTGATGATTTAGCCCTTTTGGCAAATGATGTTGATGAGATGAACTCTTTCATTCGAGCTGTTGATGAGACTGGTAGTAGAGTAGGTTTGGTTATAAACAGAGAGAAAACTAAAGTGATGAAAATTGGTCAGGCAGGTTGTGATTCAGTTAATCTGAATGGTTGCAGTCTTGAGCAGGTGTCACAGTTTAATTATCTTGGGAGCTATGTAACAGATGCTGGTGATGTGCGGCATGAGATTAACAGACGAATAGGGATTGCTGCCGGGACTTTTAAGAATCTATGGAGAGTGTGGAGAAATAGGCGTATACACCTAAAGACTAAAATTAGACTGTATAATAGTTTGGTTCTTTCTAGGGTTAGTTATGGTAGTGAAACTTGGACGCTGTGTAAACAAGATAACAGGAAACTAGATGCTTTTGATTCCAGATGCTTACGCAGTATCTTGGGTATTAGGTGGTTTAACTTTGTAACTAAATGATGAGATTAGGCAAAGGAGTCTGCAACCTCCTTTAAGTAGCATATTGTGCAGAGAGAGACTCCGCTGGTTTGGCCATGTTGCCCGTATGGATAATTATAGATTGGCGAATAGGGTTATGAACAGTGTGCCTAGAGGCCTCAGAAGGAGGGGGAGACCTAGGATGCGGTGGGCAGACAATGTCAAACAGGACCTTGTTAGAATTGGTGTGCAGTGGCTGGATGCAGCAGATGTAGCTCAGGACAGATATGCTTGGAGAATTAAATTGCGTGGTCTGGTTGTACTTCCGTAGCCCATGGCTGCTTGAGGATGATGATTACCATCTGGTAGAGTGTATCTTCTACAACAGAAAATTCTAATGAAAATTTAGAAGAAATGTACATATTGGCAGTTCAGAATTAGATTAGCAGAATATCGACTGTTTTGTGAAAAAAAACAACTGAAATTTACTTCAAACAGATGTAGAAAATATATTAACACCAAACTTGATGGAATTTTTTTTATTTCAGCTAAATTTCAGTTGTCCTATGCCAAAAATTTGCTTGTATACTTGAATTACAATATTGTTTGTAATATAGACATGACCCCACCTTCAAAGTTACTTTTGGAATATAATTGAAAATTTATTCATTTATGGATTAAACACAGAACTTAAAGCTCAGATTCTTTTTCAATTTGTAGTGTGAATAAGTGTAGATATTTTCTTCTCACAGACTACAATATGCAAACTGGCTTCACCATGGTGATCTTAAGAATGGTTGCCACGCAGTTCTGAATTTCCCTAATAATGTGTTGCACCAGTCGTGTGAAACGTACCTACTTCTGCTTTGCAAATTTTAGCTTGTTATAACAATCAGATGGTTAACAAATTTTATGAGCATGTGTTTAATGTTACACGAATTGTGCACACCAGTAATACACTGGTGCCACTGAATTAGGGATAGCAACCTAGTAAAGTGTTGGACAGCATCTGGCCCTGATAATGGCCGTCACGAGGCAAGGACTCCACAAGCTAGCGTAAATGTTCCACAGGTATGGCGACCCATGCATCCTCCAGAGCTGTCCACAATTCTCTCCAGGTTGTTGCTGATGGGAAACGGGCCCGAACACTGCTCGACGGTATCCCAAAGATTTTCGATGGGATTTAAATCTGGGTTTCTAGGTGGCCAATTCATTATTTCAAAGTCAGCAGAATGATCCTGCAGCCATACAGTAGCCAACCTGGAACTGTGAGATGAAGTTGTCTTGGTGGTAGACGCCATCTCCATTGGGATGCACTGATGGCCATAAATGGTCAGCCAAGAGTTCTACTTACGAGAGTCATCAGTACATGCACCAAAGATTCCACAGACATCCAACTGAAGACACCCCAGGCCATCACTAGCTTGCATTGTTCTGACCTGCAGGATCCATGGGGTTGGCACCATACCGTCTCCCATGGTGTGATTAAAATTGGGATTCATCACTCCAGGCTATCCGTTGCTAATTTTTGATGTTCTTTAGCCCAGGCAAGGCATTGAGCCTGGTGTCATGCCTTTAGAAGTGGGACTTTCATTGGTCAGCGGCTCTTGAAGCCAAGACAAAGAAGTGAGCATTGCAAGATCCATACACAGAGTTCCTGGTTGAAACCCGCATTCAGATGGCAGGCGATTTCAGAATTCTGGTCCCTATCAATCCGTACGATGCGGGTCAGATAGCGAATTTTCATATTCCTGGAACTCTCTTGAAACTGTCGTGAGAAAAATCCAAGTTCATTAACAATTTTGGAGATAGTGTCTCATCTGCGATCATCTCACCTACGATCTGCCTCAAATGCATCAACATCCCGTACTTTTCCCATTGCGCCTCTCAAGACGAATGCTTGGGGAAGCCAAAGCTGACAGCTATACATGACCAATTTCAGCCACGCATGCGCACAAATGCAGTATTAGCGGTACTGAATTTGAATAGTCTCCTATCCGTAATTCAATGCCACTTCAGTGTATACTATCCTACAAATTTAATAAATAATTGTTGGTATACGACTATTTCCCAATTTTGCATATCTGGTTTTCAAGAAATTTGGTAAAGTTGTTAGAATTGGTGTGCAGTGGCCGGATGCAGCAGAGGACAGATATGCTTGGAGAATTAAACTGTGTGGTCTGGTTGGACCTCCGTAGCCCATGGCTGCTTGAGGATGATGATGATGTATCAGTACTTTATTCGCATTAAACAAGAGGCATTTTTTCAATTTTTATTTCCATTTCTAAGTTTTCGATATAAATCAACAACTCTTTGACGTTCATTTTCTAGCATTTTTCTTTGTTCAGGAGGAAGTTTTTTTCTTTTTAAAGTCAATTGATTTATTTGGCTTGATTTTTTCAAATGGTTCTGCTCCTTTTGAACTAACTCTGTTAGCAGTAAGAATCTACTCCCAGCCTAAATAAAAGAGGAAAAATATGGCCATACCAAAATTGTTTTTTGTCAATAATATATATTATTTACATTTTGATATATAATAATTTACAAGACACTCTTTTAATACCTAAATTGTATGGGAATATATTTCACATCACTAACTTTTAAGTATTTAAACTGTATTATTGTATATTTAAACTGAACATTTTAAATTCTTTTTGAAGTGTATCAAACTTTTTTGTTTTTAAGGAGAAATTTAAAAATTTATTCTGGACTGGATAGGTATTGACGATTCATTACGATAAACTTTAAAGTTTATCCTTCAATTAGGACAAAACTCGGAAGCTTTTCAGAGAAAGGTACAGTGCTCCATCTTCAGTGAAATGATATTATGTGGTGATATTAGGGCTGTTTAGAGCTTCTTTTCACCGTAGCCATTTCAATAGCCTCGCAGACTACGGTTCTATAGAAAGTGGATGCACCTGCAAGCAGTGTGGTGCTCCCAAGCCTACTGTTGCTGCGTAATGTACTGCTAGCTCCTCGGCAGCGTCTGTCATTAGCTCATTTTGGCTGACATCTGTTTGATGCTCTGCGAACCTCACTTGTAAAGATGTATGGTTTTTCCCATGTAGTAGACAATGGAACTATCTGGCAAATGTAGGGGAAATCAGTATACGCCCGTTTTTTGAAATATGCTAAATTTGTCTCTGTCCCTTTTGATTAATTTTCTTCAGATTTGGAGCTGGGATGAAAAGTTTTGATATTTTGGGCTATGAGTAATCTGTGGACTGATTCGCATAGGACAGGAATGCAAGAAATAGGTCCGGCAAAGGTTGCAGGTTCAGAGTCAGTGATTGGGTGGAAAGCCGAATCTCTTCCATTTTATATTTAATGATTAGCTTTTCTATTGTTGTTGGGTGGAAACCATGGGACACAGCAATGGAATGGACGTTTTGAATTTCTTTTTCAAACAAATGCTTGCTTGAAGATATGATGAAGGCCCTATGGGTGAGAGTATGGAAAGCTGCAATTTTTTATGCCCATGAAGTGCACGAGTCTGTGCATAGAACAGAGGAGACGTAGGTAGGTTTTTGGTATACTGACGTCGTCAAGGCTCCTGCATCATCTTTTTGGATGTAAACATCTAAATAGGGGATGACACTACTATTTTCCTCCTCCTTTGTAAAACATATTGTAGTATATTGTTGGCAGAGTCAATGAGGCACTTTGATTGTTCATTGCTGCCATTCTAAATTAAATATATATCGCCCACATAGCGACACTAGACGAAGAATAAAATTGCTGTCGAATTGAATAATTTTGTTTCTAGATCTTGAAGCACAATGTTTGACAGGATGCTGGAAAGGGATGAACCTATGGGGGCCTCCGAGTCCTGTCTGTATGTAAATTTGGTTGCTGAACTGGAAATAGTTGTTTTCGGTGACGAGTTTTAGAGCCTCATGAATGGTGTTGATTTCAGAAAGGGAAAATTTTTGTACTTCAATAATTTTTGTCCGAAATAACATGACAGCATCAAAAACTGGAGTGGATGGGAATAAGGAGACTATGCCATGTGGCTAATTTGCTGTCAGGAGGAATGGACAGATCCTTGAGTCTGCTGAGAAATTCTGTGGATGGCGGAATTTCTCAACATAATTTTTCACGTTTACCCAAGCAGATAACTATTTGTTTTTAGAGATAAATTGAAAATTCTTTTTGGGTTGGATAGATATTGATAAACTATTATGCTTCACACTTTTAAAACCTCCAAAAAGCTTTAATTGTATCCTCTGATGGAGGAAAATTGTAAAAATTACAAACGATCTATCTGGGCTATTTTAATGACGGTGTGATGATCAAGGGGTTACATTGGCAGCAACAATTTGTCCATTCACTCCCAGGATAGGTGGAGAAATTCAGTGTTTTGTTTTGAGAGATTAATGAAAAAATTCTTTTTTGAGTTGAATAGGTACTAATGAAACATGATTCGTGGATCTTCCAAATCCTCCAAATGGCCTTAATTTACTATTGGTAGGGGGTGCTAAATGTAGAAAATGTAAAAACTTGAAGTTGCTGGTTAAAATTTGGACATTGTTCCATGCTTTTTTAAAAAAAAAAATAAATTTAGTACTTAATTGTAATATCTTCTGTAACAGTGCAATATAGTAATAATAAATAAATTATTTCATTTTATATACACTGGATGATTTGCTCCATTAATCCTAGGTGATAAGAAAATCCAACTTTTTCATTTTAAGGAATAAATGGGATATGCTATTTCCATTTTACAGGGCTAACAATGTATCATTATTTACATTTTTACCGTTAAAGGGTGCAAAAATCAGAAAATGAGAAACTTAATTTTCTTTTAAAACAAGCATCTTTTATTTGCTAGGGGCAATATGTTATCTTTCTAGTTATTGTATTATTTTCTTTTTTCAAATGTTAAAAAAAAATCCAAGTATTTTTCTCTTTGATTTGAACTGAAAAAAAAAAGCTTTTACAGTATAATATTATGCAAGTATTCAGCATTCCGGCAAACAGGAAGCTAAATATTGCTGCATTTCATATCATTTAAATTAACATTAAATATCATTTGCATAGACATGCTATTTCATTTATCAAGGTGCATGCCACAAGAAAAAAAAAGATTAATCTGTGTAATTAAAAGCTAAAGGATATCTCAACAAATTGTACTAATTTTTTTACAAACATTTTGGCAGAATCAATTACCTTGGTTTCCACTCCCTTTCTGGGTCTTGCTGAAAAAGTTGGCGGCTCAAGTACAACTTCACCAAAAGGTATTTCATCTGTACAAAAAGAGCAATAAAACAAAACTAAGATGTTAATTATGTTGATCATATAAAAATATTTGAATATATTTTGATATCTTAGATCCTAAACTGAATAACTCAGCTATGAATTCATATTATATTTTAAGCAATGTTCCTTTTACATTTAAAATTAACTTCTGGTTTCACTTTTTCAGATTATCAAGTTTATCATAAGCAACTTAAGCATAAAAGTGTAGTGCATGATTGAAACGTTTGCCAAAATGCATAAAATTTCAAATATACCTATATGTAGAATAAAATAAATTTACTGATTGCATTTAATAACAAATGCATTTAAAATGTAAAATAAAAAATGAAAGGAAAAACTGCATGTTTTTACATTGCCCAAACTTTATATTTTAGTTTCTCTCTATAGCTTTGGTAATAAGCTATAGAGAGATAACTTTTATATTAGTTTCTCTCTATAGCTTATTACCATTTTTGATTTATAGAATTAAGTGTACAACTACAGCACTCTTAAAATATTTAGGTTCAGAAATTAAAGCTGAAATATAAAGGAGAGGGGTTGCACATCAGTGAACTAAGTGAAATGAAGTAAAAATGCAATAAAACTTTATTATCAGAAGGGTATTATGAAAGGGTGCAAAATTTGGAAATGAAAAATTTAATTTTCTCTTAAAACAAGCATCCTATATTTGCTAGGGGTGATATGTTATCTTTCTAGTTATTGTATCATTTTTCTCTCCAATTTGAACTAAAAAAAGCTTTTACAGTATATTATGCAAGTGTTCGGTATTTATGACTTCATCATATTTAGATACATATGTATAACATTTTAGAATAATATCAGTTACACAAACAAGGTACTTTCTACATAGAACTTCTGTCTGGACTCTGCAAATAATAAGCATGCTAACTAAATATTCCACAACTAGTTGCCATGAATAATAATGACAATCTGATTTGAAAAACAGGTCTTCTGTTTAATGACAAGAAGTTACACTGTAACATTATGTGCATCTTGTCAGATATTTTTGCTACAAAAGCATATAGATATTAAAAACCATCCCGAAATCGAAACTATATAATTATTTGTTTTTTTGTAGTAACAATAGCTAAAATGCTTTAGATTTTACAATGTTAAACCCAAAACAATGCATTTGGGATGTTAAAATTGGTTTAAGTAAAACCTGAAAAAAATAATACTTATAAAGCTTTGATTTATGAAATCTGACATATACACATTTCAAAATATTAACTATATTTCAATAAAATGTAAAGAATAATAGTTTAAGCATGGTAGAAAAATAATTCATAACACAGGCCACATTGGAAAATTTCCATCTCAAGTACATTCAGAATTTTTTTTGCTCATGAGTTCACCAATAATATTAGAGCAGTTAATGATATTAAGCCTAAAGAAATAATCACAGTGTACTGTTGAATAGTAATAGTGTATATTATTGCAAAAATTATCACTGATGTTTAAATGAAGCATCTTATAGAGCAGATGTAGCCAATGGGTTATAGCTTCACCATCTCTGGTTTAAAGTGTAACAATTGATTAACAGTTAAATTAATCAAACTTCAAAGTTTTCTAAATGAGATTGGTACCTTTCAGAATTTGAGAACCATCTTCATCACCCAACTTCTTTTTCTTCTTTTCTCGTTGCTTTTGCTTGTATTTCTTACGTTTTCTGCCATCAAAATATTTAAGTATTTTATAACATTTTATTGTATACTTATAACAGTAAAAGTTATTTTTTTTATGCAATACTGATTTGCTATATATTAGATCTAAGAAAAAGATTGGGTAAAATGGCCAGGTCACAAGGACTCCAATGATTCAGAGATGGGGATCTATTGGAAGCTGTTACAAGAGGGAAGCTTCCTGTCAAGGCCATCCAGTGTAGTCTTTAATGTGCACAGGGTATGGCTCTCCTGCACATGGGGTCATGGCTTAACTTCCCATATGATAGAAGGCAGCCTTTCCAACACCAACAGTATCCCCTTACACATGTAGTAGTTGGTATGCAGAGTGTTGTTTGAATAAGTTTCCAACCTGGAGTACAAAAGAGAAATCCAGGGATGGCAGGTAAGGAATTTTGCTAAAAATAGAGGGTTGGGTTGTTTTACCTCTGAGCGGCACTTTTTTGCACACCTTGGGTTAAATGGCCAGGTCACAAGGATCCCAAAGGCTCAGAGAAGGTAGCTTCCCGTCAAGACCATCCAGCGTGTTCTTTAACGTGCACAGGTATGGCTCTCCCACACACGGGGCCATGGCTTAACATCCCATCCGACGGACGGCGGCCTTTCCAAGCCCATTGGTGTCCCCTACTGATCATGTGCAGGGCGGGGAATTTTGCGGAGATAAATCTCAACACTGACCTAGCTGGGACTCGAACCTGGGAACTACAGATTACGAGCCTGGCATGCTAACGACTGAGAAGTGTGCCCCGCCCTGAAAAAAAAAATAGAGACAATATAACACTTAATAATAAATATATGACCACTTAGGTTCTATTTTCTTTCATCCGAGGAACATGGGATATTCTTTATTGGCATCAAAGGAGCATACTGATGTAATAGATTAATTTATTGATAAAATATTTTAATTACAAAAGAGGTACGTGGCCTGAAAAGTTTGGAAACTGCTGCTTAGGGAGATGTGACATAAAATGGTTGAAAAACACAGACTTGGATAGCAAAATTTTTCTCTAGAATATCACCAAAATTGCAGATTAAACCCAGAAATGAAGCATGTTGCAAAAATCTACTTCATATTTTGCTGTTAAAATACACTTAAATTTATTAGAACAGACTTTTATTAGGACGCTGGAAAACTCAAAAATAATTTGATTTAGAACAATTTCATTTATATCACCAAAAACATATCCTTTTTTAGGATGCCACTGCATATTCTTTGAATTATTGAGAATTTTTGATTAAATTCTACATTACCTTCATTTTATATTTCATTTGAGTGCTTGAAACAGGCAGTTCCAGTTTTAGAAACTATTTCAAACAGTTGTAACAATTGCTCATTTTACTGTTTTATTTGCAATACTAATATTGTTGGAGTTAGGGTTACCAGATGCCAATGTTCTAAAAGGAGGTAAAAAAAAAATTAGAAATGAAGGGCAGAGGACATGATTTTAATTTGTGAAATAAGTTTATTTCAAGCACCAACTAACAGTTCAGTCAGAAAAAGATTTTATACTTATTTACATACATATTTTTTCCAATACTTGATAAGCAATCAATATTTGGACTTAACTGGCAGAATGATTAGGAAGATAGCTACTATTCCAGCAGCAAAATTTTGTGTATTGTGCTGACCAGAGCTAGCTGAAGCAATAACTTAACAGGGCATATCCTTGCATGAGACTTGTAAAAGCAAGTTTCTATGGTTCTTCTCTATCTTGTGTTTTGCAAATCAAAACTATTCACTTCCACAATCCCATCTATCCATGGGTGGTGGTAAAATTTCATGCAAGTTTCTAAGGTGCACAGTATTTTCTATTGTCATGTAAATTGTTGATGGTTGAGTATTACAGAAAAGAGTAACTTTTACAATAATAAGCAAAAAGACTTCTGCATTCATGATTTGCAATTACAAAATCCTGCAGGTAAGCTTCATGAGTAATCTGTAATGATACAATTTACTTGTACTATGATTAAAGAATAAAAATTAAAAAAAATATTTCACAGTTAACATTGAATTATTTAACAGTCATGAGAACAAGAAATTTAATACAGAAAAATAGAAAATAACAAATACATTGTTTTTATTTGAAATGTTTTTACGAGTTTATGCAAAAAAGGAGTATATTTTTGTTTTTCAAAATGCCAGGACATAAATTTTGAGATGAAAAGGAGGGCATATGGTAACCCTAGTTAGAATCTTCCTATCCATTACCCACTACAGAAACAAATTATTTATGTATAAATATTATAACACGATTGAATAGTTCCTTATATATTATAGTAAAAGTTTCAAAGATATATAACTATACATACTCTTTTTTCATAGAACCTACATCTTTTCTTCCTACAATGACTTCAGAATTCCCTTCAGTGTCCACAATAACATCTATATCATACTTTTGTTCTATCTGTGCTTCAGCAATTGCACTGTTGGCAAGCTGTTGAATCCTACCCAAAAATTGATATTCTGACTCATATTTCATTTGTTTTAATTTCTCAGGTAAAGGTTTAAGAGGTCGAGTCATCCCAGGCTGATCATCTTCAAACTTATCTTTTCTAACTGCAATTAAGAGTAAAGGAACAATTAATTCATAAATAATTATACAATTTGAATACCATGATTTCCAAAAGAACAAAACTGAGGCTTCCTAACACAAAAGATAGAGATAGTATTGTGCTTGCAAAAAGTTTAGCTTGTCCTGGTTTCTCATGCAATACAATCACTTACACATCTACAGTACCCCCTATATAATAGACAAGTTTACTAACTGCTATAACAATTAGTGAAACAGTGCCAATTACCCAAATTAGGTAATTCTTATTAAGTATAATAAAAGTTGCTAAAAAAAATTCTGTAGTGATATTACCTACTACAAAAATTCTTCAGAAAATTTATATGCCAAAGTAGGCCTGGATATAGAAAAAAAAATGGGGAGGAAGGGAGGGGAGGGGGGAGGGGTCAAACTTTATGCTATATTTCAAAATTTTACATTTTTTTTGCTACATTTCAAAACACAAATGGAAAATGTTAAAATACTTCTTTAGAAACTATTTCCTAATTAATTTATATAAATCAGACAGATCCAGCTCAGTCTTTCATGGAACCCCACCTGCATACATAATCAAATCTGCTTATTAAAGATGAACAGCCCAATCCTTAACTAAATGCACTGCTCCACTGTATTTGAAAGTTGACCCCCCCACCAAAAAAAGATGAAAAATTTATTTATGTTCCATTTATTTTTATTTATTATTATTATGAAAAACATCTTTTTTTTATGTATATTTCCATAAGTTTCCCTTTTCACTTTGTTTTCAAGTATCCTTAGCTGTATTATGGTTGCTGTATTTGCAACTGCACTCATTGACGAATGGCTCAACCTAAATATTTCTATCTTGAAACACTGATTTGTATTCCCCAACCAGAAAAATTTCTGTTAATGCTCATTAACCCTTCCAGTGCCCACGGCGTCTGTATATGTTTGCAGAATCTGTAATAAGAGGCCGAGAATATGTTTGTTCCAAAAAAAAAAAATCGAATTTTTAAAAATAAATATTACCATTGTAAAATTTTTAAAATATAATTCAAGCTTGAAAATAATATTTTGTTTTTCATTTGATGCATATTTTACTAAACTACAATATAAATCACTTGTTAAAGCCATCTAATTGCCATTTCTTAGAAGTGCTATATGGTATTGCCAATACTACCCTATGCTGAAGCAATCACCTGATTTAAGCTTACAAGTTTCATTTGGACTATTATCAACAAATTTTTCCTTAAAGTTTTGAAAATCTCATATGAATTGACAAAAAGAGCTATTTTTAAAAAACAGAATTATTTCTACCATTTATTCCAGCATTCTATGCTTCTTTCTCACTTGGTATAGTGCGATCTTTTTTCCACCATATCATATTCAAAAAGGCTTATTAAAATCTTAAAATCAATATGCTTTTAAATTTGTTTACACACACACAAAATCCTTATGCAGCCATGAGCTACGGAGGTCCAAGCAGCCAGTAATTTTCCTCTCCAGAGTGTCTCTTCTGAGCTACACCTGCTGCATTTGGCCATTCTAGGCCAATTCTAGCAAGGTCCCTGCCCATTGCATCCTAGGTCTCCCCCTTTTTCTGATACCCTTAGGCACACTGTTCGTAATCCTCTTTGCCAATCTGCTGCTATTCATACGGGCAACATGGCCAAACCAATGCAATCTCTCTCTGCACAATATGCTGCTGAAAAGAGGTTGATGACTCCTTCTAACCTCATCTTCACTTACAAAGTCAAACCACCTAATGCCCAAGATACTGAGTAAGCATCTAGAATCAAAGGCATCAAATTTCTTGTTATCCTGCTTACAAAGGGTCCATGTTTCGCTACCATAACTAACCTTAGAAAGAACCAAACTATTATACTTTTAGTCTTTAGGTGTATATATTTTAGTCTTTAGGTGTATATGCCATCAACGACGAGCAGTTTGCAAGCCACTGGAGTTTGTTTTTGGCAGTCAGTTCAAGTGGAACCAATTTGTCAGCTTCCAGAATTTTCCTAGGCATTGTAAATGCAAATGAATGGTTTCATCACTTACATGGAACCTTTCTGCAAGCTCTTGGCAAGTCTGACATGAATCCAACTCAGTGCTGGCCTTCAGTTCATTGTCATCAATGATGGTCTGTCTTCCCTCTTGGGATGCATCTTCAAGTGTCTCATTGCTTGATGCAAATTTTCTGAACTACTTTTAGGCTGTCCGTTCTCTCACTGTTCTCCCAAAATGTTGTACATTTTTTGGAGCTGCTTGCACTGCTTTAGTTCCCAATTTAAACTCATAAAGTAAGCATGTTCAAATAACTGTATTTGTTGCAGATATGTATTTGTCACCCTTCCCAATTTCAACGGATTGCTTTCCATGCTTGCTACACATCAACTGACTCAGTGTGCTGTGTTTTTGACCGTGTAATAAATAGGTCACTTTCCACCAATCCCCTGTGATGATGCATAGAATCGGCCAGGCCTAGCACTTAATGTTCAACCCCGCCTACTCGTGGTGCAGCCCATTAGTACCTTTCAAAACAGATACTCTCTTATGGAAGTGAATGGAAGGGGAGGGCTGCCAGATTAGTGTGGCCTACTGATCTGGACAAGTATGGTTACTTTTTTTTTCTACCCTGTTGAGGAGTGGTCAACCACACAGGGTTCTGGTGCTGACCATATAAATTTACTGGACTGTATTAAAACTCTGAGCTAGATAATGGATCCTGAATTTGCTGCACTGGTGGGCTTCTGTGGAGGGAAAATCTTCTGCTGTGTTTTTCATTTTCAAATATACAAGGAGAATAAAGGAAATAAAATATGAGAAATCTTCAAGAAACATTACAGTCTTGAAGATTAACAACTTAGTAGTATCTGTAAGCATTATATTTTCCAGTGAAAAAGTCAACCATAGTGTAAGTTATTTACTTTTAAGCGCTTTGTGGTGTGAGAAAATAAATTATTAAAAAAATATGTAATTAGAAATGTTAAACATACCAATAATAAAATCATCTTTCAGCTTTATTTTCTTCTTTTTTCTCTTAAATTTGTTTTGCTTAACTAAGTTTTTTAAATCAATTAGCTCTTTCATTTTATGAGGAACTTCTTGATCATCAATATCAGTTGGTGTCTCATTTATTTGGTGTTTCCTAAATTTTGTCATTTAAAGGAAAAAATATAAAAATCACACTGAATTCTACTTATTTCAATCCTATGATGGGAGGAAATGTTAGAAGAATACAAATAAATTTACAAATTATATCATATATTTTGCTCATTTATTCAAAATTATTATATAAACATTAATAAAAGTATAAAACTCAACATTAGCTACATGATAATGATAAAATAACAATTTTAACGTTAATGAAAAAAACTTGATTATAAAATTTCATGCTACTGATGTGATCTTGAAGACCAATTCTGATATAGGGGTAAATACAACATTATAAACTTTATTCTTTTAAAGTACAAAATGATGATTTAAATCAGGTTTTTTAATAATCACGAAATCAGTAAATCCAAGGCATTAGAGTTAACTGTTGACTTTGAAGTTAAAATAGTAAAATTTCTAAATAATAATAATTTGATGAAAATTAGGAAGGCAAAGCTGATTACACAACTTAAAATTAAATAAAAAAGAAACAAATATCCCCTCAAGCAGCTGCTTGCCACAGAGGTCTGACAGGAGCCTGTCAGTTTAATACACCACAGTAGGTCTACGAGGATGGCGGGACCTCAGCAGAAAAACAACACAAACACCCACGCCTTGCCCAGGGCTCGAACCCAGGTCCCTTTGATCAGTAGCCAAATATGCTAACCAATTGAAATTCAAAATTTTTGGAATTATTTCAAGATATATCTCTTAAAGTGTCTGCCGCATGAAGGAATAAGTGGAGATGCTGTACCATATTTTTCCCATGCAAGCCTGGAAAGCCTTTGGAGAAAGCAGGACAGCCATGCTGTAGCACATTGGAAATAAACTACCTACCTACAATGACATGTAGTTTTTCAATATATTGCATCTTTTCATATGTTACTTAATGTTCTCTACACATTTTTATGAATGAGAACATTTTAAAATTTCTGAAAAAAAAACTAAATTCTTTGGTGGGTCATATGTTTCTAAATAGGTGGAGCCAGTATATTTCTACACACAGAGAAACCAACTATGCAGGGGCAGTGATGCTTGGATGGCAGTGCACCAAAATGCAAAACCTGATACTTGCAGGTTTGAGTCACAATTTGAGCCTGAACTGTAATTTTCTCTGTTAACTCCGACTCTTCCTTCAATGTGATAAGGAACATCAATTGACTAGGAAAAAAAATATGTGTGGGCAATAAAATTTTCACACACACACACACACACAGATGATATATTATGGTTTTATGTTATACGAGTTTCTTATATTTGTTTATGTTCAGAAGTTTTTCAACTATTATATAACTATAATATATATAATATTTATTTTATGATTTTTCATAACTATTGTATCCAAATTTTCGCATTTGGTGAAATTATCAAAATATTCTATTATTCCGAATCTCTCACACAGTTTTCCACCTTGCATCCCGTGTTGCATTAAAAATTCAAACTCTACCAATAAAAAAGATACCAATTTAAAATAATTTTTATTTTTACACTTGTTTAGTTGCAGGGTGGTATGAATAATATTCATGGGACCTATTGAACTTAAGTGGGATATTTGCTATTAATACTAGGCTAGTGAACTTCTGCACAAGAGGGATAGTAAACTTGGACTGAGCCTCCTGTGTAGCTATTTGTGTTTCCACCACTTCATTTTTTTGTTAAAATTATTTTTATTGTTTTAAAAATAAACGTGTTTTAAATATAATACTGACAATGTTAAGATATCAAACACTGCCATTGCTTGTGATTGAGTTGGTGTAAGTGCATGGATATAATTTATACAGAACTATATAGTTATACATTTGACTGAGTTAATAAGATTACTAACGAAATTTGGCAAATTTGCTTTGGTTGTTTATAATGGCTTAAAGAGCATTTACACTTTATCATAATTTATTTCAGAAAATATTTAATAAGTCCTAGGGATTGAATTATTTGACCTCGCTGGTTTTAAGTGTTGGACAGAGCTGCCTTGCGATATCATTATATCAGAATAAGCCAATCAGAGACAACTAGTTCAAACAATACAAATTCATGAATAAGACACTTCCTTTTTGCAGTTAAGAAAACCACCAAGACTAAATAATCCAATCACTAAGACTTATTAACAATTTTTTGGCATAAACTGTTTACAGAATACCATTAGCAACATTATAATTCAAGCAACTGTATCAATGCACATACTAAGTCACATCCATGCACCTGCAATATTTAATATATAACTAACTCTGATAGACACATAGATCCATAGACTAAGTGTCAAATTAATGGTATTCTATAGCAATAATGAATCCAAAGCAAAAAAAAAAATCCAAATTCCACAACTAATGATAACTTATATAAGATCTTTTTTTATTCATGTTTCAAATCAAACTTAACAAAACCCATTGATTATCTCTGCATATACTGAAAAAATATTATGGCATCTAACTTGTACAAATTCATATGCATGAATAAAATTGATTTCCTTAAAGATTGGAAACTTTATCCAAGGGTATAGTTGAGATTATGGTCTTTGATTTGTAACACCTGAGAGACCTTTCTCAGCCAATGGCAAATGTTTAAATTTTATTAATTTAACTCTGTCACACACACGTATATAAAATTTCTGTATTATGAGAGGTGTGTAACATTACAGAAATAAAATGAACAAATTTCTTGACATTTTTATTCAACTGTCTAGGAAAGTATCACTCTTAGTTCAACATCAATATCAATTTTAGAGGAAAATTGTCTTGAGCTGGGTGGCATACGAACCCATGATCTCCTGATGACATATCAGGTGCTCTGATCACTGAGCTCATCAAGATCCCCTCTAATTGATGTCAATCGACATCAATTTTATTTAGGTAAATTTGCACACTTTCAAATAAAAGAGTGGTTTGTAAGAATTATATATTTACCCAATACAGGTTCCAGTCATGCCAAGTTAAATATGAAATTAAACATAACAGTACTTCTGCATTTTACAGCACTCAGCTCACTAAATGGTATCATGAGTGATAAGTTCTGTTATCATTATGTTCTATACATAAAATGCATAATGTAAGTAAATGACATATAATATTAAATGACAGGTAAGGACATAAAGTATTTTCACTGCGTTGAACACTTTACTGAATTGCTGGTGTTTTGTGTGGCCTTTAGTTCTTGATTATTTTCAGGTCTAAGGTGAATAAAATTATTTATATATTTATATATTTTATTTTCAATGGGGGTAAATTTTACCATTTTTTTCATGCAATTTGAATTTTATTGCTATACACACTGCTGGCCATTAAAAGTGCAACACCAGGAAAGACAAGAGATATCAAAGCCATATTTAGTGAATACATAGAGTATATTACAAGGATCAAATGATTACAAATACAACTCGATTAGACTTGTGGAATACAAAGAAATCAGTATCCTGTGTAGCCACCATGAGCTGCAAAAAACGCTGCTCATGGTCAGGCATTGAGAGGATGAGATGTCAGATGGGTGTTTGGGGAATGTCAGTCCATGCAGTTTCAATATGTAGCTAAAGTTCATCTGTTGTAGCAGCTGCTGGTGTCTGGTGTGCTAGTCGTTGTGAGATCATGGAACAGACATGCTCAATTGGGGACCTATCCTGTGAATATGTAGGCCAAGGCAGAAGTGTCACATGGTGGCTATCCAGGAATTGTTGAACGATGTATGTCACATGTGGTTGGGCATTGTCCTTTGCTAAATGGCACCAGAGAGCCCCTAAAAATAAGATACGACCATATCTCCAACACCTCAGTGATTGGAGTACTTTGAATACTGGCTGTTCAAAGTACCAGTAATGCGTAAAGGCGCTGACTGGTGTTCAATGGCACCCCATACCATAACACGGGGCTGGACCTGTGTAACACTGCATCATGATGTCTCACTGAGCCTGTCGCCGTGGTACCACCAGATATGGATTCATCCATCATGGTGCTGCGTAATGAAGTGGGATTCATCTGAAAAGATGATGCGATGCCATTCGCACATCCATGCACGATGTTCTGGGCACCATTGCAGTGTCACATATACCTGTGTTGTAGAGTCAATGGTAGCCACCTAGCAAAGATGCCCCAATGCTGCAGACATTGAACCATATGTGCAGACACTGGTTGATGTGCAACACCACCCTAACCATTGAGTTAAGGTGTTTGATGTGGCTGTACAATCATTCAAAGCCATGTGCACAAGATGTCTGTCCTCTTGTTCATTTGTGACAGGGCAGTTGAGATCCCTCCCATTAGTGAGTTTGTTCCTCCTCTACCCACTGACACCATCCTTCCAGTGACTACCTAGCTACCCACTGATGCCATATTCTCATCACCGTGGCAGCATTCCATCCAACACAAGCACCAATGTCTTGGTATGATAATCCGCATTCCCGTAATCCCACAATTCTCCCTCGATCAAAGTCAGAAACCTGCTAGTATGGATGCCATGTTCTTCAACAGGGCATACTTGATCCTTTAGTGCGCAAGAACTGCGAGCAAACACAATTCCAGTGCTTTATACTAGCTCTTTGTAATTTCCTCTTATACCACTTCCAGAGGGTGTTACTATCACACATGATGTGTGTATGTGCTGCACTTTGAATCATTTATATGTTCTCCCATGGGCTACCCATCTTGCATATTTTGGGACAATCTGATGAGTTCTTCGTGGTGTTGCACTTTTAATGACGAGCAGTGTATATATAGATATCTACATTTTAAAGGATTGGAATATGTGGATGATATGCAAATTACATAGATTGAAAAACTAAAGCTGCATTAGGTTTATGAGTTTTAATGTCATTTAAATGTTTGGACATACGCTGCTAATATGTGTGATAAGTTTTCCCAATATATTTATTTCTACTTTGTAATTTATTGTGGGGTCAGGTATGTTAATATTATAGACCCCCCCCCCTGTTGGGGATAGTTTATCATGATCATTTAGTACTTTTTTTTATATTTTTATTTATGGTGGTGGATAATTTAGTGTTGTATTTTTTTAATATGTTACTTAATGTCTTTGATACTCCTGGTATGTGAGGGAAACTGTGTGCATATTTAGATTTTACCTCATGAGGGTTAGGATTAGGTTGAGATTTTGCTGACTTTTGTATTTTGAAGATTTTTCTACTTTTTTAATAATATTTTCCAGGTAACCAGCTTCTCTAACAATTTTATAAATGAAGTTTAATTCTTTCTGCAGTGTTTTTTTGAGTAATATATTTAAATGCTCTTAAAAAATAAGGGGTGATTGTAGGTTTTTTTATACTTCATTGGATGTGCTGATGCAAAATCTGTTATATTTGGAATGAGTGTAGATTTTCGATTTTGGCACATCATCTATGTAATGAATATATAAAGAGGGCTTAAATTTAGCCTTTTCTAATGCCATGTTTTCAACATGTCACATTATGATGTCTGCCATGAGTCCCGACAGTGGTGACCTCATTGGGACCCTATCTGTCTGAACCCATGCCTGTTGATTAACAATGAACCAGTTGGAGTTGGTAGCCTGGTCAAGGGCCTCATGCATGCTGAAGTACTCTTGGGCCATGGGCCTGGCTCTCTTCAACCATTCAGCCGCATCCAACCATGGTGTGTTGGGATACAGCAACATGACATCTAGAGTGAATGGTCATTGTATCCTTAACTGGGGTATGTCGTATAACATTAACGGCATCATAAGTGAGGTAACTATATACTTGGTGGGAGTAAAAAAGGGTGTGAAAAAATTAAAAAGTGCTCTTTCTAAATTATATGTCAAGATTTTTGCTTACTAATTAGGGGGAAAAATGGTTTGTTACCTTTATGTAACTTTATTTTAACGAATAATTGAGGTATGTCAGGGTACATGGGCGGGATACATTTTTTAGCTATACTACTCGGTAAAAGGGATCCCTTTTTAATTCTGCTAATTTATTTTATAATTTAGGTATTGGATTACCTATCAGTGGTTTATAATTTAAGTCTGTTATTGTATTATTAATTTTCAAATCATAATTCATTTTATCTATTAACACAATTTGATCAGTTTTATCTACTAGTACTCTCTTAAGTTTTGGGTTACACTTCAAATTATGCAATATTTTTATATCCTGATTGTTATTTTTATCTGTTTTAGTATGTTGGTACTTTATACTCCGGTATAATTTAAAATGTTCTTATCTTTTCGTATGGTAGGTATATTATTTATGGATTATTCAATTTGAGGTATTATTTCTTTTAAATTAGAATTGTTATATGCATATTTAGCTCCTTGTTGCAAAATTCTACCTTGGTCCTCATTTATTGTACAACTAGAAAGATTTAAATTATTTTTTAATGGGTGCTGTATGCACTTTTTTTTGCTTCATGTTTATTTATAAACATCAGTTTAATTATATATGTTAATGTTTAATTATATACGTTATTTAGCAATATTAGTTGATCTCAAGACTAATTTTTTAACTGTACACACAACCAACAATAGTGTATTATTAAATTTTTAGGTTTTTTTACTGTATTCTATTATTTTTTTGCTCATACCCCACCTTACAGCTGTTACCTGCACCAGTCAAGCCAAGAACACAAGGGATGGGTAAATTATTCTCTTATACTAAGCAACCTTGTAAGAAGAAAAAGACCGTTTTTTGCAAATACCATCTGAGCAAAAAGTATTCTATCACAAAAAAACTGCACTGTAAAGCAATTTAATTATATACGTTAATGAGTGACACTAGTCGATCTCAAGACTAATTTTTTAATTGTACACACAGCCAACAATCATGTAACATTAAATTTTTAGGTTTTTCTACTTTGATACAATACTGCATTTCATTATTTTCTTGCTCATATCTCAAATATTGCTAACTTTGCAGCTATACTCATTTTTAGTATCTTACACTGAGATACATGAAATGAAAATTTGTAACTCTATTTGTATTTGAATGTTACAAGAAAAAAAATTACCCCCCCCCCCCCCCTTCCTGCCAAGAGAAACATGAAGGCCTATGGAAACAAGGTTTATGTCAAATGAAAGCTTATAGTGGAGATAATGTTACATTTTGAAATTAACATTTCCTGTCTCCCTTCCTTCTTCCAGAAAAGGGTTAGAGTGTAAACTGTTGTTCTGCTATATCTCACTAACATGAGATGACCATAATGAATTATATATTAGATGAAAACTGCTAACATAGGGAGTAATATAGGTTTTAAATTCATGCTCCCCATCACCATTCTTTAAAAGAGAAATTTCCACAGTTTTCAGCAGAAAGCAAAAATAAAATGCATAAGTTAAAAAATACATATTCTTATAAATGAAGCTTAGATAGGAACAGGGGTATAGCGAAGTGACTATGGTTGAGGGAAGGGGGGGGGGGGGGGGGAAGAGAACCAAAATTTTCCACTTTGGAAATAAATTTTTGCCAACTGAGAAAATAAGCTGTTTACATAAATTTAATTATATCTCTGTCAGGGACATACCCAGGATTTAGTTTCGGAAAGAGAATCTCCTCAAGTTTTTGCCAAGTTGTCATATTTTTATAAAAAAAAAAATACAAACTTTTACATCTCACCTGAATTTTACCAAGTTACTTCAATTTTCCTAACTCTCCTAGATTTTGCCAATTTTTCTTAATTTCACAAAACAAAAATCCCAACTGTCACAACTCACCTGGATTTTACAAGTCGATTCGAATTTTGCAACTCCCTAGAGTTTGCCAACTTTAATTTACTTAATGGGTGGGATTAGGGGGGAGTTCCCCTCATTGCTCCTGGATAGGATAAAATAAAACATATTGACAAATCATTTGCTCAATTCATATTAATTCAAAGAAAAAAATAGGACACCAAAACAGATATATTTCAACCATGAAACAAAAAGTAGCTGCGAAATTAATATGAATTGAGCAAAGAGGCTTCATCAATCATAATATCCAGTGGTGGACACTTGGGGCCAAAAGCTAGATTAGTACCCCATTTAGGTTCAAACAAGGGTAATTCAGATATTCCTAGGAAAAGAAACGAGGTTCCAGTACTTTTCCCTCTGTGTGACTTACATATAAGAGCAGAGCAGTAAACCACGATTTAAAATAAAAAGATTAAAAAAATGAAGTTCTATAGAAAAAAAAACATGCAATTTTTACTGTGATATTGAGAACAAACTGACATCACTTCCCGCCAAAACTATCTTCTGTAAGGAACAGGCTACAGCATGGCTACAGTGTGGCAGTAGTGCCACCTAAAATTCTATGCTTTGATAATTGAATACACACTTTTTGGGTTCATGAGCAGGCCTGTAAAGTAATCTCAGTTGGCTGTGTTACAAAGTTGAACCACCTAATGCTGAAGATATTGTACAAGCATCTAGAATCAAAAGCATCAAGTTTCTTGTTATCTTCTTTTCAAAGAATCCAAGTTAAACTACCATAACTTTAGAATAAATAAAACTATAACTACCAATGCAAAAAAGCTCCATCACATCTGTTCAAGGAACACAGACTGTACCAATTTTGGCACTGAGGTCACCCAGTGCAAGAGCAACAGTCTCTTTTTGGAGAAAACAAATTCAAGATACCCTAAAGTCAGTAAAACCTTTCCCATCTGTCCTCAGCAAGGGCATAAAAACAAATAGCATTCAATGTTCATATTAATAATTTAGTATAATTTGATACTTCTACAAGATTTTTCATCAATTTGCAATTTATTATTTTACACTTAAATTGAGTATTATCAGTTGAATAATACATGACCAGCCAGTAAAATACATGACAATCTTATATATATATGTAGAATATCTAGCAATTCTAGTTACGTGAACACAATGTTGATCTGTAATTACTTCTATCGAATCAGCAGCTTCCACCTAACTCAAGGGAAAAACCAAAAGCAAATGGATAATTTGATTCTAAAACGTTACATCTGATTTTCATTTCGGTAATTTTAGTTATTTATTTAACTGTGTTTTTATATATTGTATACTACAGAAAATGAGCTGCAATGCGAGAACGCTGCAACGTGCCCTTCTAATACATCTCATTTAAAAAACTGCAATATTATATTAAACTATACTATATGCTTATAATCTTACCCAGAAAGTCTTCTCGTTGCTTGTACTGAACAAAAAGGATCAACAGATTTTAATTTTTTGTGTCGTCTGCTTTTATGAATTCTTCTACCCATTATAATTCTTCGATGTTGGATGGAAAATATGCAGTTACGGTCATAGCAAAACTTTTTAACGTTATTGAACTGCTTCTGAGGCCTAACAGATACGTTTTTTGGCGTGCTCAGCTGCTTGAGGGGGTATTTTTTATTTTTTTTTTAAATCGTTAGTCAGTTTGTGAATATTTAAATTTAGTATGGCTCTTTGATCTATTTAGACAATTCAAATATCTAAAACACTTAAGTCTACAGTTTCCTTATTTTTTTTTATGTAATGAAAGATTTAGATATTTAGTGATATATCCTTTTGCTAAAAGTAAAAAGCTAGAATCGAATACGCAGATCGGCAGAATATCGAACACTCTTCCGAAATAGCTCAACCATTAGATCTGTGAGTCAAAACGAAAACAAGCTAAAATAATAGGCATGTAAAGAAAAAATTGTCATTAACAGGTGGGATCCGAACTCACGATCTCCTGAAAACATGTCAGGTGCTCTGACTGCTGAGCTACCGGCTCCCTCACAATCATCCTCTATCGTGGCTTAAACATTATACCATAGAGCAGTGGTTCTCAAACTTTTATGCTTCACGTACCCACTGGAAATGTGTATGTAACTGGCGTACCCCTTATATACTAGATAAAACTATAGTTTTAGTATAATAATACCAACTTGGCGACTTTTCAGCTCTCACGGCGTGACCCAAAAATTTTTACAGCCGTCCCGTGGCCGAGTGGTTAGCACGCTTGGCTACTGATCTAAGGGACCTGGGTTCGAGCCCCGGGTAAGGCATGGTTGTGTGTGTCGTTTTTCTGCTGAGGTCCTGCCATCCTCTCAGATCTTCTACTGTGGCATATAAACTGACAGGCTCCTCTCAGACCTCTGTGGCAAGCAGCTGCTTGAGGGGGTATTTATTTATTTTATTTTTTTTACTCCACGTTGAGAACCCCTGCCATAGAGTTAGTGGAAATGTATCTGACTGTAAATAAAGACTCTGATTTAGAAGGCACGTTTTTCTGCTGAGGCCCTGCCATCCTCATAGACCTTCTGCTATGGCATTTAAACTGACAGGCTCCTGTCAGACCTCTGTGGCAAGCAGCTGCTTGAGGGGGTATTTATATTTTATTCATTCCAGATTAGTGCACACGACCAGCCAACATCAAACGTCAATATGCATGGTATTATTTTTAGCTAATACGCCTTTAATCGAAAGTAAAGTTTCATGTCCAACAATTCAATTTCATAGGAAACAAGCTAATTCATTAAATAATAAAATCCAATTTTCTTGAAATAAACCCTTATTTGTGTACTTGGAATAATTAGTGATTAAGCAGAGCAAGAAGCAAAATCATTAAGTACTAGCTTTTCTGTACTTTTGCTTATACGTTCATTAATACTTATAAAATGTTTAAATAATTTTTTTACAATAAAAAAGCTAAAATTATCTTTCTGTTTCAAAATATAGATTGCATTGATTTTATTATTTTTCGCTTCTTGCTATTCCGGTTTAACAGAGTAAAGCTTCATAATCTGGCATTTCCATTGCATTAGTTGACGATTTTCGGAATGGCTTTAATGGCTGATACCAGTTTGTTGTGAAGTCATTCATATACGGCTGTATTGTTTATTAAGAAGTCTTGAAAAAAACTACGGGAAAAAGTTAGACAGAGAAATCTTTCGAATTCTTTTTCTATCAACCGTTGCAATGGTAAGTCCATATAGATTGAAAGTGACACATATTAATGAATGGTTCTAGTCCCCAAATAAAAGTATTAGGACAAAATTTTATTGTAATTCAGACGTAAGATAAAAATTTCGGACAGAAAAAGCGAAATGTTCATATTTGCAGCTCTAAAGTAATTATTTTGTATTTGTTTTCAAGTTTTTATGGAATAAATTTTTCCACTAAAAGGTTTAACATTTGAAAATTTTTTTTTTCTTTTTAAATGTATTTTTTGAGACTCATCATCATCATCCTCAAGCAGCCATGGGCTACGGAGGTCCAACCAGACCGTGCAATTTAGTTCTCCAAGCAAATCTATCCTGAGCTACATCTACTGCATCTGGCCACTGCACACCAATTCTAACAAGGTCCTGTTTGACATTGTCTGCCCACCGCATCCTAGGTCTCCCCCTCCTTCTGAGGCCTTTAGGCACACTGTTCATAACCCTATTCGCCAATCTATAATTATTCATGCGGGCAACATGGCCAAACCAATGGAGTCTCTCTCTGCACAATATGCTGCTTAAAGGAGGTTGCAAACTCCTTTGCCTAATCTCATCATTAGTTACAAAGTTGAACCACCTAATGCCCAAGATACTGCGTAAGCATCTGGAATCAAAAGCATCTAGTTTCCTGTTATCTTGTTTACACAGCGTCCAAGTTTCACTACCATAACTAACCCTAGAAAGAACCAAACTATTATACAGTCTAATTTTAGTCTTTAGGTGTATACGCCTATTTCTCCACACTCTCCATAGGTTCTTAAAAGTCCCGGCAGCAATCCCTATTCGTCTGTTAATCTCATGCCGCACATCACCATTATCTGTTACATAGCTCCCAAGATAATTAAACTGTGACACCTGCTCAAGACTGCAACCATTCAGATTAACTGAATCACAGCCTGCCTGACCAATTTTCATCACTTTAGTTTTCTCTCTGTTTATAACCAAACCTACTCTACTACCAGTCTCATCAGCAGCTCGAATGAAAGAGTTCATCTCATCAACATCATTTGCCAAAAGGGCTAAATCATCAGCATAATCTAAATCAGAAATTTTCGTATCTCCAGCCCATTTAAGGCCAAAATCTTTCCCTTGAAGTGAATTTCGCGTAACATAATCAATAACCAAGCTAAAGAGAAAAGGAGACAAAATGCACCCTTGTCGAACACCAGAAGTAATGCTAAACCAATTGCTACAAGCCTTACCAACTCTCACACATGACTCAGTGTTATTATAGAGAGCTTTCATTATGTTAACTAACTTGTCTGGTATACCATATGATCTCACAATCAACCACAAATTACGACGATCAACACAGTCGAAAGCCTTTTTGAAATCAACAAAGCTAGCAACCAAAGGTTTCTGAAACTCTAAACATTTCTCAAGAATCTGCCTAAGTGAAAATATCTGATCCACACATCCCCTACCACTTCTGAATCCACATTGCTCATCACGCAATTGACTGTCAACCAGATTCTTAATTCTATTAAGCACAATCATGGAAAGAACTTTACCTGGAACAGAGAGTAGGCTGATACCCCTATAGTTATCACAAGAACTGCGATCACCTTTTTTGAAAATAGAGATAACAATAGTTCTGGTAAAATCCTTAGGAGCCATGCCTTTATCATAAAAGATATTCAGGATTTCAGTCATCCAAGTGGTAACCGAAACATTCCCAGCTCTAAGCATTTCCGTAGTAATTTCATCTACCCCTGGGGATTTATGAAGTTTAAGTTTAGAAACAGCCAATATAACTTCAGATTGTGTTAGAGGGCCAACATTAAAGCCACCAATGCATCTATCATCATTGCAAACAATGGGAGTAGAACTAACACATTGTTTAGAACATCACTGAAATGCTCAGCCCACCTAGCCATGACAGAATCCTCCCCTTCTATAACCTTACCTTGTTTATCCTTCAATCCTTGTATGCCTGTCCGTTTTCTACCACACAAAACATTAACTATCTGGTACAGCTCTCTGCTGTTGTGCTGCCTAACTGCTTCCTCAGCTTTGTCAGCCAAACCATCAAGCCAAAGATTCTTATCAGCAGCTAACTGATCCTTTACAAATTTATTAAGGTCTCTGTAAGGCTTTCTATTAGGACTAGTAGGGTATTGATTAAGGGCATTCCTGCAGTTCTTTCTTTCCGAAATAAGCTCAAGTGCCTTATCACTCAGATAATTCTGACTCTTCTGCTCCTTTTTTCCTAAAAGAGTACTGTTAGTGTCCAAAAAAGCCTGTTTAAAATGATCCCATTCTTCCTCAACTTCAGTAGTAAGCAAACCATGACTGTCATAATGACTAAGTAACCTATCATGGTAAGCTTTGGCTATAACTGGATCTTTCAGAGCTTCAGTATTAAAAGTAAATTTTTTAACCCTAGCACAACACTTTTTAAGTTTAAGTTGCAACACACTTTTAACAAGGTAATGGTCAGATCCAATTTCAGCTCCCCTATATGCCCTGGTATTCCTAACAGAACTAGCCCATTTGCTGTTATTTAATATGTAATCAATCATATTCTTATGCAGCCCATCAGGTGAAACCCATGTGTACTTATGTATGTCGCGGTGTTTGTAATAAGTGTTAGTTATTCTGAATCCGTTGAGTTTACTTACCTGTAGGAGACGTTGCCCATTGCCATTACAGCTACCAATACCAAAAGGGCCTATTACTCCTCCCCAAAGGTCAGAGTCAGTACCAACTTTGGCATTGAAGTCACCAAGAACAAGGGTAATATCTCCTTTCTTGACAGAATTCAAAATATCCTGAAGTTGTTCATAAAACCTATCCTTCTCATCCTCATCGGCATCCTCAGTGGGGGCATAACAGCAGATAACATTCAAGTCTTTAACGCTTGTCTGAAATTTTGCTGTAAGAAATCTTTCATTAATGCACTCATATCCTAGAAGAGCATCGCTAGCGTGTCTGCTGAGAAGCAGACCCACGCCTTGGTGATGCTTATTGTCGTCCCTCCCTGAAAAGAGAAATTTAAGATTATTTTTAAGAATCTGACCTTTATCTGTCCATCTGGTCTCTTGCAAGCCGAGAATATCTAAATTATAACGGTGGAATTCTTGTGTGAGGACATCAAGAGAAAAAGCTCTGTGCAGAGTCCTCACATTCCAACTACCTATCTAGAGAAAATGGTTAGTAGGATGTTTAAAGAAACTATGTTTATTGAGAGAGGGAATGCCGACAATATCAAACAGCCCCCTAATCGCAGACATGGGGCAAAGACCCATTCCCCCACTACTAAAGGCTGAAGCCATCTACACTGGAAGACTTCCTCCAATGTAGAATTTGACGATGCCAATAGAAGCAAAGAGTTCAGGTGCCTGTGATGACTTCTGCTCAGGATTATCCACCAGCTGATAAACATATCCTGTGAATCTATTCACTTGGGGCTGTCAACCCACAAACAAACAGAAAACACAGCGGAAGATTTTCCCTCCACAGAAGCCCACCAGTGCAGCAAAATCAGGATCCATAATCAAGCTCAGAGCCATATATCTGTCCAGTCCAGTAGGTTTATATGGTCAGCACCAGGACCCTGTGTTGTTGACCACTCCTCAGCAGGGTAGAAAAAAAAGAAAAGTAGCCATAGTTGTCCAGATCAGTAGGCCACACTAATCTGGCAGATCATAAGTAGAGTATTTGGACAAATTGTTTTACGCATAAAACTACCCTTGTCAATTTGAATAACACCAAAAAGAAAATAGTATTTCTGTAATAATGGTACATCTAACAAATGCAGATTAATTTTATCTGAGTTTTTGAGTGATAAGTCCTAGATCTGGCATATCTGCCACTTAGATTTTCTGGTTTTATGAATATGTTCTATTCTCATTTTTTTTATTAGCATATTCACGGAGTAAAAAATATGAATTATAGAACTGACAGCTACAATAAACAACCTTAATTTCTAATACCTTTCTTAACTCCCAACATAGGAGCTGGGCTGGCTCAGTTGGTAGCCCGCCAGGCTCATAATCTGAAGTTCCCAGGTTCGAGTCCTAACTGGGTGAGCATTGAGATTTATCTCTGCAAAACTCCCTGTCCACGGTCAGTAGGGGACACCAATGGGCTTGGAAAGGCCGCTGTCCGTTAGATGGAACGTTAAGCCATGGTCCCGTGTGCAAGAGAGTTATACCCTTGTGCACGTTAAAGAACACACTAAATGGCCTCAACGGGAGGCTACCATCTGTCTCCTAACAGCTGTTCCAGTGGGTCCCTTCCCCCAACCTTCTCTGAGCCTTTGGGGCTCTTGTGACCTGGCCATTTAGTCCATTGTGTGTAAAAAAGTTCCACTCAGAGGTAAAACAACCCAACCTAACTCCCAACATAGTTGTCAGCTTTTAATTCTACTTTTATGCTGTTCATAAGAACTCTAAGATACCCTAGCAAGAAATGTACCGAGTGCAAGTTCCAATCAGCATACAATCAGAGGTTTCGTGCCGTTTTATATTTTTTTATTGGAACACTACTGTTGCACTAATGTTGTAGCTTGTTGAATTAGTGAAGTATGAAGTAAATGAATGCAGTAGACCAGTGGTTCTCAACGTTTTATGCTTCACGTAATCCCTGGAAATGTATGTAACTGGTGTACCTCTTGTATAGATAGATAAAACTATAGTTATGGTATAACAATGGGAATAAAATAATATATATATGTACACATTAAATTTTGTTTTCATAAATTACATATATCAATAAACACAAAAAAGGACAAACAATTTAACAAATCTTATAAAATTATGAACATTTTACTGGGCAATCAGTGAAATGGTTGTGTTTGTTTATGCTTGCACAGTTCATCAATAGTTGGGGTTATCTTTCTAAGGTAGAGTCGCAAGTCATCTTCAACATCCAGCCTGTTCCTATATTTATTTTTTAAAGCAGTTAAAAAACTAGTTTCATATAAATAAGTTGTTGTGAAAGGTAACAAATATTTGCAAATTCTTGACAAAGTCTGATATTTCTTCTCCACTCCAAAAACTAATCAATGGCATTGTGGAATGAATGTTTTTTAAACTATTGTCACAAGATATCTCAATCAACTCCCTGGGACAATGGACAATGGAAGCTTACATTTTTCCAAATCAAATGTGAAGGGATCATGAATCCATTCTTGCATTTCATCAGGAGTGCTTAAGTGAAGATTATTTGTTGTCTGATGTCTTCAGTCTGCAATCGTTTGCGCATTTTCCTTAAGAAATGAATCTAGTCACTGAAATTGGTCATAACTGTTCTTTTTAATTCTGTTTTCCCAGAGAGAATTTTTTTTTATCATGGCCTCTATTACTGGATCAAGCGATTTTTGAGCTCTCACGGCGTACCCCAAAAATTTTTACGCATACCCCACGTTGAGAACCCCTAGTCTAGATATTTCAAAATTTCTGATTTAGATTATGCAGATAATTTGGCTCTGTTGTTAATAATGTTGATGAGATGAATTCTTTCATTAGGGCTGCTGATGAAACTTGTAATAGATTAGGTTTGTGATAAACAGAGAAAAAACTAAAGTGATGAAAATTGGTAAGGCAGATATACTGCTCACAAAAATTAGGGGATATATTATCGCCTCTTATTCATTTTGAAATATCCCCAATTTTTGTGACCAGTGTAGTTCTTAAGTTGCTTTGAATGGTGCACTATTGAGCAAGTGTCTCAGTTTAATTATCTTGGGAGCTATGTAACAGATACTGGTTATGTGCAACATGAGATAAATAGAAGAATAAGGGATTGCCGCTGGGACTTTTAGAAATCTATGGAAAGTGTAGAAAAATAAGCGTGTACACCTAAAGACTAAAATTATTCTGTGTAATAGTTTGGTTCTTTCTGAGGTTAGTTATGGTAATGAAACATGGACCTTTGTAAGCATAATAACAAGAAACTTGATGCCTTTGATTCTAGATGCTTATGCAGTATCATGTGCATTAGGTGAACAGTGTGCCTAAGGGGTTAAAAAAAAGGGATATCTAGGAAATGATGTACAGACAATGTCAAACAGGACTTTGCTAAAATTGACCTAGAGTGGCCAAATGCAGGAGCGGTAGCTCAGAACAGACACGTCTGGAGAGGAAAATTGAACAGTCTGGTTTGACCTCCACAGCCAATGGCTGCATTAGGATTTTGTATGTATGTAAATGTATCAGGTAACCAAATAAGTTGGTGTGGTTTTTTAATGTTATTTCAATGAAGAGTATGTAAAACACAATTGCAAGTGGTGTGCATGCATTGATATGCAGTCGAAAGCATGTAGCACACTGAGTCAGTTGATCTGTAGCAAGCATGAAATTGGGAAGGGTGAAGAAAACATGTCTGCATCAAATACAGTTATTCCAGCATGCTTACTTTATGAGTTTAAACTGGGAACTAGAGCAGCACAAATAGCCAGCAAGATATGTATGGCACTTGGAGAGAACAGTGAGCTAACAGACATTCCAAAAGTGGCTTAGAAAATTTGCATCAGGTGATGAGATATTTGAAGATGCACCCCACAAGGGAAGACCAGCTGTCATTGGTGACAATGAACTGAAGGCCAGCATCGAGTTGGATTCTCTTCAGACTTGCCAAGAGCTTCTAGAAAGGTTCCATGTAAGTGACAAAACCATTTGTTTGCATTTACGTCACCTAGAAAAATTCTGGAAACTGAGCAAATGGGTTCCATGTGAACTGACTGTTGACAACAAACTCCAGTAGCTTATGATCTGCTCGTCACTGCTTTCACGCCACAAGAATGAGCCATGTTTGATCAGGTTGTTGGCATGTGATGAAAAATGGATTGCCTACAGGAACACCAAATGTTTGTAATCATTGGTTGTCATCCATTGAACCTGTTCCACACACATCAAAGCCCAGGATCCACCAACAAAAAATTTTGTTGTGTATCTGGTGGGCTACAGCTGGTATTATCCATTATGAGCTTCTTGTCACTGATCAAACAATCACTGCAGACATATACTCAGCACAGCTACAACAGGTTGCAGATGCACTGCTCCAAAAACAGCCTGCACTTGTTCATGACAAAGGCATTGTAGTCCTTCAGGACAATGGTTGCTCTCACACAGTGTAAGTGACCCAAGAGAAGCTACACAGCCTTGGTTGGAAAATTCTACCCCATCCTTCATATTCCCCAGACATTGCACCATATGACTACTATCTTTTCTTGGTACTAGACAATCATATGTGCAACTGACAATTTCCAGTGAGAAACAGTGAACAGAAATTCCAGTGAGAAGCACTGAAAACGGAGTTGGCTGCTTTCTTCATTTCTAAACATCAGGAGTTCTACCAGAGTGGCATTTACAAACTTGTGTCTCATTGGGAGAACGTTGTATATTGTGCTGGTGCTTACTTTCTTGAGTCATCATCATCATCCTATATAGCATGGGTTACGGAGGTCCAACCAGACCCAGACTGCACAATTTAGTTCTCCAAGCATATCTGCCCTGAACTATACCTGCTGCATCTTTCCACTGCACATCAATTCTAACAAGGTCCTGTTTGACATTGTCAACCCACCACATTCTAGGTCTCTCCGTCTTTCTGAGACCTTTAGGCACACTGTTCCTAACCCTATTCACTAATCTATAATTATTCGTACGGGCAGCATGGCCAAACCAATGGAGTCTCTGCATAATATAATGCTCAGAGGAGGTTGCTGACTCCTTTGCCTAACCTCTTCATTACTTACAAAGTTGAACCACCTAATGCCCAAGATACTGCATAAGCATATAGAATCAAAAGCATCAAGTTTCCTGTTATCTTGTTTACAAAGCATCCAAGTTTTGCTACCATAACTGGCCCTAGAAAGAACCAAACTATTACACAGTCTAATTTAGTCTTTAGGTGTATATGCCTATTTCTCCACAGATTCCTAAAAGCCCCAGAGACAATCCCTAGTCACTTGTTAATCTCATGCCGCACATCACCAGTATCTGTGACATAACTCTCAAGATAATTAAACTGAGACACTTTCTCAAGGGCACAACCATTCAGAGTGACTGAAGC
Source organism: Ryuthela nishihirai (assembly GCA_038380435.1). Classification (NCBI taxonomy): domain Eukaryota; kingdom Metazoa; phylum Arthropoda; class Arachnida; order Araneae; family Heptathelidae; genus Ryuthela; species Ryuthela nishihirai. Next base: position 73,113,846 of record JAWZYU010000008.1, on the reverse strand, counting down.
ACCAACTAACTGCCTGACCAATTTTCATCATTTTAGTTTTTTCTCTGTTTATCACCAAACCAATTCTATTACCAGTCTCATCAACAGCTCGAATGAAAGAATTCATCTCATTAACATCATTAGTCAACAAGGCCAAATCATCTGCATAATCTGAATCAGAAATTTTGAAATCTCTAGATCATTTAGGGCCAAAATCTTTCCCTTGCAAAGAATTTCACGTAACATAATCAATAACCAAACGAAAGAGAAAAGGGGACAAAATGCACTCTTATTGAACACCAGAAGCAATGTTTAAGCCAGTTGCTACAAGCCTTATCAAACTCTCACATACAACTCAGTGTTATTATAGTGAGCTTTCATTATGTTAACTGACTTGTCTGGTATGCCATACGATCTCACAATCAACCACAAATTATGACAATCAGCGGAATCGAAGCCTTTCTGAAATCAACAAAGCTAGCAACCAAAGGTTTCTGAAATTCTAAACATTTCTCAAGAATCTGCCTGAGTGAAAATATTTGACCTATACATCCCCTACCACTTCTGAATCCACATTGCTCATCATGCAATTGCCTGTCAAACAGATTATTAATTCTATTAAGCACAATCATGCAAAGAACTTTACCTGTAATAGAGAGTAGGCTGATACCCCTTTTCACCTTTTTTAAAAATATGGATAATAATAGCTCTGGTAAAATCCTTAGGAACCATGCCTTTATCATGAAAGATATTCAAAATTTCGGTCATCCAAGTGGTAACAGAAACATTCTCAGCTCTAAGCATTTCCGTAGTAATTTCATCTACCTCTGGAGATTTATGCAGTTTAAGTTTAGAAATAGATATATTGTGTTATAGGGCCAACAGTAAAGCCAGTAATGAATCTATCATAATTGCAAACAATGGGAGTAGAACTAACCACATTGTTTAGAACATCACTGAAATGCTCAGCCCACAGAATCCTCACCTTATATAACCTTATCTTGTTTACTCTTCAATCCCTGTATAGTTTTTCTACCACACAAAACATTAACTATCTTGTACAGCTCTCTGCTATTGTGCTGCCTAACTGCTTTCTCGGCTTTGTCAGCCAAGCCATCATGCCAAGATTTCTTATCAGCAGCTAACAGATTCTTTACACATTTATTAAGCTCTCTGTAATGCTTTCTATTAGGACTAGTAATCAACTTCAGTAGTAAGCAAACCATGACTGTCATAATGACTAAGTAACCTATCATGGTAACCTTTGTATTCTTTAATAACCTAAGTAATTAAATTTCTTAGATTACTAAAACTAAACCTATCATGGTAACCTTTAGAATTCATAATCTGCAGCTCTGAAACTTGGTCTTTCAGAACTACAGAATTAAAGTAAATTCTTTAACAGTAGCACAACACTTCTTAAGTTTAAGTTGCAAGACACTTTTAACAAGGTAATGGCAAGATCCAATTTCAGCTCTCCTGTATGACTTGGTATTGTTAACAGAACTAGCCCATTTGCTGTTAATCAACATATAATCTATCATATTCTTATGCAACCCATCTGGTGAAAGTAAAATATCTTTATTCACTTTTTATGTGTGGTTTAATTTTACCCTCAAAAACTTCAGAAACTTTTCTGATTACCTGATAGATACAACCCTTATGTTCAACCATTGCAAGTGCAGTGTGCTTGTGTTTATTTAAACTCATGATAATGCCGTTGTACATAGAGCATAATTGAAGGACCAATATCTTGAATATGAGGGTATTGAACATATAGAATAACCGAGACCCCCAACTGCAATGACAATGAACATGTCTGAAGAAAGAGGTTGACAGTTTCAGCCATATTCCCAAAAGCCTCCATGATCATAGGACAATCCTTTTGCACCAATGGGTTGGGTTACTTTTGAGTGGCACTGTTTTTTTTTGCATGCAATGGGGTAAATGGCCAAATCCCAAGGATTTGGAGAAGATAATCCACTGGCCAATTAATAGGAGACAGATGGAAACCTCCCATCAAAACCATCCAGTATGTTCTTTAATCCATAACATGCCAAGCCTGAAAAACTGAATTGTACCCCTTGGCTAGGCTTTTTTTCAATTTTGTTCAGTTCAAGAAATTTTTGCTAAATAACCAATGAAAGGAATTATGACATGTTGTATGCCAAATTAATCAGCATTTAATTCTGGATTTTCTAAAAATAAAATATTTAATAAAAAAGTTGACTTTTAATAGGGCCTTTTTAGAGGTTTGTATTAAAATGATGCATCTGGAAATGGAAATAAAAATGTATTTTAAAAAAAATGGACAAAAATGATTATAAATGCATGTCTATAGAAAAGATATTTATGAATGAGAGAAAAATAAAATTTTTCTTAAAGAAAATTGCTCTTTTTTTAAATTTTTTTCACAGTACTATACTTTGGGAAAAGCCTAGGCTTTTCACCAGCTATGAAAAGCCATAAAAGCAAGTCAACTTTTTTTAAAGCAATGAACAGAAATATGTGATATTCCAAATGATAGACATTTAATTAGGGTTTAAAAATGATGAAAATTAAAAGGACAGATAAATAAAAATTTTATGAGCATTTTTGAAGAAAATTTGAAAGTTTTACTGTATTCTTTGTATTTTACATTAAGAAAATATAAAAAATTTAATTTTGCCATATTTTCCGAAGTATTTTGCTACCTTATTAGATATAATTCATAATATTTCTTTCCTTAAATCTTTCATTTATTTAATTTTTTCAAAATTATTTGGTTATTTATGCAAACAATGTATAATACCAATTTTTTCCTATCACCAAACTCTTAATTAATTTTGCTTTGAAATAAGGTTATTTAAATAAAAACTGAAAATAAATAACTAAAAAGGGATAAAGAACTGGGGAGACATTAAAAATATTTCAAATCAGATATAGTTTATTTTAATCACTGAAATTGAGATCGAACCCTTCCAGATGATTTGCATTTGATTCTACCACGGTAAAGTTTAACTTTATGACAATGGGAAAACCATGACTTAAAAGTTTCAAATTCTAAATAGTTATTAAAATTACTTCAGTTTAATTTAAAAATTTAGATATAAGATCAGATAAATTAACAAATACTTCCTAAAGTAGTTGCCATTTTAAACCATGTGTGCCTAATAATTTAATTTTCAGTCAATCTTCAAATAATTATTCTTTCCAATTGCAGTATAAATTTGAGAAGCAATGTAAATAATTCTAGAAGTAGTGGAATCATTATCCCTCTTCAGAATTAATCTGAATCACTCGGAGTCAATGAAATAGTTCATTAAAAACTTATAATTTTTGGGTTAAACTTGATAATATCTGTTGCAGAATTTGGAGACACTATATTATGTGCACATTATTGTTTTAACCTTCAAAAACTATATTCCATCAGCAAAACACAACACTTTGGTATTTTCTGAATGTAGTATAAACATCTATTGTAGAGCATAACAAGTTGTACTAAAAGTTTAAAATGAAACCTCATGTTTGCCAATTGATATCGTGCTCCTGTAACATTGCTATATTATTTCTTTGATCATATGATCAAAGAAATGTCGATTTTTCTCCTTGTATTCATTTCATAAAAGATATCTGATAATAGATTAAAATAATTTAGAACACTAAAATGGTTTTTAATCACCAAATATATTAAAATGAAGCAAAAGCCTATAGGGGCTGTATTTTTGTGCAAATCACTGAAATCCTTCAATAAAAAAATGTTCCTTCGGCATCTGATTTCATTTTATTGAGAACACAGATGATCATATTTTTAATAAACAAATCAATTAACTTGGAGTTCTCAGCCAGCAGTGGGGGAATGTTGTAATTGGACGGTGTTAATAGCAGTTTGAACAAGAGAAAAGGTTATTTTCTAAGACATCAAGTTGAGGAATAAATTGGAAAAAAAAAATAGCATTGTTTAGAAACTCTAAATTGTCTATATATATAAAAATAAAAAAGTTCAAACTTTAATATTTTTTAAAAATAAAATTTTTTATGGTACTAATGACAGTTTATTGTACATGGCTGTATATGCAGGCTTCATGAACTGCATTTTCAAGGTTTTCACAGGGTGTGGTTCTCCTGCATGTGGGGCCACAACTTACATTTTATTTGATGAACTGCAGCCTTTCCAAAACTCGGTGGCCCTTTCGTCACCAAGAGTAGGTGGGAGTTAGTGGAGATAAATCTCAACACTAGCACAGTTGGGATTTGAGCTTGATGTGTTATAGACTGAATCAACTCCCCTTTCAATGTTGCACCAGTGAACTTGACTGCTTTTAGAATTGATTATAGTCAACAGCATGAGGAGGCATTGGGAGACTTGCATTCTCTCAGGGAGATGTCACACCCCTTGTAATGTAGGTATTCATTCTCCATAAACTTTATACCTTCATGTAAACATGATAATCACAAACTGTTAATCATACAATCTATATTCTTATGTAAATTGTAATCATACTACAGCTTGCTTAATATACATACACATCCTTTGATTTATATGGTAGGTTCAGCAGAAAACCTCAATGAAACTCCAAATCATGCAAATTGAAACCAACAACTTACGGAAGAAAGCAGAATAGACCCCCCCCCCCAAAAAAAAAAAAAAAAAATCCTTACTATACAATAAACATTAATAATGTAACATCACTTTGTATTATATTAATTCAGATAAGCATAGATTAATTTCTCATACATTGCTTTCTGTTTGGTTTGGTCACAAAAATACTTATCATTAATGTAGACTTACATCAACAAATTTTAAGATAAAATTTGGAAAAAGGATGTTTATGAACTGAATATAAGTTAAAAATTAAGCATTTTTACCAATGCTTAAAAACTTATTTTGGAAAATAAAGCATTAAACTTGCTGCTAAAAATGAGATAAAGCTTGTTTTTTACTGGTGTAAAAGAATTCAATCTAAAAGAGTTAGATCTCACTGTCGATTCAAAATGGGTTTATTTATTATTAAGCTGTCAGGAGACAGATTTTATTACAATTTTAGCAAAGTAATATAAATATAACTTATTACAAATTCTGTTTTTTTTATATATATAAGAATTTATTATTAGCAGTTTATTCTTAAACTTTGAAGATTTAAGCTAAAAGTTTCCTTTGACACTATGCCACTACTACTATTTCATAATGTTTTATTTACATACAAAAGAAATCTTAATTCATACCATGTAAAGCTGATTCTATTTTTGGTTAAAACAAAGCTGGTTGCATTTTCTTTACCATGTAAAACCAATAAATGTTTTTATGGAAAAAATTTCGCTGACATACGGGATTCGAACCTGCATCTCTCCAGAAACATACCAGAGTATTCTAACCTGTTGAACTAATGCCTGCCCTGTCTTTTTTCCACTAAGTATGACTTTAACTCTTCCCGTGATTTTCGGCACCTACATTTTAGCTCCATCTATGAACTCAGGAGGAAACTATTTCTTTTTGGTGCGCCAAGTAAGATGGAAATAAATAATGAAGTCACATCACGCTATTTGGTGTTATTAAGGATTTAAACAATAATTGATAATCTCAGTGTTATCTGTTGACCTTTTAAACATCTGTAAATCAATGAATGTTTTTGTGGAAAAAATTTCACCAACATACAAAATTTGAACCTGTATCTCTCCAGAAACATTCCAAAGTATTCTAACTTGAACTAAGGCCAGCTCTGCCTTTTTCCACTATGACTTTAACTCTTCCCATGATTTTTGCACCATCTATGATCTCAGGTGGCAACTATTTCTTTTTAGTGCACTGAGTAAGATGGAAATAAATAATGAAGTCACATCATGCTATTTAAGTTACTGTGGCATGTTTCTGCAGAGATGCGGGTTTGAATCCCATATATTGGTGAAATTTTTTCCATAGAAACATTTATTGATTTTTATAGACATTTAAAAGTCAACAGATAATGCTTAGATTATCAATTATTGTTTATATCATTAATAATACTAAATAGTGTGATGTGACATATTTAGTTCCATCTTACTCAGCACACTAAAAAGAAATAGTTGCCACCTGAGATCATAGATAGTACCAAAATGTAGGTGCTGGAAATCACAGGAAGAGATAAAGTCATACTTAGCAGAAAACAGATAGAACAGGCATTAGTTCAACAGGTTAGAATACTCTGGCATATATCTGGAGAGATGCGGGTTTGAATCCTGTATATCGGCAAAATTTTTTCCACAAAACATATATTGATTTATAGATATTTAAAAATCAACAGTTAACACTGAGATTATCAGTTATTGTTTAAATGTAAAACCAAAACTGTGTAAATCGAGTGATGAGTGTATATACATTTTCCTTAAAATCCAAAAGATCTATTTGTACAGTTGGCATTTTTGTGTTTGTTACTTAAGCTTTGCACTTCAGTGGGGCAGGGGTGGCTCAGTCGGTTTACACCAGGCTCGTAATCTGTAGTTCCCAGGTTAGAGTCCCAGCTGGGTCAGCGTTGAGATTTATCTCCGCAAAATTTCCCGCCCTGCCCATGGTCAGTAGGGGACACCTAGCAGATCTGAGCATCTGATCACCTAGAGATCTAAGCATCTCATGGACAAAGTTGGTTTACACCAGGCTTGTAATCTGTTGTTCCCAGGTTAGAGTCCCAGCTGGGTCAGCGTTGAGATTTATCTCCGCAAAATTTCCCGCCCTGCCCATGGTCAGTAGGGGACACCTAGCAGATCTGAGCATCTGATCACCTAGAGATCTAAGCATCTGATGGACAGCGGGCTTAGAAAGCCCGCTGTCCATCAGATGGGACGTTAAGCCATGGTCCCGTGTGTGGGAGAGCCATACCCTGTGCATGTTAAAGAACACGCTGGATGACCTCGATGGGAGGCTGCCATCTGTCTCCCAACAGCTGTTCCAATGGGTCTCCTCCCAACCTTCTCTGAACCTTCGGGGTCCTTGTGACCTGGCCATTTAGCCCATGGTGTGCAAAAAAGTGCTGCTCAGAGGTAAAACATCCCAAATTTGCACTTCAGTTATTTCCAATTCTGGACATAAATTATTGTTAGTACTTCGATATGTTCCAGTTTCAGTAACTAAATATTTAAACAATATTGTTGAAAATTGAGATTGCCATTAGGTCTTCAATTTATATTCAATGACTTTTTCCATAAAAGTGTTTGTATAATTGCAGAGCTTTGAATGTGGCTTTCTCTTCACATAATAACATGGTGTGATGGACTCGCTCAAACCTTCTTACATCATTGTATTCAGCTTACATCCTATAAAACCTCTATATATTGTGAATACTAGGATTACTGGCCAAACATCTCCAAATTTTGTAGATTTTTAATATCAGAATACTTCAAATCATGCACAAGGTCACACTTATATAATTGTGAAATGAAAGGGAGCCATCAGAAGACTAACTGTACTACTTTTCATTCGGATCGTATTCTTGTGACTACCCCAACCTCCTTCATCTCTATGGTGAGCCAGTTTTACTGCTGCTGTCACCATCTATGTGGCTACTTTAACAATCCTCTTCATTTGCCTTTATCAATTTCATCCATGCTTCTACATAATACAGGGAACCAACATCTGAATTCAGCTAATTAATTTTTTAATACTACTTATGAGAGAAATCCATCTGAATCTACAAAAATCACTGCTTATCAATCAAATCAGACTTAGGCAGCTCAGAGAGAATACGTCATGCTGGGTTTGAACTGAGAATCCTGAGGGAAGTCAGCAAGTGGTGCTGATTACTTCACATAAAAAAAAAAAATTTGTTTTTGTATAAAATTGAACTTTTTAATATGAATATTTTGGCCCTACCTGTTATAATGGTTAATGTACCAGTCTACTAAGCAAGCATGTGTATTGTTGTATAAATAATAAAATAAAAATAAATACCCCCTCAAGCAGCTGCTTGCCACAGAGGTCTGACAGGAGCCTGTCAGTTTATATGCCATAGTAGAAGGTCTGAGAGGATGGCAGAACCTCAGCAGAAAAATGACACATACATCCATGCCTTACCCGGGGCTCGAACCCAGGTCCCTTAGATCAGTAGCCAAGCGTGCTAACCACTCGGCCATGGGACGGCTATTGTTGTATAAACCTAATAAATTTCTAAGTTCTAGTCTTTCCTTTTTTTTTAAGAAAAAGATTAGTAAAATTGTATTCTGCAATTTAAAACAGTAATTTGATTTTTAAAACATAGTTTAATATATTGATAGTGTCAGCATAAATTAATATTTGTTTTATTCCATTAAATTTTATTTGGAATTTTTAATTCAAATTTTAAAACACTTTGCATCAAAATTTGAAATTAATGCACATAAATCAAGTTGCATTATTGAATCCTTCCAAACATCAAGCTCCATTTTCCACTCTCCAAATATTGAGTTCCCTTTTTTTAGCCCTGCACCCAAATTTAAGTGTCATTTTTAAGTTCCACCCTCTCCCTAAACATAAATCACTATGCCACTGCAGTAAGGCATTGTTCAGGAAAAGAAAAATGAAAGCATATACATGTGTGGTTTACATATATATTCAGCATAAGAAAGGAAGTAGATACCAAAAGGTAACATAATGTGGAATAAAAAGTAGAAATCAAGGAGGTGAAAAAAGTTTGTTTGCCTAATGTGATGGGAAACACTGATCTGTTTCCATAAAATTATGGGATTTTTTTTTGAAAATAGCTGTATATAAAATATACCAATATTTAAAGTCATTTTTATATAATACTTATTTATTTTTGCCATACTTTTTCCATTTATGTAGTGTAATGTACAAGTAACATAGGGTGCCAGAATTTATTAGAATGATACTAGAAAACCTTATGTAAATTGCAAGGATCAATCCTTTGTATTTCATATGTAATTTCTTTAAAAATCAAGAGATGGCATGAATGGATAGACCAGAGTTCACCGTCTTCAATAGCAATTGCAAAGGCCATCTATAGATATCGTGCACCTCAACTGGCACTCACACTTAATTATTAAGGGACCACTGTTCTTTATGAAAAACATGTGTTTGTATTAGATTTCATTGTATTATATTAACATGAATGACATTTAATTTGATTGAATGCTGTTTTTGTAGTACAAAAGAGTAGTAATAGAAAAATTAATGGCTTATAATTTTCAGCTGGTACGAGTGCAGTCCCCTGATGGGACAAAGAGGATAGAATGCAAGCCAAATGAAAGCACTAAGTCATTTATGGACAAGGTTGGTTTTTTAATCTCTTTAGTTGGCGTAGATGTTTATGCTTATTAGTGTAATAAGATATTTACACTCATTGTAAAATGTTTAAAATGATCCACAGTGATTTTTAAACATATGTATAACAAAGTTATTAGAATTTTTCTCTCATTTTCCAGAATTATCTGCACATGTGCTTAAAGATTAAATTAACAAAGGAAATTATACTTATTTTTTTTTTCTTTTCAATTTCAATATGTACTCATTTCCTTTAAATTTCATTGAAAAATAGCAAATAAATAAAAATTGTATCTAATATTTTTTTTCAACATTTAACACTTTGATCTTGAGTATGTACTGAATTCTGTAAGATTTAAAACAGTCAGGGATGGGGAAATTTAGAAAAAATGTTACTAGCTAGCAGTTTTTTACCTAAGAATAGTAGCAAAAGTATATACTAGTATATAGGGAGGGGAGAAAAATGTTTCCTTTTAATAATATGTATTCAAAGGTGAGTTGTTGGGTTGTTTTACCTCTGAACGGCACTTTTTTGCACACCATGGGCTAAATGGCCAGGTCACATGGACCCTGAAGGCTCAGAGAAGGTTGGGGGAGGGGACCCACTGGAACAGCTGTTGGGAGACAGATGGTAGCCTCCCGTCAAGGCCATCCAGCGTGTTCTTTAACGTGCACAGGGTATGTCTCTCCCGCACACGGGGCCACGGCTTAATGTCCCATCCGAAGGATGGCGGCCTTTCCAAGCCCATTAGTGTCCCCTACTGACCGTGGGCAGGGCGGGGAATTTTGCGGAGATAAATCTCAATGCTGACCCAGCTGGGACTCGAACCTGGGAACTACAGATTACGACCTGGCTCGCTACCGACTGAGCCACCCCCGCCCCATTCAAAGGTGAAAAATTGGTATTCTTTCCCTTAGAAATATTTTACTGTTTTGATTTTTCTTAGCTTTTCTTTTAGATTTTTTCCATTTGTATTACCTTCAAATATATGAAGGAAGAAAAGTAATAAGCCATGTCAGAAAATTCATTCACCATTAATGAGTGGGAGGTAGATTTCTCCAGCTTTGTAAATTATAGTGATAGATTGCCTTTACTTCAATGTTAATTATATTCACCGAGATGCCAGTTTATTAGGTACACCTAATAAATTGGATGTGAACAGAATGGACCACAACCAGGCAAATCGCAGCAGAATTAAACATTGGGGTACATAAGGTCATCTCGGAATGCACCACTTATCAGACCTAGTTGCAAATGGACTGCAACAGCCACCAACCATGTGAAGTTTTGATGTAAGTGAAGAACACGAAAGTGCATCTCCAGTGGACTCAGGAGCTTTGACACTGGACCATTGAGGACTGGAAAAAGGTAATCTGGGTGGATGAATCAAGATTCCTTTTGCATCATGCTGATGGAAGGATCAGAATTTGGAACAAGCAACATGAGGCCATGAAGCCATCTTGTCTGCCATCAACAGTACAGGCCAGTGGTGGATGTGTGATGGTGCGGGGAATGTTTTCCTGGTAAACCTTAGGCCACCTGATATCCATTGAAAGACATCTGAACACCATGGCATATTTGACCAATTGTTGCTGACCAAGTTCATCCCTTCATGGCTGCAGTTTTTTCTGACTCTTGACATGTTCAGCATGATAATGCACCTTCTCAAAAGGCACATATCACCAAATGGTTCCAGGAACATGCTGATGAGTTTTTCTTGCTTCATTGGCCTGCACAGTCCCAGATCTAAACCATATTGAAGATCTTTGGGATGAGGTGGTAAGGGCTCTTTGCAGTGAGACTGTGCCACCATCCAATTTGCAGCAACTGATGACACAATCATTTCCGCATGGTACAACATTCCTGTGCAACCCAGTTCCATGCTCCAACAAATTTGGCTGTTCTGAAAGCCAACCATTTTATCTAGATGCAAACGCTACTAGATAGGTTTACCTAATAAACTGGCATCTCAGTGTAGATAGAAGGATTGATTTTAATATTCATAAGTTATTAAATGATAAAGATAATGATTTATAACTTTATTACCATGTGGTGAATAAATTGTTTAGTCTTGTTATTGGGCCTTGTGTGTTATCTCTGAGATAGTGGTAAGAGGACCTGACTTCTGCCACAGTGTGCAAATTTTTGTATGAGAATGCCTGTATAAGCTAGGAATAGCTTCTAAGTTGGAACATTCTGTTCCAATCTAGTTCTTCAAGATTGTAATTGAATTCATCTGGATTTTACTTTTGAAGTTTTTTTTATTTACAATAGGCTTTTTTTATTGGATTTATTTATGAATTATTGTAAAGTATAATATCTTTTGAAAGTAGTACACTTGTATTCTTTTAAAAGTAGTTCTCCAAAAGAATCTGTTGTCTTTTTTTTTCAAATTTAAAGTTTAAGGTGTTATTTGATTTATATATAAGTTTTCAAAGTCTATCTTGGTAAAGTACATTGTTTTATACAGGTTCACTTTTAAGAAAATGAACCCAAAGCAATCCAGTTATATGAGAACCAAAAACCAATCAGCAAACATCATGAGCTGCATAGCCCATCCATTCTGCTGCAATTCTATGTATGTAGGTGGATTATTTAATTAATAGACTGCCATTGTCAACAGTTAGCAGCTTTCCATAGCAGTTAATACATATTATGTGGCAACACAGCAGTTCTTCAAAGGCATAGAGCAGTGTGTACGAGTTGAAACACATTGCAGAACAGTATGCAGTCGGGCACATTTTCTTGCTTTGAAAAATTGTGCACTTTTGTGTGTGTGACTTTTTGCAGGCTATGGCTGATCTGAGAAGTAGTATGTGATGTTATGTCAGTGAGACATAAATGGTGCACAGACAGTTGCAGAAATGACTCAAGTGTATAGGGAATAGTGCTTGATTGCCCAGATCTTGGGTCATCCTCCATAGAATCGTCCATCTCTGAAGCATTTGGGAAACTTGAAAGTATCATATGTTTGAGTCATTTCTATGAATATAGTAATGTATCACATACTGTTGCACAGTTTCTATATCAGCTATAGCTTGCAAAAAATCACATACAAAAATTTTCCAAAGCAAGAAAATAACAGAGACTGACTGTGTAGTTATTCTGCTGCTACTTGCAGTCTAATTGCAACATGTTTCAACTTGCACACATTGCTGTGTGCTTCTTTTGTCACATATTATGTATTAAGTAATACAAAAATCTGTCAGTTATTGAAGGCATTCCACATCCCAAGGTTATTAAATTACCCACTGTAATATTTAATGTTTTGATCGTGTTGCACAGGCTTAAACTCACAGTTCTGACCTGTGATATGATGATTATTATGCACTTTAAAAAGAGTCTCTTAATATTATTTTCTATATATAATGGGGGTTTAAAACATGTTGGCATTGCAAAACATGAAGGTTTTATAACATTAGAATGTTCTAGAGAATAAAATCAACTCATCCAAATATGTGAAGGAAAAGTTTGTTTTGATTAGAGGGTAAGCTCACCAGATATAAATCTAACTGAACAAAATTAAAACTAAACCTACTATATTTTTATTTTTAAAATGCCACACAAAATTAAATGTTTTCTGTATATTGAAATATAATTTTCTACTAAGACAACTAAAAATTTTCTTGTTTAGTGTAATATAGCTTTAATTGCTTGTGGAACATTAAACTCCAAATAGCCAAACTAATAATTTCTCTTAACTTGCAAAATGAGAAAAACCATTGTCATCAAGATATCTGTAATAAATTTAAGCCATCTTAACCCTTAAAGTGCTTAGTTAATTTTTGAAGTTCTTTCAACACGAAGACTAAACAAACTAGAGCTTTGTTATGAAGTAAGTAACTAACAGGCCATGTTATTATACAAAATGTAATTTGTCAGGTTTCTTGTTTAATTTACAAACACTTTTAAAGGAGTAATTCTGTTAGAGAAAAGAAAAACTCAAATGAAATATTTTTGGAAACTGTAGTGTCTTTGACACTTAAAGGGTTAAAGAACTGCACTGTTTCCTTCCTTTGTACAACTTGTCAGTAGGTTACATAAAAATATTGTGAAAAATATCTGTAAATTGAGAAAAATGGAAGGATATTTACACTGCTGGCCATTAAAAGTGTAACACCAGGAAGAACTCATCAGATTGTCCCAAAATATGCAAGATGGGTAGCCCATTGGAGAACATGTAAATGATTCAAAGTGCAGCACATAAGCACATCATGTGTGACAGTAACACCCCCTGGAAGTGGTATAAGAGGAGATTACAAAGAGCCTGTAAACACTGGCTCTTTGTAAAAGACTGGTTTTTCGCTGGCTCTTTGTAAACTTTACAAAGAGCCAGTAAAGCATTGGAATTGTGTTTGCTCACAGTTCTTGAGCACTAAGGATCAAGTATGCCCCATTGAAGAACATGGCATCCATACGACTAGGTTTCCGACTTTGATCGAGGGAGAATTGTGGGATTATGGGAAGGCAGATTATCGTACCAAGACATCAGTGCTCATGTTAGACGGAATGCTGCTACAGTGATGAAAATATGGCATCAGTGGGTAGAGGAGGAATGAACTCACCGACTTGAGGGATCTCAATGGTCCTGTCACACAAACGAATGAGAGGACAGACATCTCACGTGCATGGCTTTGAATGATCGTACAGCCACATCAAACACCTTAGCTCAATGGTTAGGGTGTGTTGCACATCAACCAGTGTCTGCACGTATGGTTTGATGTCGTCTGCAGCATTGGGGCATCTTTGCTAGGTGGCCATTGCTTTGGCTACCATTGACCTTACAACACAGGCTTATGCAACTGCAATGGTGCTAAGAACGTTGTGCATGGATGTGCAAATGGCATTGCATCATCTTTTCAGACAAATCCTGCTTCCGTATGCAGCACCATATGGACGAAACCGTATCTGGCAATACTGCGGTGACAGGATCAGTGAGACATGAATGATGCAGTGCCATACAGGTCTGGCTCTTGGTGTTATGGTATGGGGTGGCATTGGACTCCACTCACACACATGCCTCGTATGCATTACTGGAACTTTGAACAGCCAGCATTACATCACTTGGGCATTGGAGCCTGTGATTGTACCTTATCTTCAGGGGCTTTCTGGTGCCATTTACCAACAAGACAATGCCCAACCACATGTGGCATGCATCGTCCAGCAATTCCTGGATAGCCACCATGTGACACTTCTGTCTTGGCCTGCACGTTCACTGGATCTATCCCCAATTGAACATGTATGGTCCATGATCTCATGACGACTAGCACACCAGACACCAGCAGCTGCTACAACAAATGAACTTTGGCTATGTATTGAAACTGCATGGACTGACCAAACACACATCCAATGTCTCATCCTCTCAATGCCAGACCATGTAGCAGCGTTTTTTGCAGCTCATGGTGGCTACACAAGATACTGATTTCTTTCACAAGTATAACCAAGCTGTATTTGTAATCATTTGATCCCTGTAACATAAGCTTTGTATTCACTAAATATTGCTTTGATATCTCTTGTCTTTTCTGGTGTTGCACTTTTAATGGCCAGCAGTGTACTATGTATAAAGACTTTTTTTTGAGCTAAATGTACCTGAAAGGCTCAAAGAAAAGGGGGAAACCTAAAATATGTTAGGTGGACATGTTAAAACAGGACCTTGTTACATTAGCTTGCAGCGATTAAATGCAGCAAGAGCAGCTCAGGAGTATTATGTGTGGACTGGTCAATTATATTAAAATAGTATTTAAATTATTGGCATAAAGTTGCAAAATTAATGCTGTATTAATTTTGAAAGCTACTGTATATAAATATATTTTGCTATCTATGTGGCTATCTATGTGGTAATATTTCCAGAAATGTTTAAATTTGAATATTCTCAATTACTGTGTTCAACAGATGGGAAATATCACTCTATTGTCGATATCCAATTTTAGAGCAAAAATTGTCTTGAGCCATGTGGGAAACCACATTTTTCCTTCTAAAATTGGATGGGATATCACAATAGTGATAATTCCCTTCTCTGTTTCCAAAAATGTTTTATCATTTTGATTTTTTCCTTCTTGCTTTTAATTCTATATTTATTTTGCTTTAGGTCCAAAGTGCCTTTGAAATTTCCAGTGCCCTTAATTTTGAGGTTTACAAGGATAGAAATAAAACTGACCAAATTTTAGCCTTAGAAAGGAAAACTCTTGGAAGCTATAATATAAAGTAAGAAAATTTCAGTATTAGACTTCTCTTATACAGTCGTTTAAGCAAAATATGTACATGTGTGTTGTATTTTATGTAAGCAGAACTACTTAGCATTGAAAGGAAAATGTAATAAATTTGAAATCTGACATCCACAGTAAACAAACTTTTAATCCTACATGAAGTAGCAAATATGTTAGTAAGACATTTCATTTCAGGTGGCATTATCCTATCTCCAAAGCACTAGAAGTAGCTTTTTTTTTTGGCATCAACTGCAATATAAAATACACCTTTTTTTGCTTTGGGAAAGACACTTTACTACTTTCATTATTCTGTGTTCTGTTTGAAGCCCCAACTGGTTTGTCACACCAAAAACACAACAAGTTCAGTTTTAGTAGTGATTTTTAATTGACATACTACAGCTCATTTTCCAAAAAAAAATTTATTGTTTTCACTTTGTCATCTGAATGTCTTATCTATCTATAGACATTCAGCTTTTTCATTTTGAAAGATTCTATATTTTGCTCATATAAAAGAAAGCAGTATATTATAATTCTGCTTGCTCAAGATTTATAGTTTTTTAATTATACCCATTCCATTTAATAACCTCTTATATTAGAAGACTGATTCATGTGTGGGAATTGGTAAGGCTTGTGTAGTGATTGGTTTACATTGCTAGTGGAGTTAGAGAAGGGTGCATTTTGTCTCTTTTTCTCTTTAGTATGGTTATTGATTATGTTATGCAGAATTCTTTGCAAGGGAAAGATTTTGGCCTTAAATGGTCTAGAGTAGGGGTTCTCAGTGTGGGGTATGCGGTAAATTTTTTTGGAGTATGCCATGAGAGCTCAAAAGTCACTAGATCTAGTAACAAAGTCACTAAGTTGGCAACACTGCTACTGATTAATTTCTGAGAACTGAGTGATGAAGCGCGGCACTGTAGTTCATGTCTGCACACGTTTGTCAATCTCCCTTCCCTACCTGAGAGCTGAACCTACCCAAACAGCTGATCACCCAATCAAAGCATCCATTCTGAGTGAGTGAATGTGCCTTCTTACTGCTCTATGTATTTGTTGTGATTTATTTCACTCACTGTGCTTAAAGTTATTTTTAGTCTTCAGTTTACTGTGAAGTTAAATGAATGTGTTTCTAAAGTGCCTTGAAACATGGATAAATGGATAATTAAGATGAAAAGTAACATGGAGCCATTGATGAACTGTGCAAGCATAACCATTTCACTGATTACCTAGTAAAATGTTTATAATTTTATAAGATTTGTTAAATTGTTTGTCATTTTTTGTGTTTATCGATATATGTAATTTATGAATACAAAATTTAATGTGTGTGTATATATATGTTTTATTTTATTCCCATTGTTATACTATAATTATAGTTTTATCTATCTATACAAAAATGTACGCCAGTTACATACACATTTCCAGGGGGTACGTGAAGCATAAAAGGTTGAGAACCACTGATTTAGAGATTTAAAAATTTATGATTTAGATTATGTGGATGATTTGGCCCTGTTGGCTAATGATGTTGATGAGATGAACTTTTTCGTTAAGTCTATTGTTGAGACTGTTATTAGAGTAGGTTGGCGATAAAAGGGTGAAAACTAAAGTGATGAAAATTGATCAGGCAAATAATGGGTGTCAGTTGCTTTGAACAGTTGTACTCTTGAGTAAGTGTCTCAGTTTATTTAATTATCTTGGGAGCTGTTTAACAGATAGTAATGTGTGGCATGAAGTAAATGGAAAAACAAGGATAGCTGATGTTTTTTTTTTAAGAATCTCTGGAGAGTGTGAAAAATAGTTGTCTACACCTAAAGACTAAAATTAGACTTTGTCATAGTTTAGTTCTTTCTAGGGTTAAGATAGTGAAACTTGAGTTCTTTTAAGGAAGATAGTAGAAATTTGATGCCTTTGATTCTAGATGCTTATGCAGTATCTTGGGCATTAGATGGTTTGACTTTGTAAGTAACGATGAAGTTAGGTGAAGGAATTTGCAACCTCCTTTGAGCAGCATATTGTGTGCACAGAGACCTGTTGGTTTGGTCATATCAGTATGCATAACTGTAGATTGACAAACATGGTTAGGAACAGTATGCCAAGAAAAGTGGGGGGAGAGGGGGGGCTGAGATGATGTGAGCAATGTCAAACAGGACCTTTCTAGAATTGCCCTACAGTGGCCAAATACAGCACTTGTAGCCCAGATGTGTTTGGAGAACAAAATTAGCAGAGTCTGGGTGAACCTCTATAGCCCATGGATGGATTGGTGGGTAGGTGGATTTAGTAAGCATACTTTATCTATTTATTAAGAAATGATACCCTGTTCATGCAGTTTCAGAATAGTCAATTTATTGTTATGGATATACTAGAAATCTGTTGAACTGCTAATTTTATCTGTAATATTATGTAAAAAAACTAAATTATGTAAATTTTTAATCATTTCATTTTCAATATAAATCTTTTCACCTACTTCTGAATATTACTATTTTTTTATGTTAATGTATGATTTTATTTTACAGACATGGAGATATAATTTTTCTTGTATTCAAAGAACCAAGCATTGCAGGATCTTCCATTTCTTCTTCTCTAATTCATAATTCAGTGCATGATGAAAATCAAAGAAGCCTATCATTTAGTGCAGGCTTTAGTTCCAGCTTTTTTGAAGATGAAGTAGACACATTTTTATTTAAACAAGATGGTTATATTCAAAGGCAAAGAGATGACAAACTGTAAGTTGAAGTTGGACATTTCTGTATTTTCCTATGGGGGGGGGAAGGGAAATTATTGCTATTATATCTATATGAAATTACCCATTAACATTATTTAATAATTGTTAGAAACTTAGGCATAAAAATCTATAAAGGGCAAATATCTTCAGTCCTCAAATTTGTCATATTTCTAAGAAGATTCAAATTATTTGTAGTCTAAAAGAGTGTTATCCTTATTCCCATTACTTGTGGTTGATTATTAAATGTGGATGTCTTATCTATCTATAGACATTCAGCTTTTGTATGATATAGATAGATAAGATGTCTATAGATAGTAAGTTATCTATAGACGTCTATAGATAGTAAGTTAGTATTAATGTAAATGTGTTAACTGTGGTTGATTATTAAATCAATTAGAATATTCTTCATAGTAAATACCTTATCTTCTGTTGGGCACCCAGCCATATTGGCATTAGGGGCAATGACTTGGCAGACACTGCTGCCAAGTTGGCCACACCCCTGTCTGACTCTCTGTTGCCGTTTCCATATCTGGATTTCTGACAGCTTTTACCATCGAGCTCTGGGCACAATGGCAGAGAGCTTTGTCGCAACGGCTTACAAACTCTTCAAGATCAAACCTCTTATCAAACCATGGCAGTTAAGTTTTTGCAGGAATTGCAAGAAGGAAGTTGTACTTGGCTTCACTTACGTCATTTGTTTCTTACTCATCCATTTCTTCTATGGGTGAATGACGAACCTAAGTGTGAGTTTTGTGAAACATATTATTCGTATTTTAACATCATTACTCAAACATATTTTAATAGATTTTCCTGCTTTTTCTTTTGAATATCATGTTCATTTTACCTTCCACAATTTTATGTCCAAGTCTCTTACACTCAGACATCTTTTATCTGATGGTTCACTTTTACCACCTGTTTTTGCTTTTTTAAGTTATCTGGGCTATTTTACTTGACTTTAATGTTATTTTATATTCACCTAAGTTGTTTTTATTTTCCTATATTTCTGCTGTTTTTAAATGATGCTTATTCTCACATTGCTGTTTATCTATTTTATGTAGTTCATTAACCATTTTATGACTTTTGTATCCTTTTCTTTGCCATTTTTAATTTTTGGCTGAGGGTCTGTCTTTTAGCCTTAGATGCTAATTTGCCATAAAACCCTAAACAACCAACCAACCATAGTAAATACACATATTAGCTGTAGATATAGAATTCAATAAATACTTATGTGAAAAAAATTGCCGATGGTGTGGGATGTGAGCCTATGACTCTCTAGATACATGCCAGTGTGTTATAACCACTTAGTGGTTAGTTGGCCTTGCTCAATGGATAAAACCATCCATTCTCAATATCTGAAGGCCATTTTAGTGTCAAAAGTTTACTAAATCATGCCAACCACTTAGTGGTTAGCACACTCTGGATATATCTAGAGAGTCGTGATTATGACATGTATCTAGAGAGTCATGTTGGTTTGTATCCTGCACCATTGGCAATAATTTTTTCCACATAAGTATTTATAGAATATGTTTATTTAGAAACACAGTAGTCTTATGTGTTATAATTTTAGTTTCCTTGCACAATGTCATGAGATTCGCAATAAAGGAAAGAAATAGGATGAAAATTTTTGAAAAAGATTTGGCATAAAAGGGAGGAAATGTCATGAGAGTCACCATAAAGGGAAAGACTAAGGGAAGGAATGAGTGGCAAAACGCTTTGCTGAGGGGAGGAGTTGAATAATGTTTTTTAAACTTTTTAGAGAGGTTGAAAGTTTTTAATATCTTAATATGCAGTTGGATTTTAATTCTTGAGGATATGCTAAATAATGTCCACTTGCTCAATGGATAAAACCACCCAGGAGCATAACAGCGTGAATAATGAACAACTAACAGAAGTTAGTGTATGTCAGCAAAAAATTTGTGAAGAATATCCATTTTGACATTTTACAAATAAACCAGGACGTAATCACAGCTAAGAAGAAGTTATCCGTCAGTTCAACATCCAACATGCTGAAATAGCGAAAACCAGGGACAAACGACCCCTCAGAATCAGCTGTTGACTGTGCCAGCAGGTATACAAGCTCAAAGGACCAGTAAATATTCTTTTTTTTTACTCTTGACAGCCTTTACAAGGAAAAGGCATGTGTACAAGTAACTGTATTAATGTAAAATTAATATAAAAGAAAAAAGAATAAGTGTAGAAGTAATAAGCTGATGGCACTATGTGGTAATTGATGCTACAGTCTTTCACTAGAGCCATTTAAGCTCCTCAAGATTTTTAATTTTTAATTACAGTTAATTTCATGTATATTAAATTGTAATGTCATGAGCATTCCTAGTTTCCTTTGTTCTTGATTTAAAAAAATTTTAAGTACTATTTCAAAGTACCAAAATTCAAGTATCTTTCATTTGTTAATAAAATTTTACGTGCATTTTCAAAATTCTTCTGAATTGTAGACTGATTTACACTACTTTAACATTATCCCTTTCTACTGATATATGTATTAGTATTGCAGATTTTCTGGATAAAAAAGTTATGACCATTAAAGAAAGCTAGGTTTGTTTTTGAAACAAAATTTATTTTTTGAATATATATGTAAAAATGCAACAAAACACAGAATTTGATTATTATACCTCACATTATGGATGGGGTCCATTGTTGATTCCCCAATGTATTATGCAGAATTTCATCTGCATCTTTCTTCTGTTGGTTATATTATTATGGCTCAGTTACTTTAAAATGAAACTGTTTTTTTCTCATCAACTTTTAAAAAATCCTGGATCAAAATAGACTAATTTTTGTTCTGTAGTGCAAAGGTTTAAAAGTAAAAATTATGTGTTATTTGTCATTTTTTAATACTTATACTCATTGTACAATATGCTGTTTATATGGAAATCATACACATATGTAGATCAATGTCTTGCTGAAATTATTCTTGATAATAAATGGTAATAGATGAACTGAAGATCAGACAGAACAATAAGTTATTTCAATAAGATAAAGATATGGGATTTTCATTGTGGCATTAAAAGCTGGTGAATTAGAATTTAGTTTGACAATTTTATCACCAATAAGTCAAGTATTTAATTCCTTTTCATTTATTAATATCAAATTTAATATGTTAAAAATTTCTTGACAAAAATAATTTTTTTGAGTAAAATACAGCTTCTCTTAGATGCAGGTTGAATCTTGCCTTTAAAAATTGCTTTTCTGCCCATTCTCAATATCTGAAGGTCATTTTAGTGTCAAAGGTTTACTAAATCATTTCTTAAATAGGTGTCAACATGGGTTTCATGGAAAATGTGTTCACTGTGTTCCAGTTGAGGTAGGTCTTATATGTGTGTATCTGTGTTCTCTGTGTTTGTGTTTAATTTGCTATAAAGATGGTTAAAAATTAAAGTTTTGTAATAGTTTTGTTAATTTTATTAAATGTATTAGATGGATAGACAGAAATTGTAAGCAAAACTGCATCTTTTCCCTGAGTTGGTGCAAAAAACAGGGTACTAATACACCTGATAGTACATAACAGCACCTAATACCTAATCTTGATTTCATATGATAGAAATCATTACTAACTGCTAGAGAAAAAATATTACTTCTGAAGAAGAATGAAACATTATAGCTATCAGATCAGTTTTTGCTTTTTTAATAGTTCACGTTTATTTTTTTCCCTCCTACCCTAAGAGTAACAAAGTTAATTAATTACATACAATACAGCAATTTTGATTAAAATAAATACCCCCTCAAGCAGTTGCTTGCCACAGAGGTCTGACAGGAGCCTGTCAGTTTATATGCCAAAGTATAAGGTCTGCGAGGATGGCAGGATGATCAGTAGGCCACACTGATCTGGCAGCCCTCCCCTTCCGTTCCCTTCCACAAGAGAGTATCACTTTTGAAAGGTACTAACTGCCTGCACCACAAGAAGGCAGGGTCAGACATTAGGTGCTAGGCTTGGGTGGTTCTATGCATCATCACAGGGGACTGGTGCATAGCTCTCCTTACAGTGACTACCTAGTTACCATTTACAGACATTAATATCAAAACGTATATGAATTTTCATCACAATGACTTAAGTCTGGACAGTATTTCAACATATGTAGGCTTTAGTTCCTAATTCCTTGTTACTGGTGGCCTCTTAAAAGACTATAAATAAACTAACAGCTTTTCGTAGAATAATAAGAGCATAGCAATTACTTGAGCAGTGGAATATGATATAGGCCATGTGAAATATTCTATGTCATTTTATTTTACAGTTTTCAAAATACATTATTTGACCATAATTCTTCACATTTGAATATTTATTAATTTGGTTATTATTGAATAATCCTGTATCTTCACATGGTGTTAAAATCATAAGTTTTCATATTTTTCCCAGTTAATACTAGTATTTTATGTTACTAATTATATGGGATTTTTTTCTTTGTGTTAGCCATATAATGAAGACTACTTGAGGGAGCAGAACATCAAGCATATGTCATTTCATTCATATCTTAGGAAACTAACTGGAGGTGTTGATAAGTATGTGTACCTTGCATATCTAAAAAGTATTGTCAAATATTTTTATAATTGTATAAGATACCAAAATCTTGACACTTATTTCTATATTGGAATATATTTTATGGTGGAATATTATTTTTATAATCGTATCAAACTTACTTTGATATGATAACTTTCTAAGTATCAAGAGTTGATTTTTGTAGCATCAGTATTATACCAGTTATGGTTGCAGGCAGTGTTCTTAATGTAATTGAGGACTTATAAATTCCAGTAAATTTCCTTATTCTTCAACAAACAATTTACACGTCTTAGAAATTAGAATAGTTAGTTATTTTTTTACAAAATTCTAATTATGTAAACAAAATACTGTTTTATTTCTAAACATCATTTATTTCCTTTGACTGCAAAATGGCATAAAACTTTTGTCCAAATAATGTGACCAAACTTTGTACAATTCATTAAAAAAGGAATTATACCATCTACAATAAGCGAACAAGTTTCACTCTATTGCTGTTCTTTCACAAGGAGTTATTTATTCCTCCTTTGTTTGCTCCTTTATGTTCTCAAACTTATTACTTCTATAAACAATAATTTACAAAGAGTTGACATTATTTTACTTTTTTTTAAGCATAATTTGTTTTTTAACTGTAAAATGATACTAAAATTGCCAAACTATGCACAATTAATGAAAAAAAAAAAAGTTAATTGCACATATAGAGCTAATCACAGCAAGTTTCTCTTTATAAATGCTGTTTGATGTAATGTTATTGGTACCTTTACCATTGTATGTTCTAAAGCAATCATTTATGCTGCAAAAGTTGGTACAGAAGTCAACATCATTAGTCATGATTGCACTCTTTAAACTACTTACTGTTTAATACACTGGTGTTTGTAATTTAAGGACATTGAAGAAAATTCAAATATCTCGTTATATCCTTTTTTGAATTTAGCAAAATTTTTAGACTATGTTTAGAGTGAAATCACATTTATTGGCTATTAAATTTGCATTTCTCAATGTTAAAGACATATGCAAATTAAGCTGGTGATAAAAAGCCTCTTCAGAAATGGGTGCTCCTCATTTTGAATTATGAACCCTTTTTTTTTTAATCTTGTTACCTCAGATCTTGATTGATACATTCACTATTACCATTAATACCATTATTGTTGGATAATACTGCCTCATTTCTGCTGTGTTTTACTTTTATGTAGTGCTATAGGGTTTTATTAAATTTATGATAAGTTCACTGCAATATTATTGCATTATTAGATTAAGAACAACTTTATTGAGTATTTTGAATTACAGTTTTATTAAAATGCAAAGGAGAAACCATTTAGATGATGTCAGAGGTAGAGAGCCATTAGATGGATGGAAGCAGGACAGTCACATAGGAGGTTGCTAGATTTATTAATGTGTTGGAAAGTGTAATGTTCTGAATCTGGAGATGTTTTCAAGAGTCTAGAACATGGTATAGACCAGTGTTTCGTAAACTGTGTTTTGCAAAGCCTTTGAAAAATCTATTGTAATTAACTGTTTTGCAATAACAGTAATGAAAAAAGATTTATAGTATGAATCTAGAATTATATTTTGCTATTAAAATTATACATTATGTAGACCTTGAATATACTATTAACCCTTTCGCTACCATACTGGCCCAAACTACAAATATTTTAATTGGACTCACCCAACCAATGCTATTCCTTCTTCTTCACTACCTCCTACTTGGGGGGGGGGGGGGGGGGGGCTCAGTTGGTAGTGCACCAGGCTCATAATCTGCAATTCCCTGGTTCGAGTCCTTGCTGGAACAGCATTGAGATTTATGTCTGCAGAACTCCCCGCCCTGCCTATGGTCAGTAGGGGACACCAATGGGCTTGGAAAGGCCACTGTCCATGGATGAGATGTTAAGCCATGGCATGTGTGCGGGAGAGCCATACCCTGTGCACATTAAAGAACATGTTGGATGCCTTTGACGGATCATCTGTCTCCTAACAGTTGTTCCGGTGAGTCCCTTCCCCCAAACTTCTCTGAGCCTTTGGGGTCCTTTTGACCTGGCCATTTAGCCCATGGTGTGCAAAAAAAAAAGTGCCACTCAGAGGTAAAACAAACCAAATGTGCAAAAAAGTGCTGCTCAGAGGTAAAACAACCCAACCTCCTACCTGCAGTTTGGGCCGTTTTGGGCCAGTATGGTGGTGAAAAGGTTAAAAAAAACATTTGTTTGTTACCCTATTTTGTCTACCATTTTCTCAAGAATATTTTCATAGGGGTTCAACTTTTAAAATATATATATTGCTTGAAGTTCTTTGGTCTGAAAAATGTTTAAAAAACACTGCTCTAGACAAATGTTCCAGGGTAGGCCCAGAGCAGTCAAGTTCAAGATGATCATTTCCTGCAAGGTGAAATACAACAATATCAGTGCACCAACTTGCATCGGAGTTGTCAGCTGCCACAGGAATGACAGCATCAAGAGCAATTGTGTCCAGATAGCTTCATAAAAGAGGGTTATTCTAGAAAGCCTGTGGTGTCATACCACTAACCTCAGTTCATCAGAAGACATGATTGGAATAGAGCAGGCAGCACCTCTGTTAAACCAATGATCAGTGGGGACAGGTTCTCTTTTCGGATAAATCACGATATAGTAAGTAGTGATTCTCTGTACCAATATATCTGGAGAGAGTGTGGGACACAATATCACCTCCTGGATATTATGGAAAGGAACCATTTTGGTTTAAGTGGTGTGTTGGTCTGAAGAGATATCATTATCAATGACTGCACTGACCTTGCATGTCTTCTCAGGAGGGACTAACTGTTCTAAGATACAGTGATGAGATTTTAGACCTTATGTGAAACTTTTCAGAGGTGCCTTTGGGTCAGAATTCAGTTTTATGGGTGATAAATCTCATCTACTTGGAGCTCAGATAGTGGAATATCTTGAGAGTGAAGATATACAGAGAATGGGTTGGCTAACAAGATCCCATAATAAATCCCACTGAACATACATGGGATGCTTAGATGAGCTAGTTGCACTGTTGCTTATTCCTTCAAGCAAGCTTTAACCCATCCAGGGTGCCCTACCAATATAGACATTGACAGAATCCGAACTGAGAGGCTCAAGATGTCTGTTTCGTCTTTAGTACAGCAAAAAACTTCCATTTTTTAAACAGAAATTTCCTTTTGAAAACTTTATATATATATTTATAAAAATATGTAATTCAAACTTGAAAAATAAAATATACATCAAATGAAAAAAAAAATATTAAACTACAATGTAAATAATTTATTAAAGCATTGGCATTTACAGGCCAAACTACATGCCTGTAGGTGAGAGAACTCCAGCCTGAAATCGTACATCAGTTCCAGCTCCCAAGTATTGGATTATGGGAATATGCCACAGCTGCCACCTGCTACAAATATCACTTTAATCTGATAAACTTGTGAATGAAATTTTACCATGATAAAAAAAAATTATTAATGAGCTGATGATCACCAGGTGAACTCTTTCATTAAATCTAATGATAAGACTGGCAATAGAATAGATTTGGTAATACACTGATTTCCATAAATTAAGGAAAACTCAAAAAATTATGATACACAAAAAACTATATGAATGATTTTAATTAAATTTGATGGAAACATGAATTACAATTCTAGTTTCAGAGTAGCATAAAATATTTTACACTAGAAACATTTTTCAACAAAAAATAACACAGAAACTTGTCCAAAAATGAGATGTCAGAATGTAATGGGCAAAGTTCTTTAATAAGGAGTGTGGTCACCCCTTACAGCAATGCAGGCATGACAGTGATGTTCCATGCTGTTTATGATGGTGAATCATATCAGTAGGGAGTAATGACCATTGTTCCTTTAAAGTAGTAATAAGCTCCCCCTTTGTTTCAGGTGGTGGATTGAGGGCAGCAACATGTCCCCTAGAGCATCCCATACATGCTCAATCATATTGAGGCCAGAAGATCGAGCTTGCCACTCCATGCATATAATGGTCTCCTCTTGAAGGTTATTGTTCCACTAGTCAAGCACTGTGTGAACAAGTGTTATCGTCTTGTAATATGAATGTTTCATCTATTGCACCAACATAAGGACACATAAAAGGGTCCAGGATGTCATCTCTATACCTTGAGCATTGAGGTTCCCACTTGTCAACACATAGAGGTCTGTGTGTGCACCTAAGGAAATGCCACTCGAAATGCACACGCTACCTTTGCCATAACTATCTCTTTGACGGATGTTACTAGGATAATAGTGGATACCTCGTTCTCTCCATATCAATGTCTGCAATCACTCTGCAAGCAATATCTGGACTCATCTGTGAAGAGTACGGACCGCCATTGCTCTTCTGTCCAGTTAACATGCATGCATGCCCAATTCAACTGCTCTCTCCTGTGATGTGACATGAGGAGTATACAAATTACTGGCCTTCTAGCATACAGACCTCCCTCATGAAGTCTTCTACATACATTTCACAAAGCCTCCTATGTGCATTTCACTACTACGGTTTTACGTAGTAGTGAAATGTACATTTTGAGACTATGCAAAAACGGAAGAAATAGAAGGCTTCATGAAATATTCACTTCTTGTATATTTCACGAAGCCTTCTATGTACATTCAAATGAGCATAAAAGTACAGTAGAACCCGATACAACCTCCCAGTGGCTGCTGCAAGAGAGGGAGTAGACGTACTGCTCCTTCATGCTGTTAATCACAGATATCGGTCTTGTACAGCTGTTGTAACTCTAGTTATTCCTCGGCTAAACCTCCAAGATGCAGAATCCGTGCTAAGTAATTGATTCCATAGTCTATGGACTACAGAAGGACTCACAATTCAGCCATCTTGCCACGTCTGACTGACTTTGGCCTGCTTCGAGCCGACCAATAGCTGTCCACTGCGGTTTATTTGGCAAATGATGTCTCAAGGTCATTCCTACAAAATGGCTATTTTGAATTTCTTTACTAACATTTACAACACAAAATAACAATCCACTCCAAAACAGCCGTTTTTTATGCTGCTATCCGATTACGAAAATTG
This sequence comes from Ryuthela nishihirai, assembly GCA_038380435.1. Classification (NCBI taxonomy): domain Eukaryota; kingdom Metazoa; phylum Arthropoda; class Arachnida; order Araneae; family Heptathelidae; genus Ryuthela; species Ryuthela nishihirai. The sequence continues at coordinate 73,086,208 of JAWZYU010000008.1, read as the reverse complement.
AAGCACCCTAGACTAATTTGCATACAATATGCTTAATCAGCATTACTTTACTGGTTGCATGAACAAGTTTGGTGAGGATCGCACAATTTTTTGGAGAATTATGATTTTTCTCATTTTTCCTTAATTTATGGAAACCAATGTAAATGGAGAAAAATAAAATAATGAAAATTGGTCAAATAAGGTACTTTATTTTTTGGAATGGCTGTGCTCTTCAGCCAGTTTATCCCAGGAGTTGTGTAACGTGATATAAACAGGAGAGCAGGCATTGCTGCTGGAACTTTTAAGAGTCGTAGAGATCGTGAAAAATTAAGTGTATACATTTTAAGGCTTAAATTAGTCTGTTTAATAATTAAGCTGAAGTTTGCTACTATAGTGAGACTTTTTGCAAGCAAGATAGCAGGAAACATGATGCTTTTGTATCTAGAGTATTCTCCAGTATTAAGTAGTTCGACTATATAAGCAATGATATTAGGTGGAATCATCAACCACCATTGAGCAGTATCTTGTACAGGAAGAGACTTTCATTGGTTTAGCCATGTTGCCCTCATGCTGAACTGCAGATTAGTGAATTGAGTGTTATGAACAGTGTGCATTAAGGCCTCAGAAGAAGAGAGAGATCTAGAATATGGTTGGCTGTGTCAAGCAGGACTTCATTACAATTGACCTGTAGTGGCCAAATGCAATGGCATTGGCTCAGGATGGACATATATAAAGAACTAAATTGCACAGTCTGGTTGGACATTCATAGCCCATATCGACTTGAGGATTTTGTATGTGTGTTTTCTGTGAATCCAAAGTTCAGTAAAAAAACAAGCCTAGACTATTCTTCAGTATTTTTTACAAACAAAAAACAAGCTATTAAAAATGTAATTTTAATAGCTTGTTTTTTGTTTGTAAAAAAACAAAAAATACTGAAGAATGAGTTTAATGGCTTGTAAAAAAACAAGCTATTAAACTCATTCTTCGGTATTTTTTATTTCTTATTCATTTTTTTCTGATATTGCTGGCAAATATAACTAATGTCTGATATTGACTGTTATTTAATGACAAAAATTCCTTCCTCCCCATATAGAATTAAAATTACAAAGTTTTGTATTTTTTATCACTAAATAACTGAGATTTTTGTTTTATATATATAGGGGTAAGTTTGCTGGTTTAGAAAATATTAGTTGCAAAATAAAACCAGGATGCAAGGAACACGCACCATGGCCCCTTGGTATATGTACCAAGTGTCAACCTAATGCAATTACTTTAAACAGACAAGTAAGTAAAAACGTTTTAATGTATTAATTTATTTTCTCTCTCTGCTGTTTTCTGTCAAGTGTTTGTTTCTCTTTAAGCTTGGCCATCTTGTAACATTTTAGTTGAAATGGGGTTTTCATTGACTGTAAAATGTACATTTTAAACCCTAGTAAACTCAAGTTTGCCACTGAGAAGCTCATTCTATTAAAACATGTATACTGGGTGTAGAACCAAAGGAGTTAATGATATCTGCAGTTATTTTTGAACAGTAATGTATTGGCATACATTAATCCTTCAAGGTCCCCACTGTTTGCACATGTTGACAGATATAAAATGACAGTGCAGGAATGGATAATGACATTCCTAGTTGAACGTATGAAACTTTTTTTAAATACAAAATTCAATCTGAGTTTTATATATGTCTTACAAAAATATATAGCTTGAGGCCAGAAACTAATTCTTACCTTTTCAATTTGCTGTGGCTGAGTGGTTAGTATGCTCTACCAGTTGAGCTAAGAAGGAAGCATTCAGATCTGCTTAAGGAAGATTATAATGGTTGATCATTCTCTATCTAAGCTCTACCATCTTGTTCGAAGTATTGGGCACCCATGCACTGTTTATACTGACATTGAACCTAGCTGTTTTAATTATGCATCAGGTATTAACCCATTTCTTCCCAGTGTTGCGTGTACGCAGACTGGGAAGAAATGGGTTAATATGTCTTGAATTTAATCACTTGGTGGGTTTTTTTTCACATGCCTAATTACTATGAAATGAATGCCGTTGTTAGCAAGATTTATTCCTTCCTATTAAATTGGTTTCTGGCATATGAAATATAAGACTATTTCCATACAGTGATATGATTCTCTGCATCTAAATAGCCTAAGGTACACAATTTATCAGAATAATATGACCACCTACCATACATATACTATGGTAGGTGATCATATTATTCTGGTAATAAATCAGCACTTTGACGTCAATTCATATTTTAGAGGAAAAATTGTCTTGAGCCAGGTGGGATACGAACCCACAACCTCCTGATAACATGTCAGATGCTCTGGGCCATTGAGCTACCGGCTGCTGATCAACATCTCCTCTAATTAATGTTATGAACATTTCTATTATGTCGCATATAGGCGTTATTCAGGCAATTTTAGCCACAAGCGGCTTTCTATTTGCCATATAGATGGAAAGCATGTCTTACAAGTAATGCTAATGATAAATAATGAAATAAACTCGACTATTCAATATCTGCTAATAAATCAGTACTTTGACGTTGATTCAAATTTTAGAAGAAAAATTGCTCATATCGTTATTTAGAGGAGATATTGATCGCGGCCTGTAGCTGAAGGGTCCAGAGCACCTGACATGTTATCAGGTGGTCGTGGGTTTGTATCCCACGTGGCTCAAGACAATTTATCCTCTAAAATTTGAATCGGTGTCAAAGTGCTGATTTATTAGCAGATATTGAATAGTCAAGTTTATTTCATTATTTATCATATTATTCTGATACGACTGTGTATATATTAATCTTGATATATGGTTATAAAAACTAGGTTCAGCATCAGTATAAGTAGCACATGAAACTTCAAGATAGCATTATCAACCATCATAATCTTCCTTCAGCAGTAAATTGACACATAATTAGGAGATTGCATATTCAAATTTTGGTGATTGAATGATCAACCATCAAATCAATTGGAAGGTGGATGAGTGAATTTTTTCCTAATTATTGCAAAATGATTAGTTAGATAGATATAGTTAGTGAGATTATTCTGTTAGTGAGATATATTCCTACTTGTCCTATTAATTCTTTGTACCTGTCTAATGCCCATTGTTGAAGGTTATTCATAATCATCACATTCTTCAGCCACTCATGAGCAAATAAACTTACAAAATTGCAATTACTGTGAGATCACTGAATTTTTAAATGTAAACCACCACACTTCTCTTTTTGTCTGCTATTATTTGGTACAATAGCATCCTACTCAAAATGTAACAAGATGTGACTGACAAAAACACTAGTGAATATGTGGTGGCTATTTCAGAGATAGCAAAAGCAAGAATTTTAAGTGTTGGATTCCAAATGATGTCAAGACTGGAATAGTGGAAGTAATGATAAACATAATATCAATGATTTTTTTTATATTTCATTGGAAATATTAAACGTTTTCATAAAGCAATATTTCACTGCATACAACAAAGCCCAGTCACTATCAACAGTGGCTATAAGCAAATATTAAAAACTTCATTGTTTTTCTATCACTATATGTCATTTTTAAGCTTTTCTAGGTTTAGAGCCTTTTAAGTTACAAGCATTATCATGCAGAGTCTCAACATATTAATAGGTACAAGTTTGTGGTTAGCTATAGAGTGAGGCTATGCCGTTAAATAATTATATTGTCTTTTATGCAGATATTTTGAATATACTTTTCATATCCCTTAATATAATATTCAGTTCCTGAATATTTGATTATTATTTTACAGAGGTATAGACATGTAGATAATTTAGTATTTGAAAATCCTTTTCTTGTGGAGAGGTTCCTGGACTATTGGCGATTGACTGGACATCAGCGAATGGGATTTTTATATGGAAGATATGAGCCACATAAAGATGTGCCCCTTGGCATAAAGGCTACAGTAACAGCTATATATGAGCCTCCTCAGGTAATGATATACTTTATAAATTTATCAACCCAAAAAATAAATCATTTATTAACTCTTAAAGATCTTAAGTCTCTAAAATAGGTTTATATATATCCTAAGTGTATAAAAAAGGTTCATTGTGTTGATGACTTGTAATTTACTGCAATATAAATATGGAGAAGTTAATAAATAAGAGGAGAAATGTTTAAGAGTTATCATCAAAACTTCTAAAATAAGTGAAGAAAGTAGCCATAGATCATAAAGAGCTGTGTTGTATTAATATAGTCAGTCGATACTGTTTTTTTTTATGGGCGATATTTAAGTGGAGGAAATATTACAGAATTTACAAATCAAGGAAGGATAATTTAAAAGAGAGATATTTTCATTTATCAGGGGTAGGCTGAACATTGCATGCTCTTCAAAATCAAACATGTCTAACTTGCTACTGTATTAGGGCCACATTGGATAGCTATTTCAAGTGGGTTGCAAAAATTTCAAAACCTTTTTTGATTTTCAAAAACTGAAATTTGATGAAAAGACCAAAATTGTTAATTGATTTCAAGCTTTTATTTTTAAATGCTTATTTATATTTTTGGCATCAATACTGGTTCAAAGTTCATATATTTTTAGCTATATTATTACAAATTTAACGAAACTCTATAACATTGTATATAAATAAAACACAGCAGAAATGAGGCAGTATTATTCAATATTAATAGGAACAGTGAAGTATCAGGATCTAAGGTAGCAAGATTTTACAAAATGGGTCTCTCTGGTGCCATTTACCAAGAGGACAATCAATGCCCAACCACATGTGGCATGCATCATCCAACAATTCCTGGATAGCCACCATGTGACACTTCTGCCTTGGCTTGCATGTTCTCCGAATCTGCCCCCAATTGAACATGTCTGATCCATGACCTCACAAAGACTAGCACACCAGACACCAGCAGCTTCTACAACAAATGAACTTTGGCTACGTATTGAAACTGCATGGACTGGCATTCCCCAAACACAAATCTGTCATCTCATCCTCTCAATGCCGGACTGTGTAGCAGCAGTTATTGCCGCTCATGGTGGCTACACAAGATACTGATTTCTTTGTATTCCACAAATCTAACCAAGTTCATTTGATCCTTGTAACATAAGCTATGTATTCACTACATATGGCTTTGATATCTCTTGTCTTTCCTGGTGTTGCACTTTTAATGGCCACCAGTGTATATATGTTCTCTGTAAGTAATAGATTTTTCCATAAGTTCTAATGAAATTGATGGATAAGGTTGTAAGCATTTTTATTAGAAATGAAGTTTGTAATTTTCGCATAATTTTTGTGGCTAGGATTGTAGTAGACTTCTGTTAATAGATGTTTGGATGTTCTTTCAGTCTTGCTGAATATTGCCTGAAAAGTTTGTCCATGATGGTTAGCATTATCAAGGCATGTATCAGTTCTTATTATAAAATGCCATACTCTCCTTCTAAAGGTAAACTTTTCTATCATTTTTGCTGAACAAACTGAATTTTTTTTATTTCTGAGCTGCAGTTTTGCAGCTCAGAAAGTGAGCTAAATAGCCAGGTCACAAAGAACCCTAAGGCTCAGGGAAGGTTAGGTAAGGGGATTCACTGGACAATTATTAGGAGACAAAGAGAAGACCCCCCCTCCCCCCATCAAGGCTATTCAATGTATTCTGTAAGATGCACAACATATAGCTCCTACTGGGGGAAGCTATTGCTGAACATCCCATCTGACAGACACCTGCCTTTCCAAATCCATTGGTGTTCCCTTTAGTAAAATGCAAAGTGAAGTTTAACATAGAATATCTCGGTTCAGACACAGTTGGTATTTGAACCTATTTTTAATTGGTAACTAGCTGCTTGAGAGGGTATTTATTTAATATCTGATATTAAAAAAATAGACAGCATTTTGGCACTTTTGCAGGCATTCAACCTGCATTCTCAGCATTCATCTACTTTTGGTACTGTTGAGTAATCAATTGATACTTCATCAAATTGTTTAATAACTGATGATAAATTTTGTAAAAGGTTCTAAACTATGGTAATAAGACATTAATAAGAACATGATAAAAATTAATTCATGTTGTATGCAACATTCACCAGGTGTCATGTGAAAAACTTTGTCATATTAGCATGTAAATTTTGAAATTGCAAATTCATTGACAAAATCAATCAAACCTGCATAGCTGCCAGAAATTAGTCATTGTGTAATTCATGATTCCTATTACATTATTTCATGATTTATTATTCTGATTGCAAATCACTGCAAATTAAGAATCTGGAAAATTTCCTTGCGGATTTTAAAGAAGAAAAAAAATGGAGAAACATAATGGTAGTACAATTATATAAATATAGAGAAGAAAGTGGTGCCTAACTTCTGTATATGAACTTTAATTTTAAAAATTTATAAGACAAAATCTTAATATAAAATATTTTTTATTTTTTTCCAGGATGGTTCACAAGATGCTTTAAAGCTACTTCCTGATGAAAGAGCTGATTTAGTGGATGAAATAGCAAAGCAACTGGGGTTAAAGAAAGTTGGATGGATATTTACAGATCTCATTGCTGAAGATTTGCAGAAAGGAACTGTAAAGCATTTAAGAAATGCAGTGAGTAAAAATTGCTTAAAAGTAACTTTTTTCATGTTTTTGTGCTTATGTTATCATTAACTTATGTCACCTTTCTGAAAGTGAATCTTTTACATCTCAAAACATGAGTGCAGAAAAATTGGACATATCTAAACCTAAACCCAAACACAACCATTTTCAAGAGATTTGTAAGCTATGGTCTCATCCCAATTTATTAACAACCAGTTCCCTTCAATTGTAGATTTTATTTCTATTATTTTTAACATACAATTATAAGAAACGTGTTTAAAAGAATCAATTTATAAGAGCTAGTAAATAAAATAATAGTCACAATGATTCTCCTTATATACATATATTTGTTTCATTATCAATAATTGTGTATGTTGTTAATTTTTTTTTAATTTATTTTTTTAACAAATGGTCAGCCAAACTGGTTGAAACTGACTGATGATACCACTGATAATTAGGGTGTTTCAACCACGTTTAGTGTAGTGTTTCCATTATGTCACCACTTTAGTGTATTGGGCAAATCAGCTCTTATCGGGGGTAAAATAATGGTGTTCTGGAAAATAGATAACTGTCAGCATCTCGCATGCCACCTGTTTACATTTAGCAATAGTCTGTGGTATTAACATGGGCTTTCATCTTGCAGGTCTACCATTGTAGCACATATTATGGAGATGTAGCTCAATTGTTTGAACATATATATGAGGATCCCATATATTTTTCTTAATTCATGGGAGTGTCTTATCAGTGAATGGTGTTTATATTTAAGTATTAGTGACTGATTGTGTTCATGCTATTCACATTACAGACTAATATACATTTTTCTATTTCGAACAAGATACTTCAGAGGTCACCAATTATTTTTTTATATATAGTTTATATTAGTTATGTAATCACCAGAAGATCTGAGCTGATGTTGAATGGAGGTGAGTCTTCATAAATAAAAGTGTAATTTCTGAACTTAAATTTCATAAATCCCCAGGGGTAGATGAAATTACTACGGAAATGCTTAGAGCTGGGAATGTTTTGGTTACCACATGAATGACTGAAATTTTGAATATCTTTTATGATAAAGGCATGGTTCCTAAGGATTTTACCAGAGCTATTATTATCCCTATTTTCAAAAAAGGTGATCGCAGTTCTTGTCATAACTATAGGGGTATCAGCCTGCTCTCTGTTTCAGGTAAAGTTCTTTGCATGATTGTGCTTAGTAGAATTAAGAATTTGGTTGACAGGCAATTGCATGATGAACAATGTGGATTTAGAAGTGGTAGGGGATGTGTGGATCAGATATTTTCACTTAGTCAGATTCTTGAGTAATGTTTAGAGCTTCAGAAACCTTTGGTTGCTAGCTTTCTTGATTTCAAAAAGGCCTTCGACTCTGTTGATCGTCATAATTTGTGGTTGATTGTAAGATCATATGGTATACCAGACAAGTTAACATAATGAAAGCTCTCTGTAATAACACTGAGTCATGTGTGAGAGTTGGTAAGGCTTGTAGCAATTGGTTTAGCATTACTTCTGGTATTCAACAAGGTTTATTTTCATTTGATGCATGCTTTCTTAAAAAAATGGAATGTAACTCAATTGTTTGAACATATATATATATGAGGATCCCATTTATTTTTCTTAATTCATGACCCCTCATGTAGCTGCTTGCCACAGAGGTCTGACAGGAACCTGTCAATTTATACACCATAGTAGTTTGTCTGTGAGGATTTATCTGTGTTGCTGCATAACACAGCAACCACGACAAACCCCAGTTCCATCAAAGACACTACCAGTTAATGGAATGCCGTGTATCTACTGTCGGGGGCAAGACCATACCATATAGATATGACTCATCCCCAACGAATCCTATGGCGAGCAGTCCTATTCTATAGGAATTCATTGATCAAAACCTAAATTTACTCTGATCCCCGATTAGCCGTGAACAAGAATATGTAGATGCAAGTTTGCTCGGCACCCTCAGGACCTCAACAGAAAAACAACACAAACATCCATGCCTTGCTTGGGGCTTGAACCTAGATCCCTTAGATCATTAGCCAAGTGTGCTAACCACGTGACAGCTATTTTATTGAACTACGATATAAATCACTTGTTAAAGCCATTTAATTGCCATTTCTTAGAAGCTCTATATGGTATTGCCAATTTGTTTGTTAACATTACCCTGTGCTGAAGCAATCACTTGATTTAAGCTCACAAGTTTGATTTGACCTATTATCAACAAAATTTTCCTTAAGAGCACTGAAAAGAAATAGTTGCCACCCAAGATCATAGATAGCACCAATAGGAAACACCCAAAATTCATGGGAAGAGTGATAGTCATTATTAGTGGAAAAAACACTGAGCCGGCATTAGTTGAGCAGGTTAGAATACTCTGACATGTTTCTAGGGAGATGTGAGTTCGAATCTGTATGTTGGTGAAATTTTTTCCACAAAAACATTTGTTAAAAAAAAATGCTGATTTTAAAAACGAAAGATTTTAAAATAATTGCAAAGCACATGCCACCCATAGTCCCATGGTAAATACACAGATTACCTATAGGAGTAGACTTCAGCAATAGTTTAAAACATCTGAAAAAAATTATCGTTGATGTGGCAGGAATCGAACCTGAAACTCTCTAGATACATGTCAGAGCACTCTGGCATGCATCTAGAGAGTTGCGGGTTCAATTCCTGCCACATCGGCGATAATTTTTTTCAGTTTTTTTAAGTAATACTATTTTTCTTTCCTGTTTTTACACTCCTTTCTGCCATAAACCTATTTCAGTATTCCTAGAATTATTTTTATCATTTATCCCAGTATTCTATGCGTAAACAATGAAATAAGCTCGACGTATTCCATATCAACTAATAAATCGGCACTCTAGCGTCGATTTAAATTTTAGAGGAAAAATTGTCTTCAGCCGTCATATCGCTAATTAGAGGAGATCTTGATTGGCGGCCGGTAGCTCAGTGGTCCAGGGCACCTGACATGTTATCAGGAGGTCGTGGGTTCGTATCCCACCTGGCTCAAGACAATTTTCTGTGTAATTCTTGCTCTTCAGATCGAAACTGTAACTAAAAAAGTTTTCTTGGAAGCAAGCCGAAATTGTTCCAAAGTTCAGTGCATATAAAGTACATCACAGTTGAGGTGCAGTGACCTAGTTATTGCTTACATGCGCAGTAAAGTGACTATAGTGGATGTTGTTTACAAAAAGAGTTCTCAGATGTAGGATAATGTGACCTAAATCTGGTCAGTATTAGCCTTCATTTTTATTTCTGTAAATTTATATTATTTCTGCAACTTATCTATTTTTTTTCCGTTGGCTGATCTATTGATCTTTTGGGGTTGTGCTATATTGGATTGCTAGCTTTACAAGTCATTGCTTATATTATTTAGCACCACATTAGGTTATATGTTAATAAGCTCACCAGACAAAAATTAGTCACCCCTGGCTGAATGTCACCTAATAGTGCATAATGCCTTCATGCGACTGAAGAACAGCCGAAATCCTGTCTGGCATGGATGCTTTCAGTGTGCGGATGTAGTGCACATCAATATTCATCCACTCTTCCAGCAGCAATTGTCACAGTTCGGCCGGATGACTGGAACGGTGCTTCATTTGTTGCCCCAAATAATCCCACAAGTTTTCTATGGGATTCAGATCTGGGGATTTGGCAGGCTAGTAAAGATATTCGAAGGCTTCAGAATGCTCGTTGTGCCAATCCGACACACTTTGAGCCCTGTGCACATGACAATTGTCATCTTGGAAGGTTGGGGGTATCCTTCTGGTGTTCACTGTGGAGATGCTGCACAAAAGGCAGCATGTGGTCATCCAATAGCTCCATATAGCCCTTCTGGTTCAAGTGTGATGTCACTGCAACCAAAGGACCCATTTCCTCGTATGTGAAACACCCCCAGAACATTACAGAGCCTCCTCCATCTTGGACAGAACCTTGCACACAATCCTCATGGAAGGCTTCATGCAGCTTACAAATGTACCTGTCACCTCGCATCATTCGAGTACAAGCAAAAACGTGACTCCTCTGACCAGATCACACGCTTCCAAGAGTCGACAGTCCAGTCTTCATGGCACCGCGCCTACTGTAGCCATGGAGCCTTGTGCAGAGCTGTTAACATGGGTCTCTTCTGCAGTACGCTACTCCAGATATCCATGGCATGCAGTTCCCTTCAGAGTGTTCATTCGGAAACAGCTTGTTGTAGGCCTGCATTGACTGACTGGAACAATTCCTGCCTCATTGCAAAGCGGTTTGCCCTAACAGTGTGTGACACACTGCAGCGGTCCCTATTGGTGAGCACAGTCTTTCTGCCACAGTTCTGGTGATGATTAGCAGTGGACTGCGATGTACGCCACTGCTGGAAGACCCGTTGGACAATACATTTTGACACACCTGCAAAGGCAGCAACTTCTTATACACTATTGCCCTTTGGCTCGGCCAAATACACTAACACCTTTTCGCCACTCATTCACATCTTTGGCGCGACCATTTTTTCACGGAGCAACTAACACACACGTGGCACACAACCACTTCCTGTCACTGTATGAACCTCATAGTGCATGGTCCCAGCTGGGTCAGCGTTGAGATTTATCTTCGCAAAACTCCACGTCCTGCCCCCGTCAGTAGGGGACACCAATGGGCTTGGAAAGGCCGCCGTCCGTCGGATAGGATCTTAAGCCGTGGCCCGTGTGCGGTAGAGTCATACACTGTGCCTCTGTGCCTAGAGTCATACAACTACCAACTGCCTTCCAACAGCTGTTCCAGTGGGTCCCCTCCCTCAACCTTCTCTCAGCCTTCGGGGTCCATGTGACCTGGCCATTTAGCCCATGGTGTGCAAAAAAGTGCCGCTCAGAGGTAAAACAACCCAACCCATAGTGCACGACATAGCTATTTGTAGGACCCATTTATTACTAGTTCGCTCTCTGTTATTGTTTATCTACTAGTTTGCTCTCTGTCTGACTATTGCTGTTGAATGGACGTAATCCTCTTACGGTGGGAGATGACTAATTTTTTGTCTGGTGAGCTTATTTCTTTGATTATTTTTTTCTTGTAAAAAAACTTGATCTTGTATCATTTCCTGAAAATGAATGATGTATTGGATATTGAAGCAAAAGGGACTTCCTTGACAAACCAAGTTGTTTACATGGATGATTTAAACCAAATACTTCCTCCCGACAAATTGAATTATCAACTCCCTGCATAAACTTAGTATTTTCTTTTTTTTTTATAATTAAACCTCGGTTTTTATCTCTAAATTTACTTTGTTTTTGTAAATTATTTATCTTTTGTCGATCGATAATTATCTTTTTTTCAGAGTTATGCTACCTCAGGTATCTAGCTTACTACTTGTTGTTGTGGATATTTTAACATCCCATTAGGTTAGTTGTTAAATGTTCTTTTATTATTTATTAGCTGAACCTACCCAGTGTTGCCTGGGTGCTACTTTTAACCTGTATATTCTTATTTTCTCTGCATTAAAGGTAAATTTTGTAAGAATCCCCCCCCCCCCCCCCAACACTTGAGCACAGATTTTCAACAGAAATAAATTTGCCCGGATCATTGTTGATGTCAGCGAGCATTCCTTATAGCCCATAGCTTAGTTTCTGTGTAATCTATTGAGATTTTATTTCTGTTAACACAGATTTTGCCACCCTATGGCTCCCATGATATTCGTTCGCACGGTCCAAATTTCCTGCATAGCATCCCCCATGTGACCCAGTGATTGGTTTAAAAAACAGGTTCCCACTTGGCCCATGGCTTCGTTTCTACACAAATAGTGACAGCTTGTGTCTCACTTTTAATCTGCATATTCTGTTGTTTCCTTTACTAAAGATTAGTTTTGTGAGCCCCCCCCCCCCCCCCCCCCCGACATTTTATCACAGTTTGACAAGAAGAATTTTCCAATGTTGCAAAGGTCATTTGCTGACTCACCGCGTGCTCTCATAGCCAGTCACAAATGATTGAGATATTTATTTCGTCAGATTTTGGCATTATATAATTCCTGATGTACTTCATTGAACGGTCTCAAATTTCGCAGGCGAGTTCCTCCTGCCCGACCCCATGTTTGGTTAGAAAATCAGGACCCTAGCTGCAATGGAACTCTTTAGTAATGCATTTGGAAACATGGGGAATCTGGCAACAGAAGTAGATTTGCAGCAGAAGATTTAAATGCTATTTTAACTCTTTACATTCACAGTTAGGGAGAAGTAAATGGCAACAATAAAGTTGACAGCAATTCTCGTTTCCCATAGGAATAGCATGGTAAATATTTTTGCTTTTGGCAAGCCCCACTTTTGGACTTTCGACTTGAAATTTGGCACTGCAATCCAGACCATAACCTGAAACATTCTCTGAAAATTTGGAGCGTGTAGGTTGATTTCCTGATGAGTTATGGCTGCCACAGACAGACAGACGGACAGACAGACAGACACCTTCTTTTATTATATAGATTACTTTTCCAGTAAAATAAACTTTGATCTGGTATCATTTTCTGAAGATGAATGAGGTCTTGGATACTGAAGCAATTTTATTTCTGTAAATTAGCGATCTTTCAGTTGGCTGATTTATCAATCTTTCTGAGTTATTCTACATCAGATGTCCGGTTTTACAGTTGTGCAAATATTTTATTTAATATCCCATTAGGTAATATGTAATTTTTCTTTTATTATTTCTTGTTTTTTTTTTTTAGTAAAGAAACTTTGAACTTGTACCATTTTTTGAACATGAAGGAGGTCTTGGATATTGAAGCACAATGGACTTCCTTGGCACAGAAATCAGTCTTTACCTGGGAGGGCAATTTTTGGACATTTTCTGACAACTGCAAATGTGTGGTTCACATTTTTTCCCATTACTTTTGCCTCAACCCAATATATATATATACACCAAAGATGGGCTGCAGGATTTAGTGGCCTGATTAATGATGCTCCTGTAATGGGAAGAATTGCTAGGCTTGGCAGCCTGTCTTAGCTTCTGTAAATTTGAAATTTACTGTGGGCTGTATGTTACAGAACTCTGGAATAGAGTATAATATTATTAGTTTTTGCAATTTACAGTGTAAATTTTATTGCTTTATTAGCTTGACTTTTATTCCGTAGAAATAATTAATGTATTGGTTTTTCAACAATGTATAATATCGAAGTTATTTTATATAAAGTGCTTCTATGATGCTCTTAAAATAATATGATTATGTTTAAATGTTTTATTTCAAGTCCACCTATTTTTTGAGTGCTCAAGAATGTATAATGGCTGGCTATTTTCAAGATCAACATCCAAATCCATGTAGACTCTCTCCAGACAGCTATTTTGGCTCAAAGTTTGTCACTGTTTGTGTCACAGGTATGTAACGTGCAATATTTAGAATTCACTTCTAATTATAAAAAAAATTGTTAGCATTGCTTTTGATCTATTGAACAATGAATGGATAAACATTGCAATTATACACTGAAGAGCCAAAACATGGCCAGTGCATCTTTATGCAAATCCAAACAACTGCAGTTAAACAGTGGTGCATGTGAAGGTCATCAAATGGTATAAATAACACCTGAGCTCTGTTAATCAGTGTTATTCTTGTTCTTCAGATAGGAAAGGCAGCAGACTTAAGTGAGTTTGATAAGGGCCAAATTGTAATGGTTAGATGACTGGGTCAGAGCATTCAAGATGGCAAGGCTTGTGGGCTGCTCACGGTCAGCCAGGGTTAGTACCTTCAAAAAGTGGCCTGAGGAGAGAAAAATCACAAACCACTGGCAAGGTGGGGGCCAACCATGGCTCATTGATACTAGAGGTGAGCGAAAGCTATCCTGTATGGTTTGGGCCAACAGAAGGGATACTGTGGCACATCTCGCCTGTAATTTGAATGATGGTGACGGGAGTAATGTGTCGCAGCACACAGTACATCGAACCCTGCTGAAAATGGGGCTGTGTAGCCACATTTTCAGCAGGGTTTGATGCAAATATCCATGCTTTATATCCAAGTGCCCATGCTAACCTTGGTTCACAGTCAAAAACACCTACAGTGAGTATGCGAGCATCAAAACTGGATCTTGAATAATTGAAAGAAGGTTGTCCAGTTCAATGAATCTTGTTTCATGTAGCACCATGTGGACGGTCGGATATGTGTGCATCGTTTACCTGGGGAAATGCTGGCACCAGGATGCACCATGGGATGAAAACAAGCCTGTGGAATGAATTAATGTATAAAGTGGAGGTACCAGTATGAAAAAAAAAACCTATAGGCTGAAATGCATGTAACATGTTGGTACCAGATACCACAAGACACCTTTAGAAACTTGTAGCATCCATGCCTCGCCAGGTAAGAGCTGTTTTGGCAGCACATGGAGGACCAACATCATGTTAGGCAGGTGGTCATAATGTTTTGGCTCTTTTCTTTTGGTTTTGTACGTATGTTTTTTCTCTCTCTTTATTTTGGCTCTTTTCTTTTGGTTTTGTATGTATGTTTTTCTCTCTCTTTGTTTTGGCTCTTTTCTTTTCATTTTGTATGTATGTATGTTTTAGTTAAACAATTTCAATTAATTTTCTCAAACAATTTCAATATAATGAACTTAACAGTAGCAATATAGTAGCAATTCTCACACCAGCATGCCATTAATGCTAATAAATTAAGATCCTGTATTCCCCCACAAAGATACGATGTGGGTCTCCTACCATTCTTCTTTTAAGTTGATGTAGAATTTTGGATGCCACATTCAAGGACACCAGTCATTGCAAAAAGTAAAATACTCTTTGTTTTTCAAATAGAAAATCTAAGCAGTTGATCAATCAATCAATTTTTTTCCTCATATGATAAAGCCTAGAAACACATTTGAACAATACAATTAGGAAAAGATTATCACAAGAATTGCAATTTTATTTGAAAACTGATAGAGCATATATTTCACTTTAAACTGTGAGTTTTATATCCAATGATTGTTATTGTCATTATGTACAAAAATGACAGGTAATCACAAATTATTAAAAGAAAAAAAAGATGGTAAAACAGGAGCAAAACACCATATTAATTTCCAATGTTATTAATCTTGTGTATAGATTTTCAAAGCTCTGGAGATATACTCCCTTTTTTCTTTTATTGCACTATTGTGTGTATTACTATGAATATAATTTTATGCATTGTTTCATAGGCAATATAAAATTTATTGAAAAGGTGTAACACACTTGGTATTCATTTTCTGTGGTGTTGTAAAGTTGAGCATAAGTGGCCCATTCTTAAATAACACAGCTGTGTTTATACCAGTGTAATAAACTTAAACATTACCAATGTAGAATAATTTCATAAGTTCATATAAAGAACAGGTGCTAGATCTGAAATACTTTTAGTTGTTTCAGCCTCTAGTGTACAGCATCTAGTAAACAATTGTTACCTTTTCTTCTGTTTAAAGGCATAAAATTCATTCTAGAAAGGAAAAATTTAAGTTTGGAACACCTTTACAGCAGTTATTCCCATGATAATATCTGTTTGGGAATTAAAAATGGAACAATCTTGTATCAAATTTATTCATTGAGTAAAGTGAAATTTCTCATTTGAAAGAACAGAGATTTGTTTTGCAGGTAACTCAAACAGTTGCATGGATCATATATAAATTCTGTATATTAAAGTATGCCTGAAGTTCAAAAGTTAACAATGCATTTCTTAGAATCAAAATGGCAGTGCAATTTGGACAAGAGAACACCCATCCACCAGTCAGAATCCTCTTTTTTTCGTATATGTTCAGTATTGAACCAACTCAATTTATCTATCAAATAAAAATCTGTAATTTTTGAGACATTTAGAGTGTCATTGCCTTAATAATCAAACTGAAATCAGATCTATTTGCAAACCACTAACTAGTTTATTAAGCAAGTGTACTGTGTTGAAGGTAAGATGCCAATGATGTAATTTGATATCCCTAGCACAAGTGGGTAAAAAATAATTCACTGTAAAATGAATGTGAATCGCACCTACATAGACCATATATTGGTATCCCTGAGGAAATCAGATGAAGAATTGAAATTGCTTCTGATGGATTAAAATTTAAATTCAGGTGTTTTTATTCAGCCACTGACATTAAGATTATCAGTGTAAATTGTTATAGAAAATGACTGATGAAGGTGAAATTGCAATAGAAAGACAAACACATGCTTTGACTTGTCCAAGCATCTTTTTTTTTGCTTACAGGGTAAAGAATATGCCTATTTGTATCTGCTCTTTCAGCTGAGGTCCCAATTCCCTCATAATTTGTGATTAGTTTTCAGGGCTCTTGTTACACCTTTATGACTAATGACTCCTATAAATTTTTTTAAATATAAATATACAGTGAAGTAATTAGATCACTAGCCATTTTGACTTCTATTGATCAAGTTTGAGTCTATAACAATTAGCGGACAAAGTGATTTGCTCCTTCTCTGAGATATAACTGAATAATTTTCTACTATCAAGTATCATTATTGAACTCTTCTTACATTTGGAATCTTCTATTTTATAATTCATTTAGTCCTTCTGTTTTTACTTTTTTTTTTATAATTTATGGTAATTTTCATCACTTATAATTTTGACACTGGCCTCTTAATTTTTTTTTTAACAAAGGTTTTAGCCCAAGATTCTTTTTTATTATGATTATGGCCTTTTTAATTTGGTCATGGTTTCTGCAATTTTTGCCTCTTTTTATTATTTATTTTTCTACAGCCTTTTTTTGTGGATTTGTCAAAATATTTATTTCACCTTCCCAACATAGAAATCAATTGTAATTTTGTTATGTTCCAAATGAAAGCTGGTGGCATTGGGAATATCATAGGATGGAGGAAATTTTTAGACTTTCAGCCCCACGAATGGAAAATGTGTAAATGATTGTGCCACTAAATCTTCCAAACAAAAACTTAATTCATCAAGTTATATGTTGAATGAAATTATATGATTTAGGGAGTGTTGTAGGTTACTGCAAATTTTGTCTTGTCCTTTCATCAGTCTCAAGAAGGGAGAAATATAGTGGGGTTGATCATAAGTTATATGCCAAATGAAAGCTTATGATTTGCAAAGTAACCTAGAGAATAAAACTATTTTCTCTGAAATGGGGAAAGTAAGCATTTTTTGTGTATGGTTTTGTTTAAAAAAGGTAAAAATAGTCCTCTTCAAAGTTGCCACTATGTAAATCGAAGAAAAAAATAATAATTAAAAAAGTGCCAGTAGCAAATTTACATGCTGAATTTATGTTAATTACAAAGGAAGATAGTTTGCCAACACTGGATTCTCTTAACAATTAAGCAAGAATTTCTAGCAACCTCACTTGAAATTAATATGAATCCAGCAAGGATTTCATCATTAGCATTACATTCCACTTTTATTTTCCTTTTTATTTTATTGGCACCCTATTAGTCTTAGTTGCTAAATACCATTAATTCATAAACAAGCAACCAGTCAATCTGCATGCCGTATATAATGTTGTACACTTAAACATAATTTTTTTTCTGATTCAATGATTTTTATATATTTCATGTTTACAACTGCTACATTCAGTTAAGCTTTTGAAATATAGTTCTTGTATTAATATAGTTTGTTGTATTAATACGAAGTATTGCAATTGATAACATTTACAGGTGATATAGACAATCATGTTCATATGGAAGGATACCAAGTATCCAACCAGTGTATGGCTTTAGTTCGAGACAACTGTTTGGTACCTACCACTGATGCTCCAGAATTAGGTTATGTTCGTGAATCTACTAATGAGCAATATGTTCCAGATGTATTTTACAAGGTAAGTTTACTACTTATAATTTTTCTTGTCTGATTAAGTTTTTTTTTTTTTCTTTTATTCTATAATGTAAAATAGAGTAACTGCAATAATAGTACTTTGCAATCATGAACTCTGTAAATAATTGTATATAATACTGCTTTATATAGGCACAGAGCTCATTTAAAAAGTTTTTGTGTTTTGTAAATAATGTTTTTGGTATTAATACAACTTTTGTGAAAAATTTTAGGATAAAGATAACTATGGAAATGAAGTTACACAGCTTGCTAGGCCACTACCTATTGAGTACTTATTAGTGGATGTTCCTGTTTCTTCACCAGTAGAACCTCAATTTACATTTTATGCTGATTCAAGTATAAAGCCTTTTTCAGTTGAAAACAGACTAATTGATGGTCATGTGCAGGTACATTATTACACTATAATTTTCATGTAATTACAGCTTAATTTATAGTAAAAACTTATTAATTAAATCTTTTAAGTATATCTCTAGAAGCAGGATTTAAAAAATACTGTTTCACTTGTCTAAGATTAGAGTAAGATCTAACATTTGCTGTCGTATGCAGAGTGTGACTCTACATTTGATTTTTTGCCTGTTTCTAGCTGAGTTTAATATTTCTACTATGTATGGAAGGCATTCAAAAAGTTTTTGACATGTGTCTGTAGTTTTGCACTTATTCCTCTGTAGTTAAAAAGCTATGACTTGTTTGGAAGCTTGTCTGAACTTGTCATTACATGCTAAAAACAAAGGCTGTATCATCATTTCTCTCTTTGCTGGTGGTGTGTAAATTTCACTCTGCGAAATCTGTGCACTGTTGCTATGCAGCCTACTAAAATGAGGAAAGATTTTAAATCTTCACAAGGATGAATCTTAGGGATGGAGTGAAAAAAATTCATGCTGATTTATCACTTAGTATATAGTGATCATTTCTATTCATGTAGCACTGTTGTAAGATGGATGCACAAATTCAGAGGACAGCAATCCTCATGTAGGTAGATTGAAGGAGGCCATGAATGAGAGAACCGTAGTGTTGTTTGTGAACTTATTGAGGAAAACCCACACATCTTTCAGCTAATAAGTTTAGATGTCATTGTATCAATTGGCAGTGTGGAAACAGTTATTCATCAATATTTAAAGTTCTGAATGATCTGTGCAAAATGGATACCCCACAAACTGATAGAATAGCAAAAAAGGACTAGAGTCGACCCATGCAAGGAGATTGCTGGCAATATTTGAACCTAGTGTCCCCAAAAGGTTAACAGACATTGTCACAGGTGATGAGATATGGTTTTATTACTATACAACTCCCAGAAAGATAGACAGCTATGTTTGGGTTGCTGAATTTAAATTGCATTCCCAAATCCTCTGACAAGACTTTTGCTCAAGGAGGAGGTTCACCTTTTTTTTTTTTTCAATTCCCAAGGAGTTGCAGCCTCACCTGAAATAATGACTATAAGTGGCCAATACTACACCAGCATTATTTTGCCCAAAATGGTTAAGAAGATGGAGCAGCATTCAACAACACACAGGCCAAGCGTTCCACTGCTTCATGACAATAACCACAAAACTGGCAAGTTACAGCCTATCTGGAGCAGGAAAAAATTAAACAGCTACCCCATCCTGCATATTCACTCAATCTTGCACCATGAGAATTTTGGTTGTTTTCAAAAATTAAAAAGGAGTTTGCTGGAAAGCCTTTTTCAAAAATTCAAGACCTTGCAAAATGCATTTATTTAAAGTTGTGGAGTATTCCATAACAGGAGTACCACCAAGTTGTTCTAGAATTGGTGTAGATCTCTTCAATTTTACATAGATGCTGGAGGGGAATACTTTAAAGGGCGGTAGTTTTCTTGAGGTAAATGCAGTGGTTTTTGTTCTGCAGATGTATATCAAGAACTTTTGAATGCCCCTTGTAGAAAAACAGCTTAAGCTGATTAACACTATTGAAAAGATAGAAGCTTCATTATGACAAGAGAAATGTTGAATATTTTGCATCAGCATTTCTATTGTCATAATGAAGCTTCTACCTTTTTAATAGTGTTATTCAGCTTAAGCTGTTTTTCTACAAGGGGCATTCAAAAAGTTCTTGATATACATCTGCAGAACAAAAACCACTGCATTTATTTTAAAGTGAGAATTCCTTG